>JAECXP010000049.1:2802500-3153510 GCA_018152965.1 Scaptomyza pallida | reverse complement strand
ATTTTTGCATCCATAACTTTTCTTACACCCTTCTATGTCCTGGACAAACAAAGTTTCGTTATAATTGATTCATTTCAAAGCATAGCTCTAGTACAAAAGTTGGGAAAAAAAGGGCTTATGTGTTCAGGAGGTACTTGAAGGAGTGATCCAAATTAAAAATCCTTTCTTAGTGCTCACTTTCAATCTGAATGGAATATTTGGTGAAAATTTCTTATCGTTTAGGCTGTGGGTCTCTCAACAATCAGTCAGTCAGTCAGGACAAACTATTTTTTATATATAGAAGATAAGCACGCTCCATAACATTAGTGTATGGGAGGTGCCCCAAGGAGTTGTCGGATTGGGTTCAAATTTTGCATCCATAACTTTTTACACCCTTCTATGTCCTGACAAAGTTTCGTTATAATTGATTCATTTCAAAGCATAGCTCTAGTACAAAAGTTGGGAAAAAAAGGGCTTATGTGTTCAGGAGGTACTTGAAGGAGTGATCCAAATTAAAAATCCTTTCTTAGTGCTCACTTTCAATCTGAATGGAATATTTGGTGAAAATTTCTTAAAAATCCTTTCTTAGTGCTCACTTTCAATCTGAATGGAATATTTGGTGAAAATTTCTTATCGTTTAGGCTGTGGGTCTCTCAACAATCAGTCAGTCAGTCAGGACAAACTATTTTTTATATATAGAAGATAAGCACGCTCCATAACATTAGTGTATGGGAGGTGCCCCAAGGAGTTGTCGGATTGGGTTCAAATTTTGCATCCATAACTTTTTTACACCCTTCTATGTCCTGACAAAGTTTCGTAACAATTAATTAATTTTAGAGCATAGCTCTAGTACAAAAGTTGAGAAAAAAGGACTTAAGTGCTCAGGAGGTACTGAAGGAGTGGTTCAAATTCAAAATCCTTTCTTAGTGCTCACTTTCAACCTGAATGGAATATTATGTGAAAATTTCAGCCTTCTATCTCTTATCGTTTGTCTGTGGGTCTCTCAACAATCAGTCAGTCAGTCAGTTAGGACAAACTATTTTATATACATATATAGATAAGCACGCTCCATAACATTAGTGTATGGGAGGTGCCCCAAGGAGTTGTCGGATTGGGTTCAAATTTTGCATCCATAACTTTTTTACACCCTTCTATGTCCTGACAAAGTTTCATAACAATTAATTAATTTTAGAGCATAGCTCTAGTGGTGAAAATTTCTTATCGTTTAGGCTGTGGGTCTCTCAACAATCAGTCAGTCAGTCAGGACAAACTATTTTTTATATATAGAAGATAAGCACGCTCCATAACATTTGTGTATGGGAGGTGCCCCAAGGAGTTGTCGGATTGGGTTCAAATTTTGCATCCATAACTTTTTTACACCCTTCTATGTCCTGACAAAGTTTCGTTATAATTGATTCATTTCAAAGCATAGCTCTAGTACAAAAGTTGGGAAAAAAAGGGCTTATGTGTTCAGGAGGTACTTGAAGGAGTGATCCAAATTAAAAATCCTTTTTTAGTGCTCACTTTCAATCTGAATGGAATATTTGGTGAAAATTTCAGCCTTCTATCTCTTATCGTTTAGGCTGTGGGTCTCTCAACAATCAGTCAGTCAGTATTAGGACAAACTATTTTATATATAGATAAGCACGCTCCATAACATTAGTGTATGGGAGGTGCCCCAAGGAGTTGTCGGATTGGGTTCAAATTTTGCATCCATAACTTTTTTAGACCCTTCTATGTCCTGACAAAGTTTCGTAACAATTAATTAATTTTAGAGCATAGCTCTAGTACAAAAAGTTGAGAAAAAAAGGACTTAAGTGCTCAGGAGGTACTGAAGGAGTGGTCCAAATTCAAAATCCTTTCTTAGTGCTCACTTTCAACCTGAATGGAATATTATGTGAAAATTTCAGCTTTCTATCTCTTATCGTTTAGTCTGTGGGTCTCTCAACAATCAGTCAGTCAGTCAGTTAGGACAAACTATTTTATATATATAGATAGAAAGCACGCTCCATAACATTAGTGTATGGGAGGTGCCCCAAGGAGTTGTCGGATTGGGTTCAAATTTTGCATCCATAACTTTTTTACACCCTTCTATGTCCTGACAAAGTTTCGTTATAATTGATTCATTTCAAAGCATAGCTCTAGTACAAAAGTTGGGAAAAAAAGGGCTTATGTGTTCAGGAGGTACTTGAAGGAGTGATCCAAATTAAAAATCCTTTCTTAGTGCTCACTTTCAATCTGAATGGAATATTTGGTGAAAATTTCTTATCGTTTAGGCTGTGGGTCTCTCAACAATCAGTCAGTCAGTCAGGACAAACTATTTTTTATATAGAAGATAAGCACGCTCCATAACATTAGTGTATGGGAGGTGCCCCAAGGAGTTGTCGGATTGGGTTCAAATTTTGCATCCATAACTTTTTTACACCCTTCTATGTCCTGACAAAGTTTCGTTAAAATTGATTAATTTTAAAGCATAGCTCTAGTACAAAAGTTGGGAAAAAAAGGACTTAAGTGCTCAGGAGGTACTTGAAGGAGTGGTCCAAATTCAAAATCCTTTCTTAGTGCTCACTTTCAATCTGAATGGAATATTTGGTGAAAATTTCAAAATCCTTTCTTAGTGCTCACTTTCAATCTGAATGGAATTTTTAAAAATAGGCTGTGGGTCTCTCAACAATCAGTCAGTCAGTTAGGACAAACTATTTTTTATATATAGAAGATAAGCACGCTCCATAACATTAGTGTATGGGAGGTGCCCCAAGGAGTTGTCGGATTGGGTTCAAATTTTGCATCCATAACTTTTTTTACACCCTTCTATGTCCTGACAAAGTTTCGTAACAATTAATTAATTTTAGAGCATAGCTCTAGTACAAAAGTTGAGAAAAAAAGGACTTAAGTGCTCAGGAGGTACTCGAAGGAGTGGTTCAAATTCAAAATCCTTTCTTAGTGCTCACTTTCAACCTGAATGGAATATTATGTGAAAATTTCAGCCTTCTATCTCTTATCGTTTAGGTCTGTGGGTCTCTCAACAATCAGTCAGTCAGTCAGTTAGGACAAACTATTTTATATAAATATAGATAAGCACGCTCCATAACATTAGTGTATGGGAGGTGCCCCAAGGAGTTGTCGGATTGGGTTCAAATTTTGCATCCATAACTTTTTTTACACCCTTCTATGTCCTGACAAAGTTTCATAACAATAAAGCTCTAGTACAAAAGTTGAGAAAAAAAGGACTTAAGTGCTCAGGAGGTACTCGAAGGAGTGGTCCAAATTAAAATCCTTTCTTAGTGCTCACTTTCAACCTGAATGGAATATTATGAAAATTTCAGCCTTCTACTCTTATCGTTTAGGCTGTGGGTCTCTCAACAATCAGTCAGTCAGTCAGTAGGACAAACTATTTTTTATATATAAGATAAGCACGCTCCATAACATTAGTGTATGGGAGGTGCCCCAAGGAGTTGTCGGATTGGGTTCAAATTTTGCATCCATAACTTTTTTACACCCTTCTATGTCCTGACAAAGTTTCGTTATAATTAATTCATTTTAAAGCATAGCTCTAGTACAAAAGTTGGGAAAAAAAGGGCTTAAGTGTTCAGGAGGTACTTGAAGGAGTGGTCCAAATTAAAAATCCTTTTTTAGTGCTCACTTTCAACCTGAATGGAATATTTGGTGAAAATTTCCCCTACTCTTATCGTTTAGGCTGTGGGTCTCTCAACAATCAGTCAGTCAGTCAGTCAGGACAAACTATTTTTTATATATAGAAGATAAGCACGCTCCATAACATTAGTGTATGGGAGGTGCCCCAAGGAGTTGTCGGATTGGGTTCAAATTTTGCATCCATAACTTTTTTACACCCTTCTATGTCCTGACAAAGTTTCATAACAATTAATTAATTTTAGAGCATAGCTCTAGTACAAAAGTTGAGAAAAAAAGGACTTAAGTGCTCAGGAGGTACTCGAAGGAGTGGTTCAAATTCAAAATCCTTTCTTAGTGCTCACTTTCAACCTGAATGGAATATTATGTGAAAATTTCAGCCTTCTATCTCTTATCGTTTAGGCTGTGGGTCTCTCAACAATCAGTCAGTCAGTCAGTTAGGACAAACTATTTTATATATATAGATAAGCACGCTCCATAACATTAGTGTATGGGAGGTGCCCCAAGGAGTTGTCGGATTGGGTCCAAATTTTGCATCCATAACTTTTTTACACCCTTCTATGTCCTGACAAAGTTTCGTAACAATTAATTAATTTTAGAGCATAGCTCTAGTACAAAAGTTGAGAAAAAAAGGACTTAAGTGCTCAGGAGGTACTCGAAGGAGTGGTTCAAATTCAAAATCCTTTCTTAGTGCTCACTTTCAACCTGAATGGAATATTATGTGAAAATTTCAGCTTTCTATCTCTTATCGTTTAGGCTGTGGGTCTCTCAACAATCAGTCAGTCAGTCAGTTAGGACAAACTATTTTATATACATATATAGATAAGCACGCTCCATAACATTAGTGTATGGGAGGTGCCCCAAGGAGTTGTCGGATTGGGTCCAAATTTTGCATCCATAACTTTTTTACACCCTTCTATGTCCTGACAAAGTTTCGTAATAATTAATTAATTTTAGAGCATAGCTCTAGTACAAAAGTTGGGAAAAAAAGGACTTAAGTGTTCAGGAGGTACTTGAAGGAGTGATCCAAATTCAAAATCCTTTCTTAGTGCTCACTTTCAACCTGAATGGAATATTTGGTGAAAATTTCAGCCTTCTTAGCTCTTATCGTTTAGGCTGTGGGTCTCTCAACAATCAGTCAGTCAGTCAGCAGGACAAACTATTTTTTATATATAGAAGATAAGCACGCTCCATAACATTAGTGTATGGGAGGTGCCCCAAGGAGTTGTCGGATTGGGTTCAAATTTTGCATCCATAACTTTTTTTACACCCTTCTATGTCCTGACAAAGTTTCGTAACAATTAATTAATTTTAGAGCATAGCTCTAGTACAAAAGTTGAGAAAAAAAGGGACTTAAGTGCTCAGGAGGTACTCGAAGGAGTGGTCCAAATTCAAAATCCTTTCTTAGTGCTCACTTTCAACCTGAATGGAATATTATGTGAAAATTTCAGCCTTCTAGCTCTTATCGTTTAGGCTGTGGGTCTCTCAACAATCAGTCAGTCAGTCAGTTAGGACAAACTATTTTATATATATAGATAAGCACGCTCCATAACATTAGTGTATGGGAGGTGCCCCAAGGAGTTGTCGGATTGGGTTCAAATTTTGCATCCATAACTTTTTTACACCCTTTCTATGTCCTGACAAAGTTTCGTAACAATTAATTAATTTTAAAGCATAGCTCTAGTACAAAAGTTGGGAAAAAAAGGACTTAAGTGCTCAGGAGGTACTTGAAGGAGTGGTCAAAATTAAAAATCCTTTTTTTGTGCACACTTTCAACCTGATTGGAATATTTGGTGAAAATTTCAGCCTTCTAGCTCGTTTCGTTTAGGCTGTGGGTCTCTCAACAATCAGTCAGTCAGTCAGTCAGTCAGGACAAACTATTTTATATATATAGATAAGCACGCTCCATAACATTAGTGTATGGGAGGTGCCCCAAGGAGTTGTCGGATTGGGTTCAAATTTTGCATCCATAACTTTTTTTACACCCTTCTATGTCCTGACAAAGTTTCGTAATAATTAATTAATTTTAAAGCATAGCTCTAGTACAAAAGTTGGGAAAAAAAGGACTTAAGTGCTCAGGAGGTACTCGAAGGAGTGGTCCAAATTCAAAATCCTTTCTTAGTGCTCACTTTCAACCTGAATGGAATATTTGGTGAAAATTTCAGCCTTCTAGCTCTTATCGTTTAGGCTGTGGGTCTCTCAACAATCAGTCAGTCAGTCAGTCAGGACAAACTATTTTATATATATAGATAAGCACGCTCCATAACATTAGTGTATGGGAGGTGCCCCAAGGAGTTGTCGGATTGGGTCCAAATTTTGCATCCATAACTTTTTTACACCCTTCTATGTCCTGACAAAGTTTCGTAACAATTAATTAATTTTAAAGCATAGCTCTAGTACAAAAGTTGAGAAAAAAGGACTTAAGTGCTCAGGAGGTACTGAAGGAGTGGTCCAAATTCAAAATCCTTTCTTAGTGCTCACTTTCAACCTGAATGGAATATTATGGTGAAAATTTCAGCCTTCTAGCTCTTATCGTTTAGGCTGTGGGTCTCTCAACAATCAGTCAGTCAGTCAGTCAGGACAAACTATTTTATATATATAGATAAGCACGCTCCATAACATTAGTGTATGGGAGGTGCCCCAAGGAGTTGTCGGATTGGGTTCAAATTTTGCATCCATAACTTTTTTACACCCTTCTATGTCCTGACAAAGTTTCGTAACAATTAATTAATTTTAAAGCATAGCTCTAGTACAAAAGTTGGGAAAAAAAGGACTTAAGTGCTCAGGAGGTACTCGAAGGAGTGGTCCAAATTCAAAATCCTTTCTTAGTGCTCACTTTCAACCTGAATGGAATATTATGTGAAAATTTCAGCCTTCTAGCTCTTATCGTTTAGGCTGTGGGTCTCTCAACAATCAGTCAGTCAGTCAGTCAGGACAAACTATTTTATATATATAGAAGATAAGCACGCTCCATAACATTAGTGTATGGGAGGTGCCCCAAGGAGTTGTCGGATTGGGTTCAAATTTTGCATCCATAACTTTTTTACACCCTTCTATGTCCTGACAAAGTTTCGTAATAATTAATTAATTTTAAAGCATAGCTCTAGTACAAAAGTTGGGAAAAAAAGGACTTAAGTGCTCAGGAGGTACTCGAAGGAGTGGTCCAAATTCAAAATCCTTTCTTAGTGCTCACTTTCAACCTGAATGGAATATTATGTGAAAATTTCAGCCTTCTAGCTCTTATCGTTTAGGCTGTGGGTCTCTCAACAATCAGTCAGTCAGTCAGTCAGGACAAACTATTTTATATATATAGAAGATAAGCACGCTCCATAACATTAGTGTATGGGAGGTGCCCCAAGGAGTTGTCGGATTGGGTTCAAATTTTGCATCCATAATTTTTTTTACACCCTTCTATGTCCTGACAAAGTTTCGTAACAATTAATTAATTTTAAAGCATAGCTCTAGTACAAAAGTTGGGAAAAAAAGGACTTAAGTGCTCAGGAGGTACTCGAAGGAGTGGTCCAAATTCAAAATCCTTTCTTAGTGCTCACTTTCAACCTGAATGGAATATTTGGTGAAAATTTCAGCCTTCTAGCTCTTATCGTTTAGGCTGTGGGTCTCTCAACAATCAGTCAGTCAGTCAGTCAGGACAAACTATTTTATATATATAGATAAGCACGCTCCATAACATTAGTGTATGGGAGGTGCCCCAAGGAGTTGTCGGATTGGGTTCAAATTTTGCATCCATAATTTTTTTACACCCTTCTATGTCCTGACAAAGTTTCGTAACAATTAATTAATTTTAAAGCATAGCTCTAGTACAAAAGTTGGGAAAAAAAGGACTTAAGTGCTCAGGAGGTACTCGAAGGAGTGGTCCAAATTCAAAATCCTTTCTTAGTGCTCACTTTCAACCTGAATGGAATATTTGGTGAAAATTTCAGCCTTCTAGCTCTTATCGTTTAGGCTGTGGGTCTCTCAACAATCAGTCAGTCAGTCAGTCAGTCAGGACAAACTATTTTATATATATAGATAAGCACGCTCCATAACATTAGTGTATGGGAGGTGCCCCAAGGAGTTGTCGGATTGGGTTCAAATTTTGCATCCATAATTTTTTTACACCCTTCTATGTCCTGACAAAGTTTCGTAACAATTAATTAATTTTAAAGCATAGCTCTAGTACAAAAGTTGGGAAAAAAAGGACTTAAGTGCTCAGGAGGTACTCGAAGGAGTGGTCCAAATTCAAAATCCTTTCTTAGTGCTCACTTTCAACCTGAATGGAATATTAGGTGAAAATTTCAGCCTTCTAGCTCTTATCGTTTAGGCTGTGGGTCTCTCAACAATCAACAATCAGTCAGTCAGTCAGTCAGGACAAACTATTTTATATATATAGATAAGCACGCTCCATAACATTAGTGTATGGGAGGTGCCCCAAGGAGTTGTCGGATTGGGTTCAAATTTTGCATCCATAATTTTTTTACACCCTTCTATGTCCTGACAAAGTTTCGTAACAATTAATTAATTTTAAAGCATAGCTCTAGTACAAAAGTTGGAAAAAAAAGGACTTAAGTGCTCAGGAGGTACTCGAAGGAGTGGTCCAAATTCAAAATCCTTTCTTAGTGCTCACTTTCAACCTGAATGGAATATTTGGTGAAAATTTCAGCCTTCTAGCTCTTATCGTTTAGGCTGTGGGTCTCTCAACAATCAACAATCAGTCAGTCAGTCAGTCAGGACAAACTATTTTATATATATAGATAAGCACGCTCCATAACATTAGTGTATGGGAGGTGCCCCAAGGAGTTGTCGGATTGGGTTCAAATTTTGCATCCATAATTTTTTTACACCCTTCTATGTCCTGACAAAGTTTCGTAACAATTAATTAATTTTAAAGCATAGCTCTAGTACAAAAGTTGGGAAAAAAAGACTTAAGTGCTCAGAGGTACTCGAAGGAGTGGTCCAAATTCAAAATCCTTTCTTAGTGCTCACTTTCAACCTGAATGGAATATTTGGTGAAAATTTCAGCCTTCTAGCTCTTATCGTTTAGGCTGTGGGTCTCTCAACAATCAGTCAATCAGTCAGTCAGTCAGGACAAACTATTTTATATATATAGAAGAAGATAAGCACGCTCCATAACATTAGTGTATGGGAGGTGCCCCAAGGAGTTGTCGGATTGGGTTCAAATTTTGCATCCATAATTTTTTTACACCCTTCTATGTCCTGACAAAGTTTCGTAATAATTAATTAATTTTAAAGCATAGCTCTAGTACAAAAGTTGGGAAAAAAGGGACTTAAGTGCTCAGGAGGTACTTGAAGGAGTGGTCCAAATTCAAAATCCTTTCTTAGTGCTCACTTTCAACCTGAATGGAATATTATGTGAAAATTTCAGCCTTCTAGCTCTTATCGTTTAGGCTGTGGGTCTCTCAACAATCAACAAGTCAGTCAATCAGTCAGGACAAACTATTTTTTATATATAGAAGAGATAAGCACGCTCCATAACATTAGTGTATGGGAGGTGCCCCAAGGAGTTGTCGGATTGGGTTCAAATTTTGCATCCATAATTTTTTTACACCCTTCTATGTCCTGACAAAGTTTCGTAATAATTAATTAATTTTAAAGCATAGCTCTAGTACAAAAGTTGGGAAAAAAAGGACTTAAGTGCTCAGGAGGTACTCGAAGGAGTGGTCCAAATTCAAAATCCTTTCTTAGTGCTCACTTTCAACCTGAATGGAATATTTGGTGAAAATTTCAGCCTTCTAGCTCTTATCGTTTAGGCTGTGGGTCTCTCAACAATCAGTCAGTCAGTCAGTCAGGACAAACTTTTTTATATATATAGAAGATAAGCACGCTCCATAACATGTTGTTGGAGGGCCCCAAGGAGTTGTCGGATTGGGTTCAAATTTTGCATCCATAATTTTTTTTTACACCCTTCTATGTCCTGACAAAGTTTCGTAATAATTAATTAATTTTAAAGCATTTGACTAGTACAAAAGTTGGAAAAAAAGGACTTAAGTGCTCAGGAGGTACTCTGAAGGAGTGGTCCAAATTCAAAATCCTTTCTTAGTGCTCACTTTAAACCTGAATGGAATATTTGGTGAAAATTTCAGCCTTCTAGCTCTTATCGTTTAGGCTGTGGGTCTCTCAACAATCAACAATCAGTCAGTCAGTCAGTCAGGACAAACTATTTTATATATATAGATAAGCACGCTCCATAACATTAGTGTATGGGAGGTGCCCCAAGGAGTTGTCGGATTGGGTTCAAATTTTGCATCCATAATTTTTTTAACCACCCTTCTATGTCCTGACAAAGTTTCGTAACAATTAATTAATTTTAAAGCATAGCTCTAGTACAAAAGTTGGGAAAAAAAGGACTTAAGTGCTCAGGAGGTACTCGAAGGAGTGGTCCAAATTCAAAATCCTTTCTTAGTGCTCACTTTCAAGCTGAATGGAATATTATGGTGAAAATTTCAGCCTTCTAGCTCTTATCGTTTAGGCTGTGGGTCTCTCAACAATCAGTCAGTCAGTCAGTCAGGACAAACTATTTTATATATATAGATAAGCACGCTCCATAACATTAGTGTATGGGAGGTGCCCCAAGGAGTTGTCGGATTGGGTTCAAATTTTGCATCCATAATTTTTTTACACCCTTCTATGTCCTGACAAAGTTTCGTAACAATTAATTAATTTTAAAGCATAGCTCTAGTACAAAAGTTGGGAAAAAAGGACTTAAGTGCTCAGGAGGTACTCGAAGGAGTGGTCCAAATTCAAAATCCTTTCTTAGTGCTCACTTTCAACCTGAATGGAATATTTGGTGAAAATTTCAGCCTTCTAGCTCTTATCGTTTAGGCTGTGGGTCTCTCAACAATCAATCAATCAGTCAGTCAGTCAGTCAGGACAAACTATTTTATATATATAGAAGAAGATAAGCACGCTCCATAACATTAGTGTATGGGAGGTGCCCCAAGGAGTTGTCGGATTGGGTTCAAATTTGCATCCATAATTTTTTTACACCCTTCTATGTCCTGACAAAGTTTCGTAACAATTAATTAATTTTAAAGCATAGCTCTAGTACAAAAGTTGGGAAAAAAGGACTTAAGTGCTCAGGAGGTACTCGAAGGAGTGGTCCAAATTCAAAATCCTTTCTTAGTGCTCACTTTCAACCTGAATGGAATATTATGTGAAAATTTCAGCCTTCTAGCTCTTATCGTTTAGGCTGTGGGTCTCTCAACAATCAACAATCAGTCAGTCAGTCAGTCAGTCAAGACTAACTTTTATATATATATAAGAAGATAAGCACGCTCCATAACATTAGTGTATGGGAGGTGCCCCAAGGAGTTGTCGGATTGGGTTCAAATTTGCATCCATAATTTTTTTACACCCTTCTATGTCCTGACAAAGTTTCGTAACAATTAATTAATTTTAAAGCATAGCTCTAGTACAAAAGTTGGGAAAAAAGGACTTAAGTGCTCAGGAGGTACTCGAAGGAGTGGTCCAAATTCAAAATCCTTTCTTAGTGCTCACTTTAAACCTGAATGGAATATTTGGTGGAAATTTCAGCCTTCTAGCTCTTATCGTTTAGGCTGTGGGTCTCTCAACAATCAACAATCAGTCAGTCAGTCAGTCAGGACAAACTATTTTATATATATAGAAGAAGATAAGCACGCTCCATAACATTAGTGTATGGGAGGTGCCCCAAGGAGTTGTCGGATTGGGTTCAAATTTTGCATCCATAATTTTTTTACACCCTTCTATGTCCTGACAAAGTTTCGTAACAATTAATTAATTTTAAAAGCATAGCTCTAGTACAAAAGTTGGGAAAAAAGGACTTAAGTGCTCAGGAGGTACTCGAAGGAGTGGTCCAAATTCAAAATCCTTTCTTAGTGCTCACTTTCAACCTGAATGGAATATTATGTGAAAATTTCAGCCTTCTAGCTCTTATCGTTTAGGCTGTGGGTCTCTCAACAATCAATCAGTCAGTCAGTCAGTCAGGACAAACTATTTTATATATATAGATAAGCACGCTCCATAACATTAGTGTATGGGAGGTGCCCCAAGGAGTTGTCGGATTGGGTTCAAATTTGCATCCATAATTTTTTTACACCCTTCTATGTCCTGACAAAGTTTCGTAACAATTAATTAATTTTAAAGCATAGCTCTAGTACAAAAGTTGGAAAAAAAAGGACTTAAGTGTTTAGGAGGTACTTGAAGGAGTGGTCCAAATTCAAAATCCTTTCTTAGTGCTCACTTTCAACCTGAATGGAATATTTGGTGAAAATTTCAGCCTTCTAGCTCTTATCGTTTAGGCTGTGGGTCTCTCAACAATCAGTCAGTCAGTCAGTCAGGACAAACTATTTTATATATATAGAAGAAGATAAGCACGCTCCATAACATTAGTGTATGGGAGGTGCCCCAAGGAGTTGTCGGATTGGGTTCAAATTTGCATCCATAATTTTTTTACACCCTTCTATGTCCTGACAAAGTTTCGTAACAATTAATTAATTTAAAAGCATAGCTCTAGTACAAAAGTTGGGAAAAAAGGACTTAAGTGCTCAGGAGGTACTCGAAGGAGTGGTCCAAATTCAAAATTCTTTCTTAGTGCTCACTTTCAACCTGAATGGAATATTATGTGAAAATTTCAGCCTTCTAGCTCTTATCGTTTAAGCTGTGGGTCTCTCAACAATCAGTCAGTCAGTCAGTCAGTCAGTCAGTCAGGACAAACTATTTTATATATATAGATAAGCACGCTCCATAACATTAGTGTATGGGAGGTGCCCCAAGGAGTTGTCGGATTGGGTTCAAATTTGCATCCATAATTTTTTTACACCCTTCTATGTCCTGACAAAGTTTCGTAACAATTAATTAATTTTAAAGCATAGCTCTAGTACAAAAGTTGGAAAAAAAAGGACTTAAGTGTTTAGGAGGTACTTGAAGGAGTGGTCCAAATTCAAAATCCTTTCTTAGTGCTCACTTTCAACCTGAATGGAATATTTGGTGAAAATTTCAGCCTTCTAGCTCTTATCGTTTAGGCTGTGGGTCTCTCAACAATCAGTCAGTCAGTCAGTCAGGACAAACTATTTTATATATATAGATAAGCACGCTCCATAACATTAGTGTATGGGAGGTGCCCCAAGGAGTTGTCGGATTGGGTTCAAATTTGCATCCATAATTTTTTTACACCCTTCTATGTCCTGACAAAGTTTCGTAACAATTAATTAATTTAAAAGCATAGCTCTAGTACAAAAGTTGGGAAAAAAGGACTTAAGTGCTCAGGAGGTACTCGAAGGAGTGGTCCAAATTCAAAATTCTTTCTTAGTGCTCACTTTCAACCTGAATGGAATATTTGGTGGAAATTTCAGCCTTCTAGCTCTTATCGTTTAGGCTGTGGGTCTCTCAACAATCAACAATCAGTCAGTCAGTCAGTCAGGACAAACTATTTTATATATATAGAAGAAGATAAGCACGCTCCATAACATTAGTGTATGGGAGGTGCCCCAAGGAGTTGTCGGATTGGGTTCAAATTTTGCATCCATAATTTTTTTACACCCTTCTATGTCCTGACAAAGTTTCGTAATAATTAATTAATTTTAAAGCATAGCTCTAGTACAAAAGTTAGGAAAAAAAGGACTTAAGTGCTCAGGAGGTACTCGAAGGAGTGATCCAAATTCAAAATCCTTTCTTAGTGCTCACTTTAAACCTGAATGGAATATTTGGTGGAAATTTCAGCCTTCTAGCTCTTATCGTTTAGGCTGTGGGTCTCTCAACAATCAACATTCAGTCAGTCAGTCAGGACAAACTATTTTATATATATAGAAGAAGATAAGCACGCTCCATAACATTAGTGTATGGGAGGTGCCCCAAGGAGTTGTCGGATTGGGTTCAAATTTTGCATCCATAATTTTTTTACACCCTTCTATGTCCTGACAAAGTTTCGTAACAATTAATTAATTTTAAAGCATAGCTCTAGTACAAAAGTTGGGAAAAAAGGACTTAAGTGCTCAGAAGGTACTCGAAGGAGTGGTCCAAATTCAAAATCCTTTCTTAGTGCTCACTTTAAACCTGAATGGAATATTTGGTGGAAATTTCAGCCTTCTAGCTCTTATCGTTTAGGCTGTGGGTCTCTCAACAATCAACAATCAGTCAGTCAGTCAGTCAGGACAAACTATTTTATATATATAGAAGAAGATAAGCACGCTCCATAACATTAGTGTATGGGAGGTGCCCCAAGGAGTTGTCGGATTGGGTTCAAATTTGCATCCATAATTTTTTTACACCCTTCTATGTCCTGACAAAGTTTCGTAACAATTAATTAATTTTAAAGCATAGCTCTAGTACAAAAGTTGGGAAAAAAGGACTTAAGTGCTCAGAAGGTACTCGAAGGAGTGGTCCAAATTCAAAATCCTTTCTTAGTGCTCACTTTAAACCTGAATGGAATATTTGGTGGAAATTTCAGCCTTCTAGCTCTTATCGTTTAGGCTGTGGGTCTCTCAACAATCAACAATCAGTCAGTCAGTCAGTCAGGACAAACTATTTTATATATATAGATAAGCACGCTCCATAACATTAGTGTATGGGAGGTGCCCCAAGGAGTTGTCGGATTGGGTTCAAATTTTGCATCCATAATTTTTTTACACCCTTCTATGTCCTGACAAAGTTTCGTAACAATTAATTAATTTTAAAGCATAGCTCTAGTACAAAAGTTGGGAAAAAAGGACTTAAGTGCTCAGGAGGTACTCGAAGGAGTGGTCCAAATTCAAAATCCTTTCTTAGTGCTCACTTTCAACCTGAATGGAATATTATGTGAAAATTTCAGCCTTCTAGCTCTTATCGTTTAGGCTGTGGGTCTCTCAACAATCAGTCAGTCAGTCAGTCAGTCAGTCAGGACAAACTATTTTATATATATAGAAGAAGATAAGCACGCTCCATAACATTAGTGTATGGGAGGTGCCCCAAGGAGTTGTCGGATTGGGTTCAAATTTGCATCCATAATTTTTTTACACCCTTCTATGTCCTGACAAAGTTTCGTAACAATTAATTAATTTTAAAGCATAGCTCTAGTACAAAAGTTGGGAAAAAAGGACTTAAGTGCTCAGAAGGTACTCGAAGGAGTGGTCCAAATTCAAAATCCTTTCTTAGTGCTCACTTTAAACCTGAATGGAATATTTGGTGGAAATTTCAGCCTTCTAGCTCTTATCGTTTAGGCTGTGGGTCTCTCAACAATCAACAATCAGTCAGTCAGTCAGTCAGGACAAACTATTTTATATATATAGAAGAAGATAAGCACGCTCCATAACATTAGTGTATGGGAGGTGCCCCAAGGAGTTGTCGGATTGGGTTCAAATTTTGCATCCATAATTTTTTTACACCCTTCTATGTCCTGACAAAGTTTCGTAACAATTAATTAATTTTAAAGCATAGCTCTAGTACAAAAGTTGGGAAAAAAAGGACTTAAGTGCTCAGAAGGTACTCGAAGGAGTGGTCCAAATTCAAAATCCTTTCTTAGTGCTCACTTTAAACCTGAATGGAATATTTGGTGGAAATTTCAGCCTTCTAGCTCTTATCGTTTAGGCTGTGGGTCTCTCAACAATCAGTCAGTCAGTCAGTCAGTCAGGACAAACTATTTTATATATATAGATAAGCACGCTCCATAACATTAGTGTATGGGAGGTGCCCCAAGGAGTTGTCGGATTGGGTTCAAATTTTGCATCCATAATTTTTTTACACCCTTCTATGTCCTGACAAAGTTTCGTAACAATTAATTAATTTTAAAAGCATAGCTCTAGTACAAAAGTTGGGAAAAAAAGGACTTAAGTGCTCAGGAGGTACTCGAAGGAGTGGTCCAAATTCAAAATCCTTTCTTAGTGCTCACTTTCAACCTGAATGGAATATTATGTGAAAATTTCAGCCTTCTAGCTCTTATCGTTTAGGCTGTGGGTCTCTCAACAATCAACAATCAGTCAGTCAGTCAGTCAGGACAAACTATTTTATATATATAGAAGAAGATAAGCACGCTCCATAACATTAGTGTATGGGAGGTGCCCCAAGGAGTTGTCGGATTGGGTTCAAATTTTGCATCCATAATTTTTTTACACCCTTCTATGTCCTGACAAAGTTTCGTAATAATTAATTAATTTTAAAGCATAGCTCTAGTACAAAAGTTGGGAAAAAAAGGACTTAAGTGCTCAGGAGGTACTCGAAGGAGTGATCCAAATTCAAAATCCTTTCTTAGTGCTCACTTTAAACCTGAATGGAATATTTGGTGGAAATTTCAGCCTTCTAGCTCTTATCGTTTAGGCTGTGGGTCTCTCAACAATCAACAATCAGTCAGTCAGTCAGTCAGGACAAACTATTTTATATATATAGAAGAAGATAAGCACGCTCCATAACATTAGTGTATGGGAGGTGCCCCAAGGAGTTGTCGGATTGGGTTCAAATTTGCATCCATAATTTTTTTACACCCTTCTATGTCCTGACAAAGTTTCGTAACAATTAATTAATTTTAAAGCATAGCTCTAGTACAAAAGTTGGGAAAAAAGGACTTAAGTGCTCAGAAGGTACTCGAAGGAGTGGTCCAAATTCAAAATCCTTTCTTAGTGCTCACTTTAAACCTGAATGGAATATTTGGTGGAAATTTCAGCCTTCTAGCTCTTATCGTTTAGGCTGTGGGTCTCTCAACAATCAACAATCAGTCAGTCAGTCAGTCAGGACAAACTATTTTATATATATAGATAAGCACGCTCCATAACATTAGTGTATGGGAGGTGCCCCAAGGAGTTGTCGGATTGGGTTCAAATTTGCATCCATAATTTTTTTACACCCTTCTATGTCCTGACAAAGTTTCGTAACAATTAATTAATTTTAAAGCATAGCTCTAGTACAAAAGTTGGGAAAAAAGGACTTAAGTGCTCAGGAGGTACTCGAAGGAGTGGTCCAAATTCAAAATCCTTTCTTAGTGCTCACTTTCAACCTGAATGGAATATTTGGTGAAAATTTCAGCCTTCTAGCTCTTATCGTTTAGGCTGTGGGTCTCTCAACAATCAGTCAGTCAGTCAGTCAGGACAAACTATTTTATATATATAGAAGAAGATAAGCACGCTCCATAACATTAGTGTATGGGAGGTGCCCCAAGGAGTTGTCGGATTGGGTTCAAATTTTGCATCCATAATTTTTTTACACCCTTCTATGTCCTGACAAAGTTTCGTAACAATTAATTAATTTTAAAGCATAGCTCTAGTACAAAAGTTGGGAAAAAAAGGACTTAAGTGCTCAGAAGGTACTCGAAGGAGTGATCCAAATTCAAAATCCTTTCTTAGTGCTCACTTTCAACCTGAATGGAATATTATGTGAAAATTTCAGCCTTCTAGCTCTTATCGTTTAGGCTGTGGGTCTCTCAACAATCAGTCAGTCAGTCAGTCAGGATTAACTATTTTATATATATAGATAAGCACGCTCCATAACATTAGTGTATGGGAGGTGCCCCAAGGAGTTGTCGGATTGGGTTCAAATTTGCATCCATAATTTTTTTACACCCTTCTATGTCCTGACAAAGTTTCGTAACAATTAATTAATTTTAAAGCATAGCTCTAGTACAAAAGTTAGGAAAAAAAGGACTTAAGTGCTCAGAAGGTACTCGAAGGAGTGATCCAAATTCAAAATCCTTTCTTAGTGCTCACTTTAAACCTGAATGGAATATTTGGTGGAAATTTCAGCCTTCTAGCTCTTATCGTTTAGGCTGTGGGTCTCTCAACAATCAACAATCAGTCAGTCAGTCAGTCAGGACAAACTATTTTATATATATAGAAGAAGATAAGCACGCTCCATAACATTAGTGTATGGGAGGTGCCCCAAGGAGTTGTCGGATTGGGTTCAAATTTTGCATCCATAATTTTTTTTACACCCTTCTATGTCCTGACAAAGTTTCGTAACAATTAATTAATTTTAAAGCATAGCTCTAGTACAAAAGTTGGGAAAAAAAGGACTTAAGTGCTTAGAAGGTACTCGAAGGAGTGATCCAAATTCAAAATCCTTTCTTAGTGCTCACTTTCAACCTGAATGGAATATTATGTGAAAATTTCAGCCTTCTAGCTCTTATCGTTTAGGCTGTGGGTCTCTCAACAATCAGTCAGTCAGTCAGTCAGGATTAACTATTTTATATATATAGAAGAAGATAAGCACGCTTCATAACATTAGTGTATGGGAGGTGCCCCAAGGAGTTGTCGGATTGGGTTCAAATTTTGCATCCATAATTTTTTTAACACCCTTCTATGTCCTGACAAAGTTTCGTAATAATTAATTAATTTTAAAGCAAACTTAAGTGCTCAGAAGGTACTCGAAGGAGTGATCCAAATTCAAAATCCTTTCTTATTGCTCACTTTCAACCTGAATGGAATATTTGGTGAAAGTTTCAGCCTTCTAGCTCTTATCGTTTAAGGTGTGGGTCTCTCAACAATCAGCCAGTCAGTCAGTCAGGACAAACTATTTTATATATATAGAAGAAGATAAGCACGCTCCATAACATTAGTGTATGGGAGGTGCCTCAAGGAGTTGTCGGATTGGGTTCAAATTTTGCATCCATAATTTTTTTAACACCCTTCTATGTCCTGACAAAGTTTCGTAATAATTAATTAATTTTAAAGCAAACTTAAGTGCTCAGAAGGTACTCGAAGGAGTGATCCAAATTCAAAATCCTTTCTTAGTGCTCACTTTAAACCTGAATGGAATATTATGTGTAAATTTCAGCCTTCTAGCTCTTATCGTTTAGGCTGTGGGTCTCTCAACAATCAGTCAGTCAGTCAGTCAGGACAAACTATTTTATATATATAGATAAGCACGCTCCATAACATTAGTGTATGGGAGGTGCCCCAAGGAGTTGTCGGATCGGGTCCAAATTTTGCATCCATAATTTTTTTACACGCCTCCATGTTTAAAGCATAGCTCTAGTACAAAAGTTGGGAAAAAAGGGCTTAAGTGTTCAGGAGGTACTTGAAGGAGTGATCCAAAATAAAAATCCTTTCTTAGTGCTCACTTTCAATCTGAATGGAATATTTGGTGAAAATTTCAGCCTTCTAGCTCTTATCGTTTAGGCTGTGGGTCTCTCAACAATCAGTCAGTCAGGACAAACTATTTTATATGTATATATAGATAAGCACGCTCCATAACATTAGTGTATGAGAGGTACCCCAAGGAGTTGTCGGTTTGGGTCCAAATTTTGCATCCATAATTTTTTTACACCCTTCTATGTCCTGACTAAGTTTCGTAACAATTAATTAATTTTAAAGCATAGCTCTAGTACAAAAGTTGGGAAAAAAGGACTTAAGTGCTCAGGAGGTACTCGAAGGAGTGGTCCAAATTCAAAATCCTTTCTTAGTGCTCACTTTCAACCTGAATGGAATATTATGTGAAAATTTCAGCCTTCTAGCTCTTATCGTTTAGGCTGTGGGTCTCTCAACAATCAGCCAGTCAGTCAGTCAGGACAAACTATTTTATATATATAGAAGAAGATAAGCACGCTCCATAACATTAGTGTATGGGAGGTGCCCCAAGGAGTTGTCGGATTGGGTTCAAATTTTGCATCCATAATTTTTTTACACCCTTCTATGTCCTGACAAAGTTTCGTAACAATTAATTAATTTTAAAGCATAGCTCTAGTACAAAAGTTGGGAAAAAAAAGGACTTAAGTGCTCAGAAGGTACTCGAAGGAGTGATCCAAATTCAAAATCCTTTCTTAGTGCTCACTTTAAACCTGAATGGAATATTATGTGAAAATTTCAGCCTTCTAGCTCTTATCGTTTAGGCTGTGGGTCTCTCAACAATCAGTCAGTCAGTCAGTCAGGACAAACTATTTTATATATATAGATAAGCACGCTCCATAACATTAGTGTATGGGAGGTGCCCCAAGGAGTTGTCGGATCGGGTCCAAATTTTGCATCCATAATTTTTTTACACGCCTCCATGTTTAAAGCATAGCTCTAGTACAAAAGTTGGGAAAAAAAGGGCTTAAGTGTTCAGGAGGTACTTGAAGGAGTGATCCAAAATAAAAATCCTTTCTTAGTGCTCACTTTCAATCGGAATGGAATATTTGGTGAAAATTTCAGCCTTCTAGCTCTTATCGTTTAGGCTGTGGGTCTCTCAACAATCAGTCAGTCAGGACAAACTATTTTATATATATAAAAGAAGATAAGCACGCTCCATAACATTAGTGTATGAGAGGTGCCCCAAGGAGTTGTCGGTTTGGGTCCAAATTTTGCATCCATAATTATTTTACACCCTTCTATGTCCTGACAAAGTTTTGTAAAATTGATTAATTTTAAAGCATAGCTCTAGTACAAAAGTTGGGAAAAAAAAGGACTTAAATGTTCAGGAGGTACTTGAAGGAGTGATCCAAATTAAAAATCCTTTCTTAGTGCTCACTTTCAATCTGAATGGAATATTTGGTGAAAATTTCAGCCTTCTAGCTCTTATCGTTTAGGCTGTGGGTCTCTCAACAATCAGTCAGTCAGTCAGTCAGGACAAACTATTTTATATATATAAAAGAAGATAAGCACGCTCCATAACATTAGTGTATGAGAGGTGCCCCAAGGAGTTGTCGGTTTGGGTCCAAATTTTGCATCCATAATTATTTTACACCCTTCTATGTCCTGACAAAGTTTTGTAAAATTGATTAATTTTAAAGCATAGCTCTAGTACAAAAGTTGGGAAAAAAAAGGACTTAAGTGTTCAGGAGGTACTTGAAGGAGTGATCCAAATTAAAAATCCTTTCTTAGTGCTCACTTTCAATCTGAATGGAATATTTGGTGAAAATTTTAGCCTTCTAGCTCTTATCGTTTAGGCTGTGGGTCTCTCAACAATCAGTCAGTCAGGACAAACTATTTTATATATATAGATTATTTCCATATTTTTTTGGGACCTTAACTCTTATTTTAGACCGATTAGTAAATGCTCTAGCACTGCCTAAGTATTTGAAAAAAATTTAAAGAAAAATGCTCCGACGTAGTCTCAAAACTAGTCATGCTCCATTTAAGATAGCTACAGAAATAGCAACAAGCTCAAATAATTAGGTGCCCTTATATCTGATAGCCATAAACTTTGGAAAAGTATACGATACTCTCTGGATTCAGTGGCTTATCAACAAATTACACTCATCGGCTTTGATCTCATCGGCTTTGATTTAAATACCTGTTAGCTCCTGCTTAGAGTTTTGACTTTCAGAACAAATAACAATCACGTCGAGAATACCTTTTCAAATGCATACGTTAATAAGGCAGGTACAGCAAAGGGCTCTGTTTACAAATTTACAAATCTATGTACATACACGTACATAGTTGATTTTCCTAAATGTATAAACTACTCAATTTGTCACGATTTATTTATTTACGTACAAACAAAATTTGCTAACCTAGCACAAAGCTTCGGCTACCTTCAAGAAATTAATGACTACTGCAATAGATGGATTATCAATATAAATGTTAATAAATATGAACAAATCGCAATTGTGGGTAACACTCTTTGAACTAAAAGATCAATTAGGAATAAAAAATAGTTGTAAAATAAACTAAAAAACACGCATTTGGGACAAATCGGACCACAAGATATAATATAATTGTTGAGCATTTAAACAATGACATGAATAACTAAATTTCAATATTAATTAGCATGTGGTGCACAAAAATCTGTGTTTTTGTTAATTGTATATACATACTGGGGTAAGAAAAAGTAGGCAGAAGGAGTAGGCGTGACATCTGAATGATACATATCACTGATGAGTTTCACTTTCTATCATCACTATCTAATTTGGTGGATCTAGCACAAGACCTAGAAATGATATGAAAGTTTTTAATTTTAAGAAGTTGGCTTAGAAAGATATGGAGATATTCCGTTTTAGTTTGTGAGCGGTAAAGGTCTGCGTGGCATGCATAAAAATATTGTATTGTCATTAGTTGTAAATCTGTAATTTTTAGAGATTTGGACTTGTGGAAGTTATTTAAAATGAAATTTAAAAATTCCGTTAAATTCATACATAGATACATACTTACATACAAGTAAATCTAAAATAAGTCGTGTAAAAAGGCTAGTCTCAGACCAACATATACATATATTTATATATGTACATATGTATGTATAAATTAGTTCTTTATTCGATTCTCGAATTGTAGTTAGAGGGCATTGATAAATGCCTTTCTTTATTGAGTTAACTAAAATGATATTTTTATATTCAATGTGGTGCGGGCGAACGCCTCGCTTTATTGATAAATGATTTTAGACTAAAGAATACAAATTATTAAAGTTATTAAAGAAGACTCCGCTTGCCGACTGCTCTGCCGGCGACGCTGCCACTGTTACCACAAAACGCTGACCATGCGCCTCGTGTGCAGTTCTTCATTGCAACACGTTGCGACACTTGCCAAAGAGCAATGCACTTGGACCGCTGGCCAAAACTACTTAGGTCGGCGTTCTCACGCTAGCGACCTATTGCGCGACGCGGAAGCATATTGTCACGGGATAACTATCCCCCCTCTCGAAGACCGACCGTCCTCGGTCGCGTTCAAGTTCTCCAGAATCTTGCTTATCTCTCGCGAGTTGCGGCGCTCAGCCGCTCGTCGGTGGAACCAGAAGGTTCCGACTTCCACGATGCAGACCAACAGCATTGCGCCGATTGCAAGCGCCCATTGGCTTCCAACCGCAATGTAATCCTGGACCTCTTTGATGTAGTTAAGGTTGTCCTCGCTCAGTCGATGGATGTATGGTAGACTGAGGATCATGTCGTGTCCGCTGATGTTAAGCAATGGAGATGCCGCCACTGCCGGGAATCGACTCTGTACGCCACGGCGGTTGATGTACCGCGTGCCGTTGATGGTGGCGTGCATCTTGAAGGAGACGAGATTTGTTCCATCTACTCTTGTTGCGGCGGAGTCATCATATGAGAGGTTTGCGCTGCGGTCGTTTATGATAATTATGCCGTCTTCCACAATGGTGACAGGTTCGAGATGGCTCGGCTGCGTCTGACAATGGGCTATGCCTCCAGCATGGAGACTCTGAGCGCAAGTGCTACCTTGCGCCTGCCTGCAGAATGTCGCAGTCGCTGTTTGCGAGCAGTTAGATACAGCTAGCATCCGCCCGTCGCAATTAGCCACCAAATTTTCGTATAACTGGAGTACGGAACCGTTGTGGGCGACTGGAAAGATCGTTATCTTCCTGCATTGCTTACTTATGATAGGAAATTCAATTACAAAAATGATTACGTTATTTTTACGTTCTACAATAATTCTAGATACTTTCAATATGTCTGTAATAGGGGTCCCTGTGATTTGATCGGTGAGAATACTTGAAAGATCTGAGTGATCAATAATGGCCGGATTAATTACGTTAACTTTTACAAGGGTCAAAGTGAGCATAAGGTTGCCTACTTCTGTTATCATCATTCTGTTACGTGTACTAAGGGCCTCAAAAAGGTGGCCAGTGTCAATCTGTTTATCTTTAGATAGTCTAAGAATTTTGTTTACAGTATCTGTGAGCTGATTAATTTTTTTTTTTGTTTCTTGGAATTGATGCTTATTTGTCTATTGCTTGCAGTGACCAACTGCGTCTGTGTCGTCTCTAACTTCTTAAGGTCGTCTGCGTCTGGAGTACCCGCTACTACCTTAAGGGCCGTTCCTAAGAAATCGAGGCTCCTTGCCCTGCGATGATGCACATCGAGTGCGGATAACATGTCCAGTATATGTCCGGTGTCTATTTCCAACAACTTCCGCATATGGGAGTGTGGAAACATTTCAGTCAGTTTCATGGTCTCTTCCGTCACGGTCCTGTAGTCCGTGAGGTTGGTCGTGTGTCGCAAGTACCCGTAATCGTCCCATAGTAAAATGTCTCCGTCCACAATTGGTATATAGTCCGCGTGCGTATAGTCCGTCACCTGTGCTGTCGTCAACGTTATAATTGAAAGTATCGTAATGGTAATCCTAATAAAAAATGGAAAAATGTTGTGGTTAATCGCGTGTCAACGGAGATTATCCTTGTGGACCACCCTCCCCTTAACGAGGACCGCTGTCCCCAAGTCCGCTTCAACCTTTTCTTCAACGCAGAGGGGCGAGAGTTTGTTCCCTAACCTGCGGTTTGTTTTCACAAGTACTTTTTCGCCTACCTCGAAGACCCTATTCTGTCGCTTCCGGTTCTCTCTGGCGTTTTGCTCTATCTGAGCTTTTTTAATCTTGTCACCAACGGCCTGGGAACATTCTAACGATTTTGAGTGCAAAATGTCGCTCGGCCTTTTTCCCACAACTGAGTGTACCGACCTGTTGTACTTGATCGTAGCCTGCAGTATGAGGTCAACTGTGTCTACAATTCCTCTCTGAAGTTTCAGACACCTAGCGATCTCTAAAAGGGTACTATGGAAGCGTTCCACTTGCCCGTTGGAGGTGCTATGTAGGGGTGGCGCGTTAATCACGCTCACGCCGTAATTGTTCAACAATAAGGACCTAATAGTTTCCGACTTGAACGCTAGTTCGTTGTCGCAATATATTTGCTTTGCCCTTGGGAACATGTTCATTAGCACCAAGAGGGGCGGTCTCGTGTCTTCTATGGTTCTAGACGCAATAGGCTGGACCACCGCGAATTTAGAGAATTTGTCAATGCAGGTAAGGAAGTATTTTCTGTCTGTGGAGAATATGTCTATGTGTAACATTTCCCCAGTTTGAGTGGGCACTGGTGTCTGGCCGAGCTCCTGTTTTTTTGGGTGCCTGTCGTATTTTGCCTTTGTGCAAATCTTGCAGTTCAGGACCACCTCATTAGCCAACTAAGTCATCTTTGGAAAATAGTACTCCATCATGACTTGCTTGACGTTTTCTTGGGCTGCTCTATGCGCCCGATTGTGTTCTGTGGTGATGATTTCTCTTCGATCACTCACGTCAAACACGTCCGCCACGAATTTTTTACAGTGGCAGAATTTTGTGGCAGGGAAGGCCACTACCAGATCGTGCTGGAAGCTAGCCAAGGTCGGGAGGTCACAGTAAATAGCATTCACCACATTCTGGTTAACAACTGATTTTACTATCTCCACAAGGGTGTTTTTGTCAGTAAAATTTATTATATGGCGAGTTTTTTCGCCGAAAATTATGAAGTTCCTTTTAAGCGGAAAGCGCGCTTCTTCTAGCACAATCTGGTTGCGAAAGCAATTTACAGGCTTTTCCGTAGAACCGATTGTGTAGGAAAGGGATGCTTCACTGTGGACAGTGGCAGCATCGGACTGTGGCTCCTCATGATTTCCCTCAGCTACATGATTCTCTTTGCCTGGCTTATAAAAAAGCTTAGCCCCTGTCTCGTCAATGCGTGCCTTCCACCTCTTGATCTTTGCATTTGGGTTGCTTTCCGAAACGGAAAATGTCAAAGGCTGGTGGTCGGTGAATATGTTAATGTCTCTGACCCCGTATAGGAAATGCCGTAGCTTCCCCAGGGCCCAGACAATGGCAAGCAACTCCCGCTCGTTAGTAGCGTAGTTGGCTTCACAGTCTTTAAGTGCCCTAGATATCATTGTTATGGGACGGCCGTTCTGTGACAAAACGACGCCTATTCCATAAGCTTCTGAAAAGCGTTGCGCTGGGCCTCATTGAACTCCACCGCAACCTTTTTTGACCTATACTTGCTAATCGACCCGTTTTCCCCTTTGAGGATGTCGGACATAGGTTTGGCTATGGCTGCAAAATCCTTAACAAAGCAGCGGTAATAGCTTGCTAGGCCCATAAATGACCTAACACCGAATACCGTGGTGGGCTCAGGATACTCCCGGATAGCTTTTACTTTTTCCGGATCCGATTTTGCTCCATCTTTGGTTACTATGAAACCAAGATATTCCACACTATCTTTAAAAAACTGCGACTTCTCGTGCGCAACGCGCATGTTTGCGCTTAAAAGGCTTTTCAAAACCCAGTCAACATGTCTGACATGCTCTTTCTCGTTTTCGGAGAAGATAATGACATCGTCAACGTAGACGTAGCAAGATTTCCCTATCTGTTCTCGCAAAACGTCGTCTATGGTCCTTTGAAAAATGCTCGCTGCATTTTTCAAACCGAAGGGAAGTCGACAGAATTCGTACTTTCCCCCATTTACCGAAAAAGCAGTTTTCTCGCGGTCCCGCTCTGCCAGAGTGATCTGGTGATAACCTGATTTAAGGTCGAGCGTCGTGAAAAACTTGGCCTTACCAAGATTGGCCAATATCATCGGGATGCTTGGCATCGGATACTTGTCGGCTATCGTTTTTAAATTGAGCTTCCTAAAGTCTATCACTAGACGTTTATTTCTATTGCCCAAACTGTCACTACCTTTCTTGTCAACAACCCAAACCGGGCTGTTGTAAGGCGACCTCGACTTTCTGATTATGCCGTTTTTGAGAAGGTCGTTAACCTCCGAAGCGACAAAATCCTCAACTCCCCTCGGGTATGGGTATAGCTTCGTATAGATCGCATTCTCATCGATCGTGCGAATTGTGGCTACTACGGCCGTGTTATAAGGCAGCGCCTCGTTAGAGTCCGCAAAGGCCCTTTTGTTTCGATGAAGTACCTGCAGAAAATCTGCCTTCACCGCAAGTAGTGCGTTGACCTCTTTATTGCTTGTGTGGTTGACGTTCGTACACTCATGGTACTGTAACGCCTCCGAAGTCGCACCGATTCTTAACATGCCTTCTTTAAGGCATAGGACTGCACCCACCTGCTTAAGCAGGTCCAGCCCTATGATTCCATCAAACGTTGCGGCGCGTTTGTTGTTGCCGTTGAACCTGCCTGAACCACGCTGATAATTCGTGGCCTGCCTAAACTTGGACGACGAGGGGTCTACTTCCATGGGGACTGGGGCACCATCTGTACCCTCTTTCGGTTGAGCTTTATCAGCCTGTGGGGCTGACTGTTTTTTAAAATGAGGGTTTTTACCCTGATAGCCCTGACTACCCTGGGCAGATGGCTGATGTTGCCGCCCTTGTGGGCGCGACTCTGCCCGACCTCTCTCTTCTTGACCCCTGGCAAAGCTTGCCGCAAAGGCGTATCTTTCGTGATTTGCCTCAACCTCTTGGGCTAGGGCCAGTGCTGACGAAAGATCGGGGGGGTGTGCTGCAAACAACACGTCAGTCAAGTTGCGTTTCAGCCCAGAAATGAATACGCGAAGCGCATCACCCCTGAACTTTTCGCACATTCCCAAGGCCAGTGTCTTGTCGTAAGCCATATGGGCTTTGTTTGTGAGTAAGGTGAGCTTTTTCTCTACCTCATCGTAGTACTGCAATATGGTCATGCCACCTTGCCTTAGCGTGCCTATCTCCTGTGCAATAACATGGATGGCTCGCTTGTCGCTGTAGGTGAAATCGAGCCTTGCTATGAAGGCGAGTACTGCGTCCGCTGGGCCCCGTATCTTACTTCTAATAATAATGACCGCCTGATAATGGCGCGAACTACCATCGTACCTCTTGAAGATCTTATAAGCTGCATGAGCGGCCTGTCTCCAAGATACGTAGGTTTCTTGAGTCCCATTGAACTCTGCGAGGCATTTAACCGCGTCCAGCGGTTCGTCACACCTGACGTCTGTTATTTCAGCGTCTTTATAAACTTTTATCTGTGGCACCGACAGGTGAGAATCTTTTAAGCTATCTGTCAATTGTTGCACTTGTCTTTCAAAGTCCTGTTTCAGGATAGCTTCCCTGTTCGCACTTTCCTGTGCCTGTGCCGCAAGTGCACTATGCACTGCGGTCTCGATCAACGCGCAAATCTGTGCTGCGTCCATGTCTGTTTTTTTATGCGCAAGCGTACTATCACACTCCGTAACTTGGAGCGCACCAAAATTTCCTACTAAACCCAAATACACGCTGTCGTCACTGTCTTCGTCTTTATCGCTCATTTATTGAAAACAAAACTCTATGCGACACCGTATGAGAACATGACGTGACACACAGAACCTAACAAATGGGATGATACACTGTATTTTTCCTACGCTCACTTTGGAAAACAATTAAAAAGACGTACGTCTCGAATTTTATAGTTTTATGTTTATTTACGCTTAAAATATTCTCACTAATCAAAGCACTTACATGATTTTATTATAATGTGTTTTGTTGTTGATCCTAACGATGTAAGTGGTCCCACGCCGCTGTCGATGATTGTCCCGCGCAGCTATCTTGTGGTTTTAATTTATGTTGAGTAGTTGCTCTCGATTTATCTTTTCAATAACTAGCTGTCACAACACCTTGTTGCTTTTCGTTTAATTTTTATTTAATTGTTTGTGTTGTTAGTTTGCGAACAGCTTTATTATTTTTTGTGTAACGTCACTGTTTGTTTGCTTTGTTTTTCATTTAATTGTTAGCGTTTTTAATTTTCGAACAGTTTAATTTTTTGTAGTTTAACCGTTTGTTTGATTTTTTTACACACGAAACTCTTGTGAGTTATTTCGTTGGGCGTCAATTAGTTCTTTATTCGATTCTCGAATTGTAGTTAAAAGTGCAATGCACTTGGACCGCTGGCCAAAACTGCTTAGGTCGGCGTTCTCACGCTAGCGACCTATTGCGCGACGCGGAAGCATATTGTTACGGGATAACTTATACATATATAAACAATAAAAATATTCCTAAAACACATTATCTAAAGTATATGGGAGTCTACATGTAACGAGACTTAAAGTTTAATTACCACGTAAACACCGTCCGGCAAAAGATGCTTGCAGCATACTTCCTACTTAATGCAATATGCTTTAATAGTAAAATTATCTGAAACTCAAACTCTTGGCTTACAAGAAAATTATAAAGCCAATTGAATTTACGCTGGACCAGTTTTGTTACAAATCCCAAAAGCACACATTAAGAAAATACTACTAACTGAAAGACAAATTTAAAAGGCTATTACCAAAACGTATCAGAAGCGTAGAATGGCATTACATGCAAATTCTGCATAAAAATAGCACTGTATTTACACTTGATACACAACTAATTAACCATTCAATGAAGTCCACCGATAAACTTTAATAAATAAGTATACTGCTCAAACGAAGGTGTGATAAACATAGATTATGAAAGCAGCAAACCACCTATATTTATACTTTGATACCAAAGGTATCATAGTATATTGGGTTTGTGCAATGTCCGTCATGGTGTCCGTCCGTCTGTGCGTCTGTCCGTATGAACGCAACTTTTTTCGACACCCTTAAAGCTAGAGCCTTGCAACTTTGCAAATATCTTGGTACATGTCTTCGTCAGACAAAGTGTTAAATCTAGGGCTCTACGACCTCAGGGGGCCTGGGAAATCGATAACAAGTCGATACACCTCGAAGTGCAAATCGATAAAACACATATATATCCCACATTTTAGTAGATAAAGTCACCAAATTTGATGGCAAGATAGCTAATGACATTCCCCAAAAAATTGCATCAAAAGTTTGGATGCCACGCCCACCTTTTCCGCCTCCAGCCCCCCTCCAATTATAAACAAAAATGCCTGTATCTTCTACAGTTTTCAAGCTATTGCCACCAAAACTGACATGAAGGTAGATGATGACAGCTGACAAAGATATGCATCAAAACATAGGATGCCACGCCCCCAAACAACGGGACATGCCCCACCGCCCTAAAAAAAACCGGAAGGCATGTAACTTTGTCAGTTTTAAGGCTAGAGTCACCAAATTTGGTATGAACATTGGTAGTGACATCCGTAACAGTTCTGCATCAATGTTTTGGATGCCACGCCCACTTATTCCGCCCACCGCTATATCTCTCTCAGTTTTTGAGCTAGGCTCTTCAAATTTTTTATGAACATTGTTAGTGGCATCCGTAACAGATCTGCATCAATGTTTTGGATGCCACGCCCACTTATACCGCCCACCTCTATATCTTTGTCAGTTTTTGAGCTAGAGTCTCCAATTTTATACCCAAAACCCTCATATATTACTATTTGCACTCAGAATCCTTAACACAGCTATGTGAACTGGTATCAAAGTATATCGCAGTCGGTTGCGTCCGACTGCAACGTTTTTACTTGTTTTAATTGGCATTGTTTTTCTGCAGTACACTTGGTGTGCTACCGTTGCGTCGTTGGCTACTTATTACTTAAAAATTGTATTTAAATAATTGAATAAATATGTAAAACTAACATTTCATTTAAAAAATACATTATTTCTGAAAATAAATATTGAATTACAAAGAAATAGTTAAAAAACTGTTTCTTCGCGGTGTTGAACCCCGGACTTCAAAACATAAAAGTTTAATATGCGCAACAACATAACCACTCAACCAACGACCAACTTTGTTTATTGGTTGGAAAATCAAAAGGTAATGGTAAAACATTAGCAAGTACCACGTTTAATTGACGAACGCATAATAAACACGTGGCGGCTATTTTTCGTAATTGGGCTTAAAAAGTGATTGTAAAGGCAATTAAGTGAATTTTCTAATTTGAAAACAATGGATAACAACAAAAAAGTGTTTAAGTGTATCGTAAAAGGCTGTATAAGCGGCGCAAAACTTTTTCGTATACCAAAAAACAATGAAATGTAGTGGTGTGAAAATTTAGAATTGAATATTGATGACATAAACACTCGCACTAGAGTGTGCAATATTCATTTTGAAAAGGGATGTGTTTTAAAGAAACACCTCAAACTTGGCTCAATGCCTACTCTGAACCTGGGTAAGCTTAAATGCATTATCTATATATATAAAATAGTTTGTCCTGATTGTTGAGAGGCCCACAGCCTAAACGATAAGAGCTAGAAAGCTGAAATTTTCACCAAATATTCCATTCAGATTGAAAGTGAGCACTAAGAAAGGATTTTGAATTTGGACCACTCCTTCGAGTACCTCCCATACAAATCAAGGTCCTGCGTTTATCATTTTACCTCATTCCACCACTCTGGCGCCTCATTGTCGCACAAGCTGTGAGTTTGAACGCCGAACGAGTTTACAAAAACAAAACACATGACCCATTCCACTACTGCCGTCTGCGCACAAGATATTGCGGCCGAGTTTACAAAAACAAAACACCTGACCCATTCCACTTCTGCCGTCTGTACAAGCGATCGCCAGCGAGTTTACAAAAACAAAACACATGCGCTGTGTATGTGTCTCCGTTATTCTCTCTTCTTCTTTGTGCCTTTGACAATTGATTTTCGAGTCAAGTAGCGTTTGTTGTTATTGTAAGTGTTGTTGTTGGGCTCGCAATGCTTCTTTTTGTTTGTGTCATAGATTTAAAACAAAACAATTAAAACATAACTTGGTTTTGTACACCAGAATATGTTACGGGGGTGGTTTTACCTACATACTTGCTAATTATCAAACAAAACTTAACACACAAATACCTATTGCCATTGTTGTTTTGATATAATTTTCGAGCTGACATTTGTAACTTTGGTTGGTGTTGCAAATGCACGCATGTACATATGTACATACATACACATGTATTTCCGTACATTTAACATACATATATATAACAAAACATGCAAGTGCAAATATATGTATGTACCGTGCAAAAACAAACGCACTAACAAATAGAAACTCAAGAAAATGTAATCTGCATACATATGTATGTATATTTAATACAAAAAAGTTGTATAGCTATGTAAATATGTACATACATTCAATTTGTATTTGTTTTTTATATCGAGCCCTTTGCGCGATAATAATTAATCTTGAACATCTTTGTATAGTGGTAGATTTGCTTACTTCCTGCTTATCTAACTCAGACAAAACGTAACACACAAACATTATTGGGTAATTATGCAGTTTGGTTACTTTTCCGAAAAATGGCGGAATTTTTTTTTTTTTTTTTAGGCACCTTCGATTGGTTGCCGCTAATGATATTCCATGGGGGGAGGCTGAAATTTCCCATAAACTCCATGAGTTATGGGGTTTTGAAATTCTCATAAATAGTTTTCGATATTTTGATGTTGCGCTAGGGAAGGGGGTGAAAAAAATGTGCCCGATAGTGTGATCTGCTCCGGAACATAGCCAATAGTGCCAATAGCAGTGGCGTGAGCCACTGCTTTACGGCGTTTGAAAGTTTAAAATGCCGTAAAAACTTTCAAAGGCCGTAAAAGCAGTGGCTCACGCCACTGCTATTGGCACTGTTGGCTATGTTCCGGAGCAGATCACACAAACAAAAAATTTTTTTTTTTTTTTTTAAAAAAACGTCATGCGCCTGCATGAGAAACCTTTTTCTATCATTCACAGGTGATAAAAAACTCGTAAAAAAAATGAGCCCGAAAATCGCTGGTGCCGCGATAGTAAATATTTACCCATTTTCGTACCTTTACTCCGCGAAAACACTCTGTGTGTGTGTGTGTGTGTGTGTGTGTGTGTGTGTGTGTGTGTGTGTGTGTGTGTGTGTGTGTGTGTGTGTGTGTGTGTGTGTGTGTGTGTGTGTGTGTGTGTGTGTGTGTTCACCCCCCCCTCTCCCTAGCGTTCTTCAAAATCACGAATATTCATGATAATTTCAAAACCCCATAACTCATGGACTTTATGGGAAATTTCAGCCTCCCCCCATGGAATATTACTTACTATGATGCAATCAACAGATTCATGTAAAAAAAAAAAAAATTCCGCCACTTTTCGGAAAAGTAACCAAACTGCATAATTACCCATTATTGATATACAATTTCGAACAAGCAAGCAAAGCACATAAGTAAGTAAGTTTGTAAAGTATGAGGGTTTTGGGTATAAAAAGGCAGGCAGAAGAGGTAGGCGTGACATTCAAATTTGTGATGCACATCTGTGGCGGATGGCACCTTCTATCTCCCTATCAAGTTTGGAGACTTTAGCGCTAAAAATGAGAAAGATATTGAGGTGGGCGGTGTAAGTGGGCGTGGCATCCAATATTGCACATTTGTTACGGATGTCACTAACAAGGTTTCTACCAAATTTGGTGACTCTAGCCCAAAAACTGAAAAAGATAAAAAGTTTTCAGATTTTAGGAGGTGGGCGGTATACGTGGGGAGTGGCATCCAAAATTTTAATGCATATCTTTGTAAGATTTACCTTCCCATCAAATTTCGTAAGTATTGCTTTAAAACTGTGGGAAGTACAGTGATTTTCGATTATAACTGAAAGGGTGGCTGGGGGCGGAAGAGGTGGGCGTGGCATCCAAACTTTCGATGCAGTTTTTGAGGAATGTCACCAGCTATCTTGCTATCAAATTTGGTGACTATATGCTAAGATGTGGGATATATATGTGTTTTATCGATTTGCACATCGAGGTGTATCGATTTTTATCGATTTCTCAGGCCGCATGAGGTCGTAGAGCCAAATTTAACACTTTGTCTGACGAAGGTATGTACCAAGATGTTTGCAAAGTTGCAAAGCTCTAGCTTTAAGGGTGTTGAAAAAAGTTGCGTTCAAACGGACGGGCGGATGGACGGACGGACAGACACCTTGACGGACATTGCATAAGCCCAATATAATATGATATCTTTGGTATCAAAGTAAAATGACGCGTCTGATTCTTAACCTCAATGGTGGCGTGAAAAAGAGAATATTAAATATTATGCTAATATGTTGTTAAACATTAACTAATTTATTTATTTTATATATATTGCTAAAATTTTGTAAGAACTATTGGCGCAGCGAAGCAAGCGGGGCCCTTACTAGTGCATATATATAGTTACTAGTAAGATCCCCGCTTGCTTCGCTACGCCGATAGTTTTTACAAAATTTTAGCAATACATATAAAATAAATAAATTAGTTAATGTTTAACAACATATTAGCAAAGTATTTAATATTTCCTTTTACACGCCACCATTGGGGTTGAGAATCAGACGCGTCATTATTTTAATACCAAAGGTATCATATTATATTGGGCTTATGCAATGTCTGTCAAGGTGTCTGTCCGTCCGTCCGTCCGTCCGTCCGTCCGTCCGTCCGTTTGAATGCAACTTTTTTCAACACCCTTAAAGCTAGAGCTTTGCAACTTTGCAAACATCTTGGTACATACCTTCGTCAGACAAAGTGTTAAATTTGGCTCTACGACCTCAGGGGGCCTGAGAAATCGATAAAAATCGATACACCTCGATGTGCAAATCGATAAAACACATATATATCCCACATCTTAGCATATAGTCACCAAATTTGATAGCAAGATAGCTGGTGACATTCCTCAAAAACTGCATCGAAAGTTTGGATGCCACGCCCACCTCTTCCGCCCCCAGCCACCCTTTCAGTTATAATCGAAAATGACTGTACTTCCCACAGTTTTAAAGCAATACTTACGAAATTTGATGGGAAGGTAGATCTTACAAAGATATGCATTAAAATTTTGGATGCCACGCCCCACGTATACCGCCCACCTCCTAAAATCTGAAAACTTTTTATCTTTTTCAGTTTTTGGGCTAGAGTCACCAAATTTGGTAGAAACCTTGTTAGTGACATCCGTAACCGATCTACATCAAAGTTTTATATGGCTCGCCCACCTTTTCCACCCACCTCGTAAAATCTGAAATTTTTATATCTTTCCCAGCTTTTTGCGCTAGTCACCAAATTTGGTAGAAACATTGTTAGTGACATCCGTAACAAATGTGCAATATTGGATGCCACGCCCACTTATACCGCCCACCTCAATATCTTTCTCATTTTTAGCGCTAGAGTCTCCAAACTTGATAGGGAGATAGAAGGTGCCATCCGCCACAGATGTGCATCACAAATTTGAATGTCACGCATACATCTTCTGCCTGAACTTTTATACCCAAAACCCTCATACTTTACAAACTTACTTACTTATGTGCTTTGCTTGCTTGTTCGAAATTGTATATCAATAATGTTTGTGTGTTACGTTTTGTCTGAGTTAGATAAGCAGGAAGTAAGCAAATCTACCACTATACAAAGATGTTCAAGATTAATTATTATCGCGCAAAGGGCTCGATATAAAAAACAAATACAAATTGAATGTATGTACATATTTACATATCTATACAACTTTTTTGTATTAAATATACATACATATGTATGCAGATTACATTTTCTTGAGTTTCTTTTTGTTAGTGCGTTTGTTTTTGCACGGTACATACATATATTTGCACTTTCATGTTTTGTTATATATATGTATGTTAAATGTACGGAAATACATGTGTATGTATGTACATATGTACATGCGTGCATTTGGAACACCAACCAAAGTTACAAATGTCAGCTCGAAAATTATATCAAAACAACAATGGCAATAGGTATTTGTGTGTTAAGTTTTGTTTGATAATTAGCAAGTATGTAGGTAAAACCATCCCCGTAACATATTCTGGTGTACAAAACCAAGTTATGTTTTAAATAATTTGTTTTAAATCAATGATACCAACAAAAAGAAGCATTGCGAGCCCAACAACAACACTTACAACAACAACAAACGCTACTTGACTCGAAAATCAATTGTCAAAGGCACAAAGAAGAAAAGAGAATAACGGAGACACATACACAGCGCATGTGTTTTGTTTTTGTAAACTCGCTGGCGATCGCTTGTACAGACGGCAAAAGTGGAATGGGTCAGGTGTTTTGTTTTTGTAAACTCGGCCGCAATATCTTGTGCGCAGACGGCAGTAGTGGAATGGGTCATGTGTTTTGTTTGTGTAAAATCGTTCGGCGTTCAAACTCACAGCTTGTGCGACAATGAGGCGCCAGAGTGGTGGAATGAGGTTAAATGATAAACGCAGGACCTTGATTTGTATGGGAGGTACTCGAAGGAGTGGTCCAAATTAAAAATCCTTGATTAGTGCTCACTTTTAACCTGAATGGAATATTATGTGAAAATTTCAGCCTTCTAGCTCTTATCGTTTAGGCTGTGGGTCTCTCAACAATCAGTCAGTCAGTCAGTCAGGACAAACTATTTTATATATATAGAAGAAGATAAGCACGCTCCATAACATTGGTGTATGGGAGGTGCCCCAAGGAGTTGTCGGATCGGGTTCAAATTTTTCATCCATAAATTTTTTACACGCCTCCATGTCCTGACAAAGTTTTGTAAAATTAATTAATTTTAAAGCATAGCTCTAGTACAAAAGTTGGGAAAAAAGGGCTTAAGTGTTCAGGAGGTACTTGAAGGAGTGATCCAAATTAAAAATCCTTTCTTAGTGCTCACTTTCAATCTGAATGGAATATTTGGTGAAAATTTCAGCCTTCTAGCTCTTATCGTTTAGGCTGTGGGTCTCTCAACAATCAGTCAGTCAGTCAGTCAGGACAAACTATTTTATATATATAGATAAGCACGCTCCACAACATTAGTGTATGGGAGGTGCCCCAAGGAGTTGTCGGATCGGGTCCAAATTTTTCATCCATAATTTTTTACACGCCTCCATGTCCTGACAAAGTTTTGTAAAATTGATTAATTTTAAAGCATAGCTCTAGTACAAAAGTTGGGAAAAAAGAGGGCTTTAGTGATCAGGAGGTACTTGAAGGAGTGATCCAAATTAAAAATCCTATCTTAGTGCTCACTTTCAATCTGAATGGAATATTATGTGAAAATTTCAGCCTTCTAGCTCTTATCGTTTAGGCTGTGGGTCTCTCAACAATCAGTCAGTACGTCAGTCAGGACAAACTATTTTATATATATAGATAAGAACGCTCCACAACATTAGTGTATGGGAGGTGCCCCAAGGAGTTGTCGGATCGGGTCCAAATTTTTCATCCATAATTTTTTACACGCCTCCATGTCCTGACAAAAATTTGTAAAATTGATTAATTTTAAAGCATAGCTCTAGTACAAAAGTTGGGAAAAAAGAGGGTTTTAGTGTTCAGGAGGTACTTGAAGGAGTGATCCAAATTAAAAATCCTTTCTTAGTGCTCACTTTCAATCTGAATTGAATATTATGTGTTCAAATTTTGCATCTATATTTATTTACACCCTCCTATGTCCTGACAAAGTTTCGTAACAATTAATTAATTTTAAAGCATAGCTCTAGTACAAAAGTTGGGAAAAAAAAGGACTTTAGTGCTCAGGAGGTACTCGAAGGAGTGGTCCAAATTCAAAATCCTTTCTAAGTGCTCACTTTCAACCTGAACGGAATATTTGGTGAAAATTTCCGCATTCTAGCTCTTATCGTTTAGGCTGTGGGTCTCTCAACAATCAGTCAGTCAGTCAGTCAGTCAGTCAGGACAAACTATTTTATATATATAGATAAGAACGCTCCACAACATTAGTGTATGGGAGGTGCCCCAAGGAGTTGTCGGATCGGGTCCAAATTTTTCATCCATTATTTTTTACACGCCTCCATGTCCTGACCAAGTTTTGTAAAATTGATTAATTTTAAAGCATAGCTCTAGTACAAAAGTTGGGAAAAAAGGGCTTTAGTGTTCAGGAGGTACTTGAAGGAGTGATCCAAATTAAAAATCCTTTCTTAGTGCTCATTTTCAATCTGAATGGAATATTTGGTGAAAATTTCAGCCTTCTAGCTTTTTTCGTTTAGGCTGTGGGTCTCTCAACAATCAGTCAGTCAGTCAGTCAGGACAAACTCTTTTATATATATAGATTATGTATTGTCGGATGCATGCAATAACTAAATAAATACCAAGTTTGGAGACTTACAATATGCCCACCAAATCTGGTGACTCTAGCCCAAAACATGAAAGATATATACAGTTTTAAAATTTTGGAAAGTGGGCGGTAGAGGTGGGCGTGGCATCATAACTTTTGATGCAGTTTTTTGGGGAATGTCAACAGCTATCAAATTTGGTGACTCTAGCTGCTAAAATGTGGGATATATATGTGTTTGATCGATTTGCACATCGAGATACCTTTGGTATCAAAGTATAAAAAAATAAAGTGAAATTTCGTTATCAACATTTTTTTTACTTTTAATAATGAAAGGTTAAAAAAATAACACCTAGAACCTATATTAAAACGATTTTTAAAATACATTTTTTGTTGTGCACCAAACTTTCATGATTTTAAAAACAAATACTAAAATACGAAGATTCAATTCTATGAATATTTTTTACTGTGCGCCGAACTTTAAATAGTTTAAGTTTTTCAAAACTTTAAATAGGTATTATTATTATCATTTATTAAAAAGTAAGTTTTCATTAGATAACATGAATTTAGTTAAAGACGATCGTATCACCGGTAAGAAATGTAAAACAACTATAAATGAATTCATTAATGAAGGCGTTTTTGCATGCACCCATATTTGTTTTTTATTTTTCAACAATGTATAGCTGTGATTGTGTCCCAAATAAAAATTTGATCTTGTGGTGTCCAAATGTATGTGCAACTTTAGCAGAATCCAACGCCTTGTTAACATAAAAAAATAGGTCACAACGGAGAGGCTGTCCATAAAAACATGTTTCACAACATGAGGACCAGAACCTGTTGCATCAGGAACTGCAGTAGCAGTAGTCCACCATCCATACTGCACGAGTTCCCTGAAAATGCACAGAGGCGGTCGGAGTGGATAGCGGTCTGCGATATAAAAGAGAGCTATAAGAACAGCCTTAATCTTTATATCTGCAGAAAACATTTCCACCCTATGGACTTGGGCAAATTAAAATTAAAAAAAAATGCGCACCCAATAATGCATTTGCAGGACAGCGAGCTTCATGTACATACATACTGAAGACGAAAATAATAATGTGCCAAACTTAGAGCCTCTTGACACTTGTTCAGTGGGAAATAGCGCAGTAGTTACATTGGACCACAACTACTCGATAGTTGACAGTCCTGAAATGGAAGAGTGCCAATCATGTCCTCGTTGTGAAATTTACGTTCGCAATAAAAACTACTGGCGCAAGGCGTTTTTCCAAAAGCAGAAAGAGTTTGTAAACTTAACGGCAAAAGTTACTAAACTGCAAGAGGAAAATTCAACTTTGGCGAAGAGATTTGAAGACGAAAAAAGTAATTGGTCGCTGCGTTGCCAGGAACTAACCAACCGTTCCCTTAATGTTCCCAGCACAGTTAATGCGGCATCAACATTTTTTACTACTTTGCTTTTGAAGCCTAAACACGTTAAATTGTTTAGTGAAGAAGAGAAAAATGTGTTGATGAACATCAATTACAGATCCTCGAAAGGTTACCAATTTTTGCGGGATGCTCTGAAATTTAATCTGCCGAGTCCCAGAACATTGTTGATCTGGAGCCCGATTAGAAGGATTTCTCCGGGCCTCAGCGAAATTGTTTGCAAAAACGTTCACAAACAAGTACAACACATGTCGCCAGCGAGCGAAACTGTGTGGTTTTGTTCGATGAAATTCACGGTCGCTCTGAGCTGAAATATAACAGCTTTACAGACAAAATTGATGGTTTTACCGATTTCGGCAATGGAATGCGAGATCAGTTGGTGGCAAACAGTTTTCTGTTTTTTCAAATTAAAGGCATTGTGCAGCCATGGAAATATAATTTTTCATATTATTGCTCAAATTCGAAAACAACCGCCGAAATGACAGCAGGCAGTAGTAAACGTTAATGTGTACAAACAACTTAGTTTAGAGGAGACGCAGGTGTATAAGGACCCCACAGCGAACAAAATTTATCTTATGTATGATTACGTACATATGTTCAAAAGCGTAAGAAACCATCTGATAAATCACGACATTGAAACGCCAAATGGAATTGTTAGCTGGAGTGTTGTTGTTGAGCTGTACAATATTAACATTATGGGGACAACAACACGCATGGTGCCAAAGCTCTTGGAGAAGCACATTCGTTTAAACTTTGCCGAAAAAATGAGTGTGAGGTTAGCTGTACAAGTTTTTTCACGATCAGTTGGACAAGCCATTAAAGTATGCCATCGAAATAAACAATTTACAGCCCCGACGATGTCAAAGGCACTGGCCACCGCAGACTTCATCTTACGGATGAATGACGCCTTTGACATCTTAAATTGCAGATCGTACACTGTTGGAACCAAAAGCCCGTACACTACCAACAAGAGGCAGAGTTTGGTCGAATTTCAATCGCTCCTGGCCACACTAAAGCTAACTACAAAATGCTACTGGCATGATGGCTTGATAACTACAATTGGCCATATTGTAGAGCTTATTGATAATATTTTCTCTGAGGCAAAAATTGAATTTATTTACACCACAAGATTCAATCAGGACAGCCTTGAAAATTTCTTTGCCGCCTTGCGCTCGAAGCTGGGAAGCAACAACAACCCCTCAGCAAGAGAAATTCAGTATTTGTTGGCCAGAATGATGTCAATGAAGGTAATTACCACCGCCTACCTGAGAAATGCCAATTGTGCTGATAATGATGACGATTTACAAATGAATTGGATTTGTGATCCGAATGAGCCAATTGCGAGCATTGGGGATAGCGTACCATCATTATCCCAACAGGACATTGACATCAATCTGGATGAGCCAATTGCGAGCATTGGGGATAGCGTGCCATCATTATCCCAAGAGGACTTTGACATCAATCTGGAAGATGGTGAAGAAGTCGGAAGCTGCTGTCCAAATGTCTCCATTGGAGAACTTGTCTAGAGAAGATATTTTGATGGCTATTTAATAGCAAAAAAAAATTTTAGCTGCCAACATTGCGATGCCGCCCTGCTCCAGATGGACTCATTTGCTAATGACAACTATGAAGACCTGATCCAGGCACGGAATTTTGCAATGGACAAAATGTGCCTTAAAAATCCGTGTGACACATTTTTCCAGTTGTGTAATTTGCGTTTTGAGTCTTTTGAAAAAATCTTCGGCCAAGCACCCCATAAAGAGAATTTATGCAAGGGCATAATTGCGGATTGCATTCGGCAAACAAACAAGTTCCACCCGGATTGGTTTGATGTCGAAAACGCTTGCTACGACCACCGTAAGCATGTTAGATGAACTTGTAACTTGTAAATATTATTAACTTTAAATATTTTATAACATAGGTACCAACAAGTCCTTGCCTAACTCGACTGCAGCTAGAGTCTAAGGATGGTGCCCAAGGAAATGGATGAGTGAAAACCAAGAATTATAGAAATATAATTCTTGTGTTGAATCTACATCATCAGTGTGCAGTGAGCGATGTAATATAACTATAAAATTATCCAGCATCTCATATTTACTAATTTGCTTTTGCACCTTTCAGCTCAAAACCAACCAAGACACTTTTGTATAAGCATTAGCCAGCCCTAATATATAATTAAAAGAAACCCGAAACCCTGCTCGTGTTGGCCATCAAACCACGACTCGTTATAAATGGCATTGCGATGAGTGGTCCCGAGTTGAGGGACAGCACTGTGCGCAATCTAAGCACCATGCGTTGGCCCGTCACCATACTGACGCCCATTGCCGATATGTTTAGTTCGCTGAAACTTAGCAATACTTTAACAGTGCTTAATAAGTTTGCTGGTGCTCTGCAGGATCTGTCACCCATGGAGCTGCCTGCACTGTGCTATCAACTCTTTACCTTGTGCACAAGTGCTGCTCATCTAATCATTCCATTGCTGGAATTGGAATAGTATGTACTTTCATCGCAACTACTACAAACGTTTATTTTCCGATATGTGCAGCAATTCCACAGACTTTGATAGCATAGATAGCTTTTCGGACAAGGAGCTGCGTGAGGCTGAGGAGACGGTGCTGCATCATTTAAACTATTGCACCATGTATCTGCTAAGCGAACAACATGTCTCAATTATGCTTAGGAACTTTCTTCATATGCCAGATGTGATTCTAACTCCGTTAATGCTTAGCGCCATTATATCGATGACATCGGTGAACCGTGATCCGGAATCTGCACGTTTTTCCAGCTGCATTTTGTTACCCTTTTTGCGCAATGTCATCAAGCATAATGAGGCAGAGCAAACGATGGCTGAGTTTTCGGTTTGGTGTCGTGATACGCTGCAGCGCAAGCATTGGATCTGATGCAGGTCTTCACTGTGCTCATCGATCAGAATAAGGATGGCATGGATGTGGTTACTCTGGGTCTGGTGAACCTCGCTTTTACACTGCTAAAGGCACACAATGCACCCAAGTTGAATTCATTGGCCATTACATTTCTGACCAAGTTTATACGCCGACGTTTTATGTTTGGCCGTGGCATTATCAATCGTATTGCCGAGTGGATGGTCGTCGATCAGGAACAGAATCAGTTTTCAGAATGCCTTACTATGCTCAGTGTGCCAGATACTTATACAGTTGCCGAGTGCCTGGAAACAATTACAACTGTTATGGAAGACTTTCTATGGCTGCCTGGCGAGTAATCCATGCGTATGATGAACTTTATTTTGCCGCTGCTTAAACTTTCGAATCGCGTGCGAGATGCTTTGATTGAAGTGCTGCGCAAAGCAATGACCAAAGATTATCGCACACGGCGCATGGCGATCTTTGGCTATTGCATGATCCTCAAGCAGCTCAACAACAGCAACTCGGCTCGTCAGGGCTCGCATAATGCGAGCAGTTTCTGTACACAACACAGCATCTCTGGTTACTCCATGATGACGCAGAGTTCCTTTGGCAATCGCAGCAATCCACAGCGTAACTTTGCTCACACTAGAAATAATTGGCATTCTGCGCAGTTGCTTCGAACAGCAATTGGGCATCAGACGCACCCTATACGAGAATCTTCAGCGTGCTGTCGAATTGAATGCCAAGCTGGTTCCACATGTTTTGCAGTTTGTGGACTTTCATTTTCGTGGCTTTTTTGATATTCCACCTGCGGATCAGGCTGGCGATGACTTGGATACTCAATTTGCCATTAATTATGAGCGTCTGGTTAGCGTTAAGGATGAACAGCTGGAACTAAAGGACATCTTGGGTTGCTTGGTGCAGTTTGTATCACATTGTTTGGCAATTTTTGAGCGTGCTCCGTCTGGTTGCGATGCGCGTGAAATGCAGCGTTTGTTGACACTCTGTACACAAAGATTGGTAGCGAATCGATTGCCACTGGAGGATACGGCTCCACCAGTTACGCCTTTGAAGTGCGCACGCATTCAACAGCAGCTCAATCTTATTGAGGGTTTAATTTCACATGCACTGTTAAGTTCCAAGCCGACCAATGATGCTTTGCGGCATGTCTTGCCATTGTTTAAACTTTAAAGCACATCAAAAGCTACTTAAGGATCTGCATGCCTTGGCAGACACCTTAAAGAAAGGACAAAAGAGTTCAAAGCATCAATTAATCGTGGATAGTAATGTTAGTGTGACAACAGCTAAGCTAAAGCAAATGTGCACACAACCTGAAAACATTTGGGATCTGTCTATTATCGAAAGGCTGCTTCATCTGCTACACGATGATCATGTACCATTTGCTTCGGCTACAAGCACAGCTCCTTTGCGTAGCTATGAACCTTTGGTACGTTATGTGCTGGAGATTACTGCTCAGAGAGTACAGGAGATACGCGAGGAGCCAGATTACAAGCAACTATCGTATAGCAAGCGTACTTTAAAGTTGCTAACCGACATGACCAAAGTAGTCTATGAGGGTTGCATTCGTCGTCTGCCTGAGCTGTGGCGGGACTTTGATCTGGAAAGCGCCGTCCTGGCAGCCAAATGCTTTATGCAATGCACTCGTACGGCTCAGGTGACATATAGCAAACGGTTCAAGGAGTTCGGTAAGGGTTTCGACATGTCCTGTATTAATTGAGCAAAAGAAGTCACGTATGTGCTGCAGGATGCGCTTGTGCAGTATATGAAGGAGGATATCAACAACGTTGACACTGCTACCCAGGCACTTAGTTCAGATAAAAATGGTGCCAAGCTGCCTCTTTATCTGTTGGAGGCACTGGAGCTACTCTATGATCATATTGGTTATGATGAACGTGGTACATTTGATGCATATACCTGGCTGCTAGAGTTTTGTCAGACCTACGAGCTGCCAAATCCCGAAATGGGCATAGTGCATCGCATGCTGTTTACACAGCGACAGAAGACGCATTCAGGACCGTTCTTTGATGGCGTTGCCAGGGCAAGTGCTTGGCTGGCAAAATGATGACAATGTTTCGGAGCAACCGGATTTGGGCTTGAAGAGTCTCAATATGAGTGCGACAGCAACATGCTTGCAGTATTTATATGCTGCCGTGCAGAAGCAGCTGGAAGATGTGGATTACTTTGTCATCAAGGCCAACAATCTGTGCTACAAATGTAATATTGTGCCCGAATCGGATCGAGTGTAATGGCGCGGTAATCTGGACGCCTTAGAAGGTTCCATTTGCACTCAGCTCATACTGATAACACGCACATTGCTAGAGATTACAAATGTATGCATTCCTTTGGGCAATCACATGGATGGACTCATGAAATTACTCATACAACATTATACATGCCTCAAGAATCTCGCTAGACACTATTTGGGTGGCAGCACAATTAAGAGCATCAAATTTGAACAACTGCTGCGTAATGTTGGCAAACCGTTGCCTGCGAATATGCATCAGCTTATTTCCTATGTGGAATACAATATTCTCGATGAGCAGCCAACATCGAAACGCAAACCACAAGCGGAACGTGCCAAGGTGTTGCGTGAGACACGTTTCATTCCCAAAGTCATACTGGCCATTGAGAACTTTAATAAGCACATTATATTGCTGTCCAAGAAGTTCAAATCGTACGATCTTTTGGCGGATCATCTGCACTTTGGTGCTGTGCGCGATTTTAATATACAATCCGGTGACCTTAGAGCTGTCATTGAGCGCACCCATTCGCACAGCAGGTGTCCGAAAGCAATTTGGAAGTGCCTGACAATGAGGAGGAAGAAGAGGAGGAGACAGGCAACCGATATTGAGGATGGGGAGCAGGAAAAGGAGCCAACGCCACCACCACCTGTGAAAAAGCAAGTCCAACGACGTCGTCGTGTTGCCAGCAACGATGCTGCCGGGGAATCATCAGAGCCAAAGCGTAGGCGTGGACGTTCCAGCAAGAAATAAGAGCTTCAATCATTTGTGGATATATGCTACATGCTACATCACTTCATCAACAGGAACATCCATTTAAGTTTTTAACTTTTATGTACTTTTGCGCAAATTTGATGCCCGCACGCAATGCCTCATGCCACACGGTTGCGTAGCCATCATTTTATTGCACTTGAAAACTTAATTAGGCCAAAATGCGGTGTGAACGCCTATTTCTATATATATTTGTATCAAACGCGTATTTCTCTCCAGCTGTGCGAGATTTTTATTACATGCATCAAATGTAATTTGTAATTTGTAAAAAGACAAGGAGAAGGCACACAAAGTAAGTATATTTGTAGCACATTATCCAATTCAATAACATATAATAATGTTATTTTTGTTTGCAGAAAATTTGATTCGCGACCTATACGATGACGAGTTGCAGTTACTGAAGCTTGTTGGTGTCCACAAAATGAATGCAGAGCTTCAGCAAGTGCGTTATATGTAGCAAGAAATCGTCTATAAGGTGAGGTATTTATACCCTTAACCCATAAAATGGGTAAATAAGGGTATAATGGTTTTGTGCAAATGTATGTAACAGACAGAAGGAAGCATCTCCGACCCTATAAAGTATATATATTCTTGATCAGCATCAACAGCCGAGTCGATCTAGCCATGTCTGTCTGTCCGTCTGTCCGTCCGTCCGTCTGTCTGTCTGTCTGTCTGTCTGTATGAACGCGCCGATCTCAGAGACTATAAGAGATAGAGACTTCAAACTTGAAACTTAAGCTCTCCTATACCATAGGCAGATCAAGTTTGTTTTAAATTTTCAATAACACTTCTGGTTTTCGATATACACATGTGATCGATAACGAAAAATTCTTGAATTTCAAAATTGTAAAAACGAGGTCTCAAACTATTAATAAAATAATGAACATTTCAAAAAATTTGATTAAAATCGGTTAAGAAACACCGAAGATATCGCAATTTGAAATTTTGTCATTTTAGTCATATTGGTCACTGGGTAAATACACACAAATGACTGTACACGATACGTATGGGGTTAAGGGTATGTCGTAGTCGGGATTTCTCGACTTGAGCCTTCTTTCTTGTTTAAACTTCGTTTTATCGATTGTAACTGTGTCGTCATTTCAGAAGCTGCAAGCCTATTTGTTTTTGTTTATTAAGCCAATTGGTTTACTTAGAAAGATGACCCACTGTTTGCGTTTTAGATATGATGAGGTGCCAACATAAACATTCCTGCTCGGATATACAAGTAATATGCACATTTTGTTTAAAAAAATAAAATAATTAATAAATAACAATATTGTCATATCTATATATAAAAAATAGTTTGTCCTGATTGTTGAGAGGCCCACAGCCTAAACGATAAGAGCTAGAAAGCTGAAATTTTCACCAAATATTCCATTCAGGTAGAAAGTGAGCACTAAGAAAGGATTTTTAATTTGGACCACTCCTTCGAGTACCTCCCATACAAATCAAGGTCCTGCGTTTATCATTTTACCTCATTCCACCACTCTGGCGCCTCATTGTCGCACAAGCTGTGAGTTTGAACGCCGAACGAGTTTACAAAAACAAAACACATGACCCATTCCACTACTGCCGTCTGCGCACAAGATATTGCGGCCGAGTTTACAAAAACAAAACACCTGACCCATTCCACTTTTGCCGTCTGTACAAGCGATCGCCAGCGAGTTTACAAAAACAAAACACATGCGCTGTGTATGTGTCTCCGTTATTCTCTTTTCTTCTTTGTGCCTTTGACAATTGATTTTCGAGTCAAGTAGCGTTTGTTGTTGTTGTAAGTGTTGTTGTTGATAGATTTAAAACAAAACAATTAAAACATAACTTGGTTTTGTACACCAGAATATGTTACGGGGGTGGTTTTACCTACATACTTGCTAATTATCAAACAAAACTTAACACACAAATAACTATTGCCATTGTTGTTTTGATATAATTTTCGAGCTGATATTTGTAACTTTGGTTGGTGTTGCAAATGTACGCATGTACATATGTACATACATACACATGTATTTCCGTACATTTAACATACATATATATAACAAAACATGCAACTGCAAATATATGTATGTACCGTGCAAAAACAAACGCACTAACAAATAGAAACTCAAGAAAATGTAATCTGCACACATATGTATGTATATTTAATACAAAAAAGTTGTATAGATATGTAAATATGTACATACATTCAATTTGTATTTGTTTTTTATATCGAGCCCTTTGCGCGATAATAATTAATCTTGATCATCTTTGTATAGTGGTAGATTTGCTTACTTCCTGCTTATCTAACTCAGACAAAACGTAACACACAAACATTATTGATATACAATTTCGAACAAGCAAGCAAAGCACATATGTAAGTTTGTAAAGTATGAGGGTTTTGGGTATAAAAAGGCAGGCAGAAGAGGTAGGCGTGACATTCAAATTTGTGATGCACATCTGTGGCGGATGGCACCTTCTATCTCCCTATCAAGTTTGGAGACTTTAGCGCTAAAAATGAGAAAGATATTGAGGTGGGCGGTATAAGTGGGCGTGGCATCCAATATTGCACATTTGTTACGGATGTCACTAACAATGTTTCTACCAAATTTGGTGACTAGCGCAAAAAGCTGGGAAAGATATAAAAATTTCAGATTTTACGAGGTGGGTGGAAAAGGTGGGCGTGCCATATAAAACTTTGATGTAGATCGGTTACGGATGTCACTAACAAGGTTTCTACCAAATTTGGTGACTCTAGCCCAAAAACTGAAAAAGATAAAAAGTTTTCAGATTTTAGGAGGTGGGCGGTATACGTGGGGCGTGGCATCCAAAATTTTAATGCATATCTTTGTAAGATTTACCTTCCCATCAAATTTCGTAAGTATTGCTTTAAAACTGTGGGAAGTACAGTCATTTTCGATTATAACTGAAAGGGTGGCTGGGGGCGGAAGAGGTGGGCGTGGCATCCAAACTTTCGATGCAGTTTTTGAGGAATGTCACCAGCTATCTTGCTATCAAATTTGGTGACTATATGCTAAGATGTGGGATATATATGTGTTTTATCGATTTGCACATCGAGGTCTATCGATTTGCACATCGAGGTCTCAGGCCCCCTGAGGTCGTAGAGCCAAATTTAACACTTTGTCTGACGAAGGTATGTACCAAGATGTTTGCAAAGTTGCAAAGCTCTAGCTTTAAGGCTGTTGAAAAAGTTGCGTTCAAACGGACGGGCGGATGGACGGACGGACAGACACCTTGACGGACATTGCATAAGCCCAATATAATATGATACCTTTGGTATCAAAGTAAAATGACGCGTCTGATTCTTAACCTCAATGGTGGCGTGAAAAAGAGAATATTAAATATTATGCTAATATGTTGTTAAACATTAACTAATTTATTTATTTTATATATATTGCTAAAATTTTGTAAGAACTATTGGCGCAGCGAAGCAAGCGGGGCCCTTACTAGTCTATATATATAAAATAGTTTGTCCTGACTGACTGACTGATTGTTGAGAGATCCACAGCCTAAACGATAAGAGATAGAAGGTTGAAATTTTCACATAATATTCCATTCAGGTTGAAAGTGAGCACTAAGAAAGGATTTTGAATTTGGACCACTCCTTCGAGTACCTCCTGAGCACTTAAGTCCTTTTTTTTCCCAACTTTTGTACTAGAGCTATGCTCTAAAATTAATTAATTGTTACGAAACTTTGTCAGGACATAGAAGGGTGTAAAAAAGTGATGGATGCAAAATTTGACCCCAATCCGACAACTCCTTGGGGCACCTCCCATACACTAGTGTTATGGAGCGTGCTTATCTATATATATAAAAGAGTTTGTCCTGACTGACTGACTGACTGATTGTTGAGAGACCCACAGCCTAAACGATAAGAGCTAGAATTCTGAAATTTTCACCAAATATTCCGTTCAGATTGAAGGTGAGCACTAAGAAAGGATTTTTAATTTGGAACACTCCTTCAAGTACCTCCTGAACACTTAAGCCCTTTTTTTCCCCAACTTCTGTACTAGAGCTATGCTTTAAAATTAATTAATTGTTACGAAACTTTGTCAGGACATAGAAGGGTGTAAAAAAATTATGGATGCAAATTTGAACCCAATCCGACAACTCCTTGGGGCACCTCCCATACACTAATGTTATGGAGCGTGCTTATCTATATATATAAAATAGTTTGTCCTGACTGACTGACTGACTGATTGTTGGAAGACCCACAGCCTAAGCGATAAGAGCTAGAAGGCTGAAATTTTCACATAATATTCCATTCAGGTTGAAAGTGAGCACTAAGAAAGGATTTTGAATTTGGACCACTCCTTCGAGTACCTCCTGAGCACTTAAGTTCTTTTTTCCCAACTTTTGTACTAGAGCTATGCTTTAAAATTAATTAATTGTTACGAAACTTTGTCAGGACATAGAAGGGTGTAAAAAAATTATGGATGCAAAATTATGCTTATCTTACTCAGACAAAACGTAACACACAAACATTATTGATATACAATTTCGAACAAGCAAGCAAAGCACATATGTAAGGATTTTTAATTTGGATCACTCCTTCAAGTACCACCTGAACACTTAAGCCCTTTTTTCCCAACTTTTGTACTAGAGCTATACTTTAAACATGGAGGCGTGTAAAAAAATTATGGATGCAAAATTTGAACCCAATCCGACAACTCCTTGGGGCACCTCCCATACACTAATGTTATGGAGCGTGCTTATCTATATATATAAAATAGTTTGTCCTGACTGACTGACTGACTGATTGTTGAGAGACCCACAGCCTTAACGATAAGAGCTAGAAGGCTGAAATTTTCACCAAATATTCCATTCAGATTGAAGGTGAGCACTTAGAAAGGATTTTGAATTTGGAGCACTCCTTCGAGTACCTCCTGAGCACTTAAGTCCTTTTTTTCCCAACTTTTGTACTAGAGCTATGCTTTAAAATTAATTAATTGTTACGAAACTTTGTCAGGACATAGAAGGGTGTAAAAAAATTATGGATGCATAATTTGAACCCAATCCGACAACTCCTTGGGGCACCTTCCATACACTAATGTTATGGAGCGTGCTTATCTTCTTCTATATATATAAAATAGTTTGTCCTGACTGACTGACTGACTGATTGTTGAGAGACCCAGAGCCTAAACGATAAGAGCTAGAAGGCTGAAATTTTCACCAAATATTCCATTCAGATTGAAAGTGAGAACTTAGAAAGGATTTTTAATTTGGATATCTCCTTCAAGTACCTCCTGAAAACTTAAGCCCTTTTTTGCCCAACTTTTGTACTAGAGCTATGCTTTAAACATGGAGGCGTGTAAAAAAATTATGGATGCAAAATTTGGACCCGATCCGACAACTCCTTGGGGCACCTCCCATACACTAATGTTATGGAGCGTGCTTATATATATATATAAAAGAGTTTGTCCTGACTGACTGACTGACTGATTTTTGAGAGACCCACAGCCTAAACGATAAGAGCTAGAAGGCTGAAATTTTCACCAAATATTCCATTCAGATTGAAAGTGAGAACTTAGAAAGGATTTTTAATGTGGATCACTCCTTCAAGTACCTCCTGAACACTAAAGTCCTTTTTTTCCCAACTTTTGTACTAGAGCTATGCCTTAAAATTAATGAATTTTACAAAACTTGGTCAGGACATGGAGGCGTGTAAAAAAATTTTAGTCATATTGGTCACTGGGTAAATACACACAAATGACTGTACACGGTACGTATGGGGTTAAGGGTATGTCGTAGTCGGGATTTCTCGACTAGAGCCTTCTTTCTTGTTTAAACTTCGTTTTATCGATTGTAACTGTGTCGTCATTTCAGAAGCTGCAAGCTTATTTGTTTTTGTTTATTAAGCCAATTGGTTTACTTAGAAAGATGACCCACTGTTTGCGTTTTAGATATGATGAGGTGCCAACATAAACATTCCTGCTCGGATATACAAGTAATATGCACATTTTGTTTAAAAGAATAAAATAATTAATAAATAACAATATTGTCATATCTATATATATAAAATAGTTTGTCCTGATTGTTGAGAGGCCCACAGCCTAAACGATAAGAGCTAGAAAGCTGAAATTTTTACCAAATATTCCATTCAGGTAGAAAGTGAGCACTAAGAAAGGATTTTTAATTTGGACCACTCCTTCGAGTACCTCCCATACAAATCAAGGTCCTGCGTTTATCATTTTACCTCATTCCACCACTCTGGCGCCTCATTGTCGCACAAGCTGTGAGTTTGAACGCCGAACGAGTTTACAAAAACAAAACACATGACCCATTCCACTACTGCCGTCTGCGCACAAGATATTGCGGCCGAGTTTACAAAAACAAAACACCTGACCCATTCCACTTCTGCCGTCTGTACAAGCGATCGCCAGCGAGTTTACAAAAACAAAACACATGCGCTGTGTATGTGTCTCCGTTATTCTCTTTTCTTCTTTGTGCCTTTGACAATTGATTTTCGAGTCAAGTAGCGTTTGTTGTTGTTGTAAGTGTTGTTGTTGGGCTCGCAATGCTTCTTTTTGTTTGTGTCATAGATTTAAAACAAAACAATTAAAACATAACTTGGTTTTACCTACATACTTGCTAATTATCAAACAAAACCTAACACACAAATACCTATTGCCATTGTTGTTTTGATATAATTTTCGAGCTGACATTTGTAACTTTGGTTGGTGTTGCAAATGTACGCATGTACATATGTACATACATACACATGTATTTCCGTACATTTAACATACATATATATAACAAAACATGCAACTGCAAATATATGTATGTACCGTGCAAAAACAAACGCACTAACAAATAGAAACTCAAGAAAATGTAATCTGCACACATATGTATGTATATTTAATACAAAAAAGTTGTATAGATATGTAAATATGTACATACATTCAATTTGTATTTGTTTTTTATATCGAGCCCTTTGCGCGATAATAATTAATCTTGATCATCTTTGTATAGTGGTAGATTTGCTTACTTCCTGCTTATCTAACTCAGACAAAACGTAACACACAAACATTATTGATATACAATTTCGAACAAGCAAGCAAAGCACATAAGTAAGTAAGTTTGTAAAGTATGAGGGTTTTGGGTATAAAAGTTCAGGCAGAAGATGTATGCGTGACATTCAAATTTGTGATGCACATCTGTGGCGGATGGCACCTTCTATCTCCCTATCAAGTTTGGAGACTCTAGCGCTAAAAATGAGAAAGATATTGAGGTGGGCGGTATAGGTGGGCGTGGCATCCAATATTGCACATTTGTTACGGATGTCACTAACAATGTTTCTACCAAATTTGGTGACTAGCGCAAAAAGCTGGGAAAGATATAAAAATTTCAGATTTTACGAGGTGGGTGGAAAAGGTGGGCGTGCCATATAAAACTTTGATGTAGATCGGTTACGGATGTCACTAACAAGGTTTCTACCAAATTTGGTGACTCTAGCCCAAAAACTGAAAAAGATAAAAAGTTTTCAGATTTTAGGAGGTGGGCGGTATACGTGGGGCGTGGCATCCAAAATTTTAATGCTTATCTTTGTAAGATTTACCTTCCCATTAAATTTCGTAAGGATTGCTTTAAAACTGTGGGAAGTACAGTCATTTTCGATTATAACTGAAAGGGTGGCTGGGGGCGGAAGAGGTGGGCGTGGCATCCAAACTTTCGATGCAGTTTTTGAGGAATGTCACCAGCTATCTTGCTATCAAATTTGGTGACTATATGCTAAGATGTGGGATATATATGTGTTTTATCGATTTGCACATCGAGGTCTATCGATTTGCACATCGAGGTCTATCGATTTTTATCGATTTCTCAGGCCCCCTGAGGTCGTAGAGCCAAATTTAACACTTTGTCTGACGAAGGTATGTACCAAGATGTTTGCAAAGTTGCAAAGCTCTAGCCTTAAGGGTGTTGAAAAAAGTTGCGTTCAAACGGACGGGCGGATGGACGGACGGACAGACACCTTGACGGACATTGCATAAGCCCAATATAATATGATACCTTTGGTATCAAAGTAAAATGACGCGTCTGATTCTTAACCTCAATGGTGGCGTGAAAAAGAGAATATTAAATATTATGCTAATATGTTGTTAAACATTAACTAATTTATTTTATATATATTGCTAAAATTTTGTAAGAACTATTGGCGCAGCGAAGCAAGCGGGGCCCTTACTAGTCTATATATATAAAATAGTTTGTCCTGACTGAATGACTGATTGTTGAGAGATCCACAGCCTAAACGATAAGAGATAGAAGGTTGAAATTTTCACATAATATTCCATTCAGGTTGAAAGTGAACACTAAGAAAGGATTTTGAATTTGGACCACTCCTTCGAGTACCTCCTGAGCACTTAAGTCTTTTTTTTTCCCAACTTTTGTACTAGAGCTATGCTTTAAAATTAATTAATTGTTACGAAACTTTGTCAGGACATAGAAGGGTGTAAAAAAGTGATGGATGCAAAATTTGACCCCAATCCGACAACTCCTTGGGGCACCTCCCATACACTAGTGTTATGGAGCGTGCTTATCTATATATATAAAATAGTTTGTCCTGACTGACTGACTGACTGATTGTTGAGAGACCCACAGCCTAAACGATAAGAGCTAGAATGCGGAAATTTTCACCAAATATTCCGTTCAGATTGAAAGTGAGCACTAAGAAAGGATTTTTAATTTGGAACACTCCTTCAAGTACCTCCTGAACACTTAAGCCCTTTTTTTTCCCAACTTCTGTACTAGAGCTATGCTTTAAACATGGAGGCGTGTAAAAAAGTGATGGATGCAAAATTTGACCCCAATCCGACAACTCCTTGGGGCACCTCCCATACACTAGTGTTATGGAGCGTGCTTATCTATATATATAAAATAGTTTGTCCTGACTGACTGACTGACTGATTGTTGAGAGACCCACAGCCTAAACGATAAGAGCTAGAATGCGGAAATTTTCACCAAATATTCCGTTCAGATTGAAAGTGAGCACTAAGAAAGGATTTTTAATTTGGAACACTCCTTCAAGTACCTCCTGAACACTTAAGCCCTTTTTTTTCCCAACTTCTGTACTAGAGCTATGCTTTAAACATGGAGGCGTGTAAAAAAATTATGGATGCAAAATTTGGGCCCGATCCGACAACTCCTTGGGGCACCTCCCATACACTAATGTTATGGAGCGTGCTTATCTATATATATAAAATAGTTTGTTCTGACTGACTGACTGACTGATTGTTGAGAGACCCACAGCCTAAACGATAAGAGCTAGAATGCTGAAATTTTCACCAAATATTCCATTCAGATTGAAAGTGAGCACTAAGAAAGGATTTTTAATTTGGATCACTCCTTCAAGTACCACCTGAACACTTAAGCCCTTTTTTCCCAACTTTTGTACTAGAGCTATGCTTTAAACATGGAGGCGTGTAAAAAAATTATGGATGCAAAATTTGGACCCAATCCGACAACTCCTTGGGGCACCTCCCATACACTAATGTTATGGAGCGTGCTTATCTATATATAAAAATAGTTTGTCCTGACTGACTGACTGACTGATTGTTGAGAGACCCACAGCCTAAACGATAAGAGCTAGAAGGCTGAAATTTTCACATAATATTCCATTCAGGTTGAAAGTGAGCACTAAGAAAGGATTTTGAATTTGGAGCACTCCTTCGAGTACCTCCTGAGCACTTAAGTCCTTTTTTTCCCAACTTTTGTACTAGAGCTATGCTTTAAAATTAATTAATTGTTACGAAACTTTGTCAGGACATAGAAGGGTGTAAAAAAATTATGGATGCAAAATTTGGACCCAATCCGACAACTCCTTGGGGCACCTCCCATACACTAATGTTATGGAGCGTGCTTATCTATATATATAAAATAGTTTGTCCTGACTGACTGACTGACTGATTGTTGAGAGACCCAGAGCCTAAACGATAAGAGCTAGAAGGCTGAAATTTTCACCAAATATTCCATTCAGATTGAAAGTGAGCACTAAGAAAGGATTTTTAATTTGGATATCTCCTTCAAGTACCTCCTGAAAACTTAAGCCCTTTTTTGCCCAACTTTTGTACTAGAGCTATGCTTTAAACATGGAGGCGTGTAAAAAAATTATGGATGCAAAATTTGGACCCGATCCGACAACTCCTTGGGGCACCTCCCATACACTAATGTTATGGAGCGTGCTTATCTATATATATAAAATAGTTTGTCCTGACTGACTGACTGACTGATTGTTGAGAGACCCACAGCCTAAACGATAAGAGCTAGAAGGCTGAAATTTTCACCAAATATTCCATTCAGATTGAAAGTGAGAACTTAGAAAGGATTTTTAATGTGGATCACTCCTTTAAGTACCTCCTGAACACTAAAGTCCTTTTTTTCCCAACTTTTGTACTAGAGCTATGCCTTAAAATTAATGAATTTTACAAAACTTGGTCAGGACATGGAGGCGTGTAAAAAAATTTTAGTCATATTGGTCACTGGGTAAATACACACAAATGACTGTACACGATACGTATGGGGTTAAGGGTATGTCGTAGTCGGGATTTCTCGACTAGAGCCTTCTTTCTTGTTTAAACTTCGTTTTATCGATTGTAACTGTGTCGTCATTTCAGAAGCTGCAAGCTTATTTGTTTTTGTTTATTAAGCCAATTGGTTTACTTAGAAAGATGACCCACTGTTTGCGTTTTAGATATGATGAGGTGCCAACATAAACATTCCTGCTCGGATATACAAGTAATATGCACATTTTGTTTAAAAGAATAAAATAATTAATAAATAACAATATTGTCATATCTATATATATAAAATAGTTTGTCCTGATTGTTGAGAGGCCCACAGCCTAAACGATAAGAGCTAGAAAGCTGAAATTTTCACCAAATATTCCATTCAGGTAGAAAGTGAGCACTAAGAAAGGATTTTTAATTTGGACCACTCCTTCGAGTACCTCCCATACAAATCAAGGTCCTGCGTTTATCATTTTACCTCATTCCACCACTCTGGCGCCTCATTGTCGCACAAGCTGTGAGTTTGAACGCCGAACGAGTTTACAAAAACAAAACACATGACCCATTCCACTACTGCCGTCTGCGCACAAGATATTGCGGCCGAGTTTACAAAAACAAAACACCTGACCCATTCCACTTCTGCCGTCTGTACAAGCGATCGCCAGCGAGTTTACAAAAACAAAACACATGCGCTGTGTATGTGTCTCCGTTATTCTCTTTTCTTCTTTGTGCCTTTGACAATTGATTTTCGAGTCAAGTAGCGTTTGTTGTTGTTGTAAGTGTTGTTGTTGGGCTCGCAATGCTTCTTTTTGTTTGTGTCATTGATTTAAAACAAATCAATTAAAACATAACTTGGTTTTGTACACCAGAATATGTTACGGGGGTGGTTTTACCTACATACTTGCTAATTATCAAACAAAACTTAACACACAAATACCTATTGCCATTGTTGTTTTGATATAATTTTCGAGCTGACATTTGTAACTTTGGTTGGTGTTGCAAATGCACGCATGTACATATGTACATACATACACATGTATTTCCGTACATTTAACATACATATATATAACAAAACATGAAAGTGCAAATATATGTATGTACCGTGCAAAAACAAACGCACTAACAAATAGAAACTCAAGAAAATGTAATCTGCATACATATGTATGTATATTTAATACAAAAAAGTTGTATAGATATGTAAATATGTACATACATTCAATTTGTATTTGTTTTTTATATCGAGCCCTTTGCGCGATAATAATTAATCTTGAACATCTTTGTATAGTGGTAGATTTGCTTACTTCCTGCTTATCTAACTCAGACAAAACGTAACACACAAACATTATTGATATACAATTTCGAACAAGCAAGCAAAGCACATAAGTAAGTAAGTTTGTAAAGTATGAGGGTTTTGGGTATAAAAAGGCAGGCAGAAGAGGTAGGCGTGACATTCAAATTTGTGATGCACATCTGTGGCGGATGGCACCTTCTATCTCCCTATCAAGTTTGGAGACTTTAGCGCTAAAAATGAGAAAGATATTGAGGTGGGCGGTATAAGTGGGCGTGGCATCCAATATTGCACATTTGTTACGGATGTCACTAACAAGGTTTCTACCAAATTTGGTGACTCTAGCCCAAAAACTGAAAAAGATAAAAAGTTTTCAGATTTTAGGAGGTGGGCGGTATACGTGGGGCGTGGCATCCAAAATTTTAATGCTTATCTTTGTAAGATTTACCTTCCCATCAAATTTCGTAAGTATTGCTTTAAAACTGTGGGAAGTACAGTGATTTTCGATTATAACTGAAAGGGTGGCTGGGGGCGGAAGAGGTGGGCGTGGCATCCAAACTTTCGATGCAGTTTTTGAGGAATGTCACCAGCTATCTTGCTATCAAATTTGGTGACTATATGCTAAGATGTGGGATATATATGTGTTTTATCGATTTGCACATCGAGGTCTATCGATTTTTATCGATTTCTCAGGCACCATGAGGTCGTAGAGCCAAATTTAACACTTTGTCTGACGAAGGTATGTACCAAAATGTTTGCAAAGTTGCAAAGCTCTAGCTTTAAGGGTGTTGAAAAAAGTTGCGTTCAAACGGACGGGCGGATGGACGGACGGACAGACACCTTGACGGACATTGCATAAGCCCAATATAATATGATATCTTTGGTATCAAAGTAAAATGACGCGTCTGATTCTTAACCTCAATGGTGGCGTGAAAAAGAGAATATTAAATATTATGCTAATATGTTGTTAAACATTAACTAATTTATTTTATATATATTGCTAAAATTTTGTAAGAACTATTGGCGCAGCGAAGCAAGCGGGGCCCTTACTAGTCTATATATATAAAATAGTTTGTCCTGACTGATTGACTGATTATTGAGAGATCCACAGCCTAAACGATAAGAGATAGAAGGTTGAAATTTTCACATAATATTCCATTCAGGTTGAAAGTGAGCACTAAGAAAGGATTTTGAATTTGGACCACTCCTTCGAGTACCTCCTGAGCATTAGTAGGTTTAAAATGCCGTAAATGCCAGTTTCGAATTAAATCGAATCGAATGGCTATGTTCCGGAGCAGATCACTTTTATTCGATTTTTGGAGTATTTTTTATTTACAGTCATTTTGCGTCACTTTCACATTTCCTTTTCCGTCGTGCACATCCATCTCACAGTGATCGCACGCACATTGTTTTCAAAGCAATGATGGATTTTTATGAAAATAAAAATAATAACAATAACACGTCGCAGGACGTGTGAAAAAGTAAAAAAAAAAAAATCGAAAAAAATAAAAAAAAATTTTTTTTACCAAAAAAAACGTCAACATGAAAAACCTTTTTCTATCATTCACTGGTGATAAAAAACTCGTAAAAAAAAATCAGCCATAAAATCGCTGGTGCCGCGATAGTAAATATTTACCGAAAAGAGAATAACGGAGACACATCTACAGACGGCAGAAGTGGAATGGGTGATTTGTTTTGTTTTTGTAAATTCGGCCGCAATAGCTTGTGCGCAGACGGCAGTAGTGGAATGGGTCATGTATTTTTTTTTGTACACACGGCGGCGTTGAATTTCACAGCTTGTGCGACAATGAGGCGCCAGAAAGGCGGAATGAGGTAAAGTGATTAATGCAATTAGATTTTGGGAGGTACTCGAAGGAGTGGTCCAAATTAAAAATCCTTTCTTAGTGCTCACTTTCAAACTGAATGGAATATTTTATGAAAATTTCAGCCTTCTAGCTCTTATCGTTTAGGCTGTGGGCCTCTCAACAATCAGGACAAACTATTTTATATATATAGATTACAATTCTTATGATCCTATTTGTTAGTGTGTTCGTTTTTTGCACTGTGAACAGGTTTATTGCTTTCATTTAGCTTGCTACATATACAACAATGCATGCGTGCATTAACCAATATATGCACTTGCATTTTTGTTAATACATATGTATGTAGGTACTAAATAATGAAAAATGCACGTACATACATGTGTATGTATGTACATATGTGCATTTGCAACACCAACTAAAATTACAAATGTCAGTTGGAAAATTATATCAAAACAACAATGGCAATAGGTATTTGTGTGTTAAGTTTTGTTTGATAATTAGCAAGTATGTAGGTAAAACCAATCGCGTAACATATTCTGGTATACAAAACCAAATTATGTTTTAATTGATTAGTTTTAAATCAATGATACCAACAAAAAGAAGCAACAACAACACTTACAACAACAACAAACGCTGCTGGGATCGTAAATCAATTGTCATAGGCACAAAGAAGAAAAGAAAATAACGGAGACACATCTACAGACGGCAGAAGTGGAATGGGTGATTTGTTTTGTTTTTGTATATGCGTATATACATTTATACTAGTAAGTGCCCCGCTTGCTTCGCTACGCCGATAGTTCTTACAAAATTTTAGCAATACATATAAAATAAATAAATTAGTTAATGTTTAACAACATATTAGCAAAGTAATAAATATTCTCTTTTTCACGCCACCATTGAGGTTGAGAATCAGACGCATCATTTTACTTTGATACCAAAGGTATCATATTATATTGGGCTTATGCAATGTCTGTCAAGGTGTCTGTCCGTCCGTCCGCCCGTCCGTTTGAATGCAACTTTTTTCAACACCCTTAAAGCTAGAGCTTTGCAACTTTGCAAACATCTTGGTACATACCTTCGTCAGACAAAGTGTTAAATTTGGCTCTACGACCTCATGGGGCCTGAGAAATCGATAAAAATCGATACACCTCGATGTGCAAATCGATAAAACACATATATATCCCACATCTTAGCATATAGTCACCAAATTTGATAGCAAGATAGCTGGTGACATTCCTCAAAAACTGCATCGAAAGTTTGGATGCCACGCCCACCTCTTCCGCCCCCAGCCACCCTTTCAGTTATAATCGAAAATGACTGTACTTCCCACAGTTTTAAAGCAATACTTACGAAATTTGATGGGAAAGTAGATCTTACAAAGATATGCATTAAAATTTTGGATGCCACGCCCCACGTATACCGCCCACCTCCTAAAATCTGAAAACTTTTTATCTTTTTCAGTTTTTGGGCTAGAGAAACCTTGGTAGAAACCTTGTTAGTGACATCCGTAACTGATCTACATCAAAGTTTTATATGGCACGTCCACCTTTTCCACCCACCTCGTAAAATCTGAAATTCTTATATCTTTCCCAGCTTTTGCGCTAGAGTCACCAAATTTGGTAGAAACATTGTTAGTGACATCCGTAACAAATGTGCAATATTGGATGCCACGCCCACTTATACCGCCCACCTCAATATCTTTTCCAGTTTTTGCGCTAGAGTCTCCAAACTTGATAGGGAGATAGAAGGTGCCATCCGCCACAGATATGCATCACAAATTTGAATGTCACGCCTACCTCTTCTGCCTGCCTTTTTATACCCAAAAACCCCCATACTTTACAAACTTTCATATGTGCTTTGCTTGCTTGTTCGAAATTGTATATCAATAATGATTGTGTGTTACGTTTTGTCTGAGTTAGATAAGCAGGAAGTAAGCAAATCTACCACTATACAAAGATGATCAAGATTAATTGTTATTGCGCAAAGGTCTCGCTATAAAAAACAAATACAAATTGAATGTATGTACATATCTATACAACTTTTTTGTATTAAATATACATACATATAAGTGCAGATTACATTTTCTTGAGTTTCTATTTGTTAGTGCGTTTGTTTTAGCACGGTACATACATATATTTGCACTTGCATGTTTTGTTATATATATGTATGTTAAATGTACGGAAATACATGTGTATGTATGTACATATGTACATGCGTGCATTTGCAACACCAACTAAAGTTACAAATGTCAGCTCGAAAATTATATCAAAACAACAATGGCAATAGGTATTTGTGTGTTAAGTTTTGTTTGATAATTAGCAAGTATGTAGGTAACCCCACCCCCGTAACATATTCTGGTGTACAAAACCAAGTTATGTTTTAATTGATTTGTTTTAAATCAATGATACCAACAAAAAGAAGCATTGCGAGCCCAACAACAACACTTACAACAACAACAAACGCTTCTTGACTCGAAAATCAATTGTCAAAGGCACAAAGAAGAAAAGAGAATAACGGAGACACATACACAGCGCATGTGTTTTGTTTTTGTAAACTCGCTGGCGATCGCTTGTACAGAACGCAGAAGTGGAATGGGTCATGTGATTTGTTTTTGTAAACCCGCAATATCTTGTGCGCAGAAGGCAGTAGAGGAATGGGTCATGTGTTTTTTTTTTGTAAACTCGTTCGGCGTTCAAACTCACAGCTTGTGCGACAATGAGGCGCCAGAGTGGTGGAATGAGGTAAAATGTGAACGCAGGACCTTGATTTGTATGGGAGGTACTCGAAGGAGTGGTCCAAAATAAAAATTCTTTCTTAGTGCTCACTTTCTACCTGAATGGAATATTTGGTGAAAATTTCAGCCTTCTAGCTCTTATCGTTTAGGCTGTGGGCCTCTCAACAATCAGGACAAACTATTTTATATATATAGATTAGCTTGCTACAGATACAACAATGTATGCGTGCATTAACCAATATATGCACTTGCATTTTTGTTAATACATATGTATGTAGGTACTAAATAATGAAAATGCACGTACATACATGTGTATGTATGTACATATGTCATTTGCAACACCAACTAAAGTTACAAATGTCAGTTTGAAAATAATATCAAAACAACAATGGATAGGTATTTGTGTGTTAAGTTTTGTTTGATAATTAGCAAGTATGTAGATACGAAAACTCGCGTAACATATTCTGGTGTACAAAAACAAATTATGTTTTAATTGATTTGTTTTAAATCAATGATACCAACAAAAAGAAGCAACAACAACAACAACAAATGCTACTTAATTCGAAAAACAATTGTCAAAGGCACAAAGAAGAAAAGAGAATAACGGAGAGAGACACATCTACAGACGGCAAAAAGTGGAATGGGTCATTTTTTTATTTTTTTTTGTTTGAAACCTCGGCGGCGTTGAAACTCACAGCTTGTGCGACAATGAGGCGCCAGAGTGGTGGAATGAGGTAAAGTGATTAATGCAATTAATTGAGTTGTTCAAAATTTAATCCAAATTAAAAATCCTTTCTTAGTGCTCACTTTCAAGCTGCATTGAATATTATGTGAAAATTTCAGCCTTCTAGCTCTTATCGTTTAGGCTGTGGGCCTCTCAACAATCAGGACAAACTATTTTATATATATAGATTACATTTCTTATGATCCTATTTGTTAGTGTGTTCGTTTTTTGCACTGTGAACATGTTTATTGCTTTCATTTAGCTTGCTACAGATACAACAATGTATGCGTGCATTAACTAATATATGCACTTGCATTTTTGTTAATACATATGTATGTAGGTACTAAATAATGAAAAATGCACGTACATACATGTGTATGTATGTACATATGTGCATTTGCAACACCAACTAAAGTTACAAATGTCAGTTGGAAAATTATATCAAAACAACAATGGCAATAGGTATTTGTGTATTAAGTTTTGTTTGATAATTAGCAAGTATGTAGGTAAAACCAATCGCGTAACATATTCTGGTATACAAAACCAAATTATGTTTTAATTGATTTGTTTTAAATCAATGATACCAACAAAAAAAAAGCAACAACAACACTTACTAACAACAACAACAACAAATTCTACTTAATTCGAAAAACAATTGTCAAAGGCACAAAGAAGAAAAGAGAATGACGGAGACACATCCACAGACGGGAGAAGTGGAATGGGTGATTTGTTTTGTTTTTGTGTATAATCGGCCGCAATAGCTTGTGCGCAGACCAGTAGTGGAATGGGTGATTTGTTTTTTTTTTTTTTTTTGAAACCTCGGCGGCGTTGAAACTCACAGCTTGTGCGACAATGAGGCGCCAGAATGGTGGAATGAGGTAAAGTGATTAATGCAATTAGATTTTGGGAGGTACTCGAAGGAGTGCACTATGGTTAATTTGACCACTTTTTTTGGCCAAAATTAATAACTCATGAACGGATCAAGATATTTTGATGCGGTTTTTTGCAATGGATTTTTAAAAGACAAAAGAATATGTTTTTTATAAAAAGGGCGTGTCACCGCCCCTATTTGATGAGATAGTTTTCGAAAAATTTTTGTTTTTCAACGTATAAGGACCAAACTCGGCAGTTAAGATTTTTATTATAATACTAACATCGTTTTAAAAAATCATCAACTTCGGACAACTATATCCTATAGTCCCCATAGGAACAATCAATAGAAATGCTATTTTTAGTACAAAAACTCTTGTTTTTTGCAGTATATGTGGAATAAACTTTCTAAAAAGTAAGTCTTTTAGTTTTTTAACATTTTATTTTATAAAATTTAGCATAACAAAGTAGTTCATGATACAATAATGAAAGCCAAAGGATCTGTAAATAAATAAATATATATAAATAAATAAAAGATTGATATATAAAAACGTTATGGGACACACCTATTGATCATCATCATTGTTGTCAAGTTCAAAATTGCTGAACTGAAAATATTCTTCATTATCAAAATTATATGGACTTAAAATGTTTTCCTCAGAATTTAATTCGCATGTAAGCATCTCTAAGACCTCAGGAGGAAGGCATTCTCTTATTTGTAATTTAATACGCCTATCCAGGCTTATTGATGAAATTATGGGATCGGATGTGTCCAATCCTCTTTCGAATACATCTTTAAAATTGTCAATTCTGCTGCATAGCTGCCTAGGAAACATCGGTCCAAATTGTTCGACTTTGTTTTTCAACGAAATTGAATGCAACTTTGGATATTTATAACACATTTATTATAGATTAAAACGATAAATTATGATCTTTAGCAGCCACGGCTCGCCACGTAGCAAACAAATCAAAATTTGTGAGTTAGAGGTTATATCCTAAAAATGGAAATATCTCAATTTGTGGGTAAATGTGGATATTGAGACAACATTCATTTGAAAGAGAATTCAATACTCTTCAAGTTGCAAAAGATTTCAACGATCGACTCGGATCGACTCACTTTATAAGTCTACTTAAAAATTGGTTGCTAAGTAATTTTTTACAAATTAGATAGCTTACTTTAACACAGAACTATGGGGACATCACGACCGATTTCTACAAAGTATAAAGTACAAAAAGATAGTACAAACCACACTTCTTTTGATTCATATCAAAATTTTCTTAAAACGCTGCAGAAATTAATATATTTGCTTTTTGCGAGGGCTAACAAAACTTAACATTTTCTTCGCGCGACAACAGCGTTTGAAACTGCTAGTTTAACAGCTGTTAACTCCGCGGAAAAGCCCTCTAGCGGAATTTCTGAAACGTCACATTGTAGATTGGTCTTCTGTTAATCAGATGCGACATTCAAATTGGATTTTTATGAACTTTGAAAACATGGGTTTTGGCCACAAAAAGTGGTCAAATTACCCATAGTGGAGTGGTCCAAATTAAAAATCCTTTCTTAGTGCTCACTTTCAAACTGAATGGAATATTTTGTGAAAATTTCAGCCTTCTAGCTCTTATCGTTTAGGCTGTGGGCCTTTCAACAATCAGGACAAACTATTTTATATATATAGATTACATTTCTTATGATCCTATTTGTTAGTGTGTTCGTTTTTTGCACTGTGAACATGTTTATTGCTTTCATTTAGCTTGCTACAGATACAACAATGTATGCGTGCATTAACCAATATATGCACTTGCATTTTTGTTAATACATATGTATGTAGGTACCAAATAATAAAAAATGCACGTACATACATGTGTATGTATGTACATATGTGCATTTGCAACACCAACTAAAGTTACAAATGTCAGTTGGAAAGTTATATCAAATTAACAATGGCAATAGGTATTTGTGTGTTAAGTTTTGTTTGATAATTAGCAAGTATGTAGGTAAAACCAATCGCGTAACATATACTGGTATACAAAACCAAATTATGTTTTAATTGATTAGTTTTAAATCAATGATACCAACAAAAAGAAGCAACAACAACACTTAAAACAACAACAAACGCTGCTGGGGTCGTAAATCAATTGTCATAGGCACAAAGAAGAAAAGAAAAAAACTCATTTGTTTTGATTTTGTCAACTCGTATATATGTATATTAGCTTGCTACAGATACAACAATGTATGCGTGCATTAACCAATATATGCACTTGCATTTTTGTTAATACATATGTATGTAGGTACCAAATAATGAAAAATGCACGTACATACGTGTATGTATGTACATATGTGCATTTGCAACACCAACTAAAGTTACAAATGTCAGTTGGAAAATTATATCAAAACAACAATGGCAATAGGTATTTGTGTGTTAAGTTTTGTTTGATAATTAGCAAGTATGTAGGTAAAACCAATCGCGTAACATATTCTGGTGTACAAAACCAAGTTATGTTTTAATTGATTTGTTTTAAATCAATGATACCAACAAAAAGAAGCAACAACAACACTTACTAACAACAACAACAACAAATGCTACTTAATTCGAAAAACAATTGTCAAAGGCACAAAGAAGAAAAGAGAATGACGGAGAACCATCTACAGACAGCAGAAGTGGAATGGGTGATTTGTTTTGTTTTTTTTTTTGAAACCTCGGCGGCGTTGAAACTCACAGCTTGTGCGACAATGAGGCGCCAGAGTGGTGGAATGAGGTAAAGTGATTAATGCAATTAATTGAGTTGTTCAAAATTTGTTCCAAATTAAAAATCCTTTCTTTCAAGCTGCATTGAATATTATGTGAAAATTTCAGCCTTCTAGCTCTTATCGTTTAGGCTGTGGGCCTCTCAACAATCAGGACAAACTATTTTATATATATAGATTACATTTCTTATGATCCTATTTGTTAGTGTGTTCGTTTTTTGCACTGTGAACATGTTTATTGCTTTCATTTAGCTTGCTACAGATACAACAATGTATGCGTGCATTAACCAATATATGCACTTGCATTTTTGTTAATACATATGTATGTAGGTACTAAATAATGAAAAATGCACGTACATACATGTGTATGTATGTACATATGTGCATTTGCAACACCAACTAAAGTTACAAATGTCAGTTTGAAAATAATATCAAAACAACAATGGCAATAGGTATTTGTGTGTTAAGTTTTGTTTGATAATTAGCAAGTATGTAGGTAAAACCAATCGCGTAACATATTCTGGTGTACAAAAACAAATTATGTTTCAATTGATTTGTTTTAAATCAGTGATACCAACAAAAAGAAGCAACAACAACACTTACTAACAACAACAAAAACAAATGCTACTTAATTCGAAAAACAATTGTCAAAGGCACAAAGAAGAAAAGAGAATGACGGAGACACATCTACAGACAGCAGAAGTGGAATGGGTGATTTGTTTTGTTTTTTTTTTGAAACCTCGGCGGCGTTGAAACTCACAGCTTGTGCGACAATGAGGCGCCAGAGTGGTGGAAAGAGGTAAAGTGATTAATGCAATTAATTGAGTTGTTCAAAATTTGTTCCAAATTAAAAATCCTTTCTTAGTGCTCACTTTCAAGCTGCATTGAATATTATGTGAAAATTTCAGCCTTCTAGCTCTTATCGTTTAGGCTGTGGGTCTCTCAACAATCAGGACAAACTATTTTATATATATAGACTAGTAAGTGCCCTGCTTGCTTCGCTGCGCCGAAAGTTTTAACAAAATTTTAGCAATTTTAGCAATAGATATAAAATAAATAAGTTAGAAAATGTTTAACAACATATTATCACAGTATTTAATATTTCCTTTTTCACACCACCATTGAGGTTGAGAATCAGACGCGTCAATATACTTTGATACCAAATGTATCATATTATATTGGGTTTATGCAATGCCCGTCAAGGTGTCTGTCCGTCCGTCCGCCCGTCCGTCCGTATGAACGCAACTTTTTTCGACACCCTTAAAGCTAGAGCCTTGCAACTTTGCAAATATCTTGGTACATACCTTCGTCAGACAAAGTGTTTAATTAGGCTCTACGACCTCAGGGGCCTGTGAAATCGATAACAAATCGATACTTCGATGTGCAAATCGATGAAACACATATATATCACATTTTAACAGCTAGAGTCACCAAATTTGTGGGCAAGATAGCCGATGACATTCCTCAAAAACTGCATCGAAAGTTTGGATGCCACGCCCACCTCTTCCGCCCCAGCCCCCCATCAGATATAATCGAAAATGACTGTATTTCCCACAGTTTTAAAGCTATACTCACGAAATTTGATGGGAAGGTAGATGCTTAAGTCTTACAAAGATATGCATCAAAACTTTGGATGCCACGCCCCCACTGATACCGCCCACCTTCTTAAATCTAAAATTTCTATACATTTCACCAAACTTGTTCTATATATATAGATAACAACGCTCCATAACATTAGTGTATGGGAGGTGCCCCAAGGAGTTGTCGAATTGGGTCCAAATTTTGCATCCATAATTTTTTTACACCCTTCCATGTCCTGACAAAGTTTCGTAACAATTAATTAATTTTAAAGCATAGCTCTAGGAGTGGTCCAAATTAAAAATCCTTTCATAATGCTCACTTTCAACCTGAATGGAATATTTGGTGAAAGTTTCAGCCTTCTAGCTCTTTTCGTTTAGGCTGTGGGTCTCTCAACAATCAGTCAGTCAGGACATACTCTTTTGTATATATAGAAGACTAGTAAGGGACCCGCTTGCTTCGCTGCGCCGATAGTTTTTACAAAGTTTTAGCAATTTTAGCAATAGATATAAAATAAATAAGTTAGAAAATGTTTAACAACATATTATCAAAGTATTTAATATTTCCTTTTACACGCCACCATTGGGGTTGAGAATCAGACGCGTCAATATACTTTGATACCAAAGGTATCATATTATATTGGGCTTATGCAATGTCCGTCCAGGTGTCTGTCCGTCCGTCCGTCCGCCCGTCCCTTTGAACGCAACTTTTTCAACACCCTTAAAGATAGAGCTTTGCAACTTTGCAAATATCTTGGTACATACCTTCGTCAGCCAAAGTGTGAAATTCGGCTCTACGACCTCAGGGGCCTGGGAAATCGATAAAAATCGATACACCTCGATGTGCAAATCGATAAAATACATATATATCACACATCTTAGCATATAGTCACCAAATTTGATAGCAAGATAGCTGGTGACATTCCTCAAAAACTGCATCGAAAGTTTGGATGCCACGCCCACCTCTTCCGCCCTCAGCCCCCCTTTCAGTTATAATCGAAAATGACTGTATATCCCACAGTTTTAAAGCAATACTCATGAAATTTGATAGGAAGGTAGATCTTACAAAGATATGCATTAAAATTTTGGATGCCACGCCCCACGTATACCGCCCACCTCCTAAAATCTGAAAACTCTTTATCTTTTTCAGTTTTTGGGCTAGAGTCACCAAATTTGGTAGAAACCTTGTTAGTGACATCCGTAACCGATCTACATCAAAATTTTATATTGCACGTCCACTTTTTCCACCCACCTCGTAAAATCTGAAATTTCTATATATTTCCCAGCTTTTACGCTAGAGTCACCAAATTTGGTAGAAACATTGTTAGTGACATCCGTAACAAATGTGCAATATTGGATGCCACGCCCACTTATATCGCCCACCTCAATATCTTTCTCATTTTTAGCGCTAGAGTCTCCAAACTTGATAGGGAGATAGAAGGTGCCATCCGCCACAGATGTGCATCACAAATTTGAATGTCACGCCTACCTCTTCTGCCTGCCTTTTTATACCCAAAACCCCCATACTTTACAAAACAACAATGGCAATAGGTATTCGTGTGTTAAGTTTTTTTTGATAATTAGCAAGTATGTAGATAAGACCACTCGCGTAACATATTCTGGTGTACAAAAACAAATTATGTTTTAATTGATTTGTTTTAAATCAATGATACCAACAAAAAGAAGCAACAACAACACTTACAACAACAACAAACGCTGCTGGGGTCGTAAATCAATTGTCATGGGCACAAAGAAGAAAAGAAAAAAACTCATTTGTTTTGATTTTGTCAACTCGTATATATGTATATATTAGTTTGCTACAGATACAACAATGTATGCGTGCATTAACCAATATATGCACTTGCATTTTTGTTAATACATATGTATGTAGGTACTAAATAATGAAAAATGCACGTACATACATGTGTATGTATGTACATATGTGCATTTGGAACACCAACTAAAGTTACAAATGACAGTTTGAAAATTATATCAAAACAACAATGGCAATAGGTATTTGTGTGTTAAGTTTTGTTTGATAATTAGCAAGTATGTAGGTAAAACCAATCGCGTAACATATTCTGGTGTACAAAAACAAATTATGTTTTAATTGATTTGTTTTAAATCAATGATACCAACAAAAAGAAGCAACAACAACACTTACTAACAACAACAACAACAAATTCTACTTAATTCGAAAAACAATTGTCAAAGGCACAAAGAAGAAAAGAGAATAACGGAGAGAGACACATCTACAGACGGCAAAAGTGGAATCGGCCGCAATAGCTTGTGCGCAGTAGTGGAATGGGTCATTTTTTTTATTTTTTTTGTTTGAAACCTCGGCGGCGTTGAAACTCACAGCTTGTGCGACAATGAGGCGCCAGAGTGGTGAAATGAGGTAAAGTGATTAATGCAATTAATTGAGTTGTTCAAAATTTAATCCAAATTAAAAATCCTTTCTTAGTGCTCACTTTCAAGCTGCATGAAATATTATGTGAAAATTTCAGCCTTCTAGCTCTTATCGTTTAGGCTGTGGGCCTCTCAACAATCAGTCAGTCAGTTAGGACAAACTATTTTATATATATAGATTAGTTTGCTACAGATACAACAATGTATGCGTGCATTAACCAATATATGCACTTGCATTTTTGTTAATACATATGTATGTAGGTACTAAATAATGAAAAATGCACGTACATACATGTGTATGTATGTACATATGTGCATTTGCAACACCAACTAAAGTTACAAATGACAGTTTGAAAATTATATCAAAACAACAATGGCAATAGGTATTTGTGTGTTAAGTTTTGTTTGATAATTAGCAAGTATGTAGGTAAAACCAATCGCGTAACATATTCTGGTGTACAAAAACAAATTATGTTTTAATTGATTTGTTTTAAATCAATGATACCAACAAAAAGAAGCAACAACAACACTTACTAACAACAACAACAACAAATGCTACTTAATTCGAAAAACAATTGTCAAAGGCACAAAGAAGAAAAGAGAATAACGGAGAGAGACACATCTACAGACGGCAAAAGTGGAATGGGTCATTTGTTTTGTTTTTGTAAATTCGGCCGCAATAGCTTGTGCGCAGTAGTGGAATGGGTCATTTTTTTATTTTTTTTGTTTGAAACCTCGGCGGCGTTGAAACTCACAGCTTGTGCGACAATGAGGCGCCAGAGTGGTGGAATGAGGTAAAGTGATTAATGCAATTAATTGAGTTGTTCAAAATTTAATCCAATTTAAAAATCCTTTCTTAGTGCTCACTTTCAAGCTGCATGAAATATTATGTGAAAATTTCAGCCTTCTAGCTCTTATCGTTTAGGCTGTGGGCCTCTCAACAATCAGTTAGGACAAACTATTTTATATATATAGATATATATAGATTAGTTTGCTACAGATACAACAATGTATGCGTGCATTAACCAATATATGCACTTGCATTTTTGTTAATACATATGTATGTAGGTACTAAATAATGAAAATGCACGTACATACATGTGTATGTATGTACATATGTGCATTTGCAACACCAACTAAAGTTACAAATGTCAGTTTGAAAATAATATCAAAACAACAATGGCAATAGGTATTTGTGTGTTAAGTTTTGTTTGATAATTAGCAAGTATGTAGGTAAAACCAATCGCGTAACATATTCTGGTGTACAAAAACACATTATGTTTCAATTGATTTGTTTTAAATCAATGATACCAACAAAAAGAAGCAACAACAACACTTACTAACAACAACAACAACAAATGCTACTTAATTCGAAAAACAATTGTCAAAGGCACAAAGAAGAAAAGAGAATAACGGAGAGAGACACATCTACAGACGGCAAAAGTGGAATGGGTCCTTTGTTTTGTTTTTGTTAATTCGGCCGCAATAGTTTGTGCGCAGTAGTGGAATGGGTCATTTTTTTATTTTTTTTGTTTGAAACCTCGGCGGCGTTGAAACTCACAGCTTGTGCGACAATGAGGCCCCAGAGTGGTGGAATGAGGTAAAGTGATTAATGCAATTAATTGAGTTGTTCAAAATTTAATCCAAATTAAAAATCCTTTCTTAGTGCTCACTTTCAAGCTGCATGAAATATTATGTGAAAATTTCAGCCTTCTAGCTCTTATCGTTAAGGCTGTGGGCCTCTCAACAATCAGTTAGGACAAACTATTTTATATATATAGATAACCACGCTCCATAACATAAGTGTATGGGAGGTGCCCCAAGGAGTTGTCGGATCGGGTTCAAATTTTGCATCCATAATTTTTTTACTCGCCTCCATGTCCTGACCAAGTTTCGTAATAATTGATTAATTTTAAAGCATAGCTCTAGTACAAAAGTTGAGAAAAAAAGGACTTAAGTGCTTAGGAGGTACTCGAAGGAGTGGTCCAAATTAAAAATCCTTTCTTAGTGCTCACTGTCAACCTGATTGGAATATTTGGTGAAAATTTCAGCCTTCTAGCTCTTTTCGTTTAGGCTGTGGGTCTCTCAACAATCAGTTAGGACAAACTCTTTTATATATATAGACTAGTAAGTGCCCTGCTTGCTTCGCTGCGCCGAAAGTTTTAACAAAATTTTAGCAATTTTAGCAATAGATATAAAATAAATAAGTTAGAAAATGTTTAACAACATATTATCACAGTATTTAATATTTCCTTTTTCACACCACCATTGAGGTTGAGAATCAGACGCGTCAATATACTTTGATACCAAATGTATCATATTATATTGGGTTTATGCAATGCCCGTCAAGGTGTCTGTCCGTCCGTCCACCCGTCCGTCCGTATGAACGCAACTTTTTTCGACACCCTTAAAGCTAGAGCCTTGCAACTTTGCAAATATCTTGGTACATACCTTCGTCAGACAAAGTGTTTAATTAGGCTCTACGACCTCAGGGGCCTGTGAAATCGATAACAAATCGATACTTCGATGTGCAAATCGATGAAACACATATATATATCACATTTTAACAGCTAGAGTCACCAAATTTGTGGGCAAGATAGCCGATGACATTCCTCAAAAACTGCATCGAAAGTTTGGATGCCACGCCCACCTCTTCCGCCCCAGCCCCCCATCAGATATAATCGAAAACAAGTAAAAACGTTGCAGTCGGACGCAACCGACTGCGATATACTTTGATACCAGTTTACATAGCTGTTTTAAGGATTCCTAGTGCAAATAGTAATATATGAGGGCTTTGGGTATAAAAATCAGGCAGAAGGGGTAGGCATGACATTTATCTGTGGCGGATGGCACTTTCTATCCTCCTACCAAGTTTGAAGACTCTAGCGCAAAAACCAACAAAGATATAGAGGTGGGCGGTATAAGTGGGCGTGGCATAAACAATTTTATGCACACCTATTTCGGATGTTTCAACCAATGTTCATTCCAAATTTGGTGACTCTAGCCCATAAACTAAGAAAGATATAGAGGTGGGCGGTATAAGTGGGCGTGGCATCCAAAACATTGATGCAGAACTGTTACGGATGTCACTACCAATGTTCATACCAAATTTGGTGACTCTAGCTTAAAAACTGACAAAGATACATGCCTTCCGGTTTTTTTAGGGCGGTGGGGCATGTCCCGTTGTTTGGGGGCGTGGCATCCTATGTTTTGATGCATAACTTTGTCAGATGTCATCATCTACCTTCATGTCAATTTTGGTGGCAATAGCTTGAAAACTGTAGAAGATACAGGCATTTTTGTTTATAATTGGAGGGGGCTGGAGGCGGAAAAGGTGGGCGTGGCATCCAAACTTTTGATGCAGTTTTTTGGGGAATGTCATTAGCTATCTTGCCATCAAATTTGGTGACTCTAGCCTTAAAACTGGCGAAGATACGGTCATTCCGTTTTTTTTTAGGGCGGTGGGGCGTGGCCCCTCGTTTGGGGGCGTGGCATCCAAAGTTTTGATGCATATCTGTGTCAGATGTTAGCATCTACCTTTATGCTAATTTGGATGGCTATAGCTTGAAAACTGTAGAAGATACAGGCATTTTTGTTTATAATTTAAGGGGGGCTGGGGGCGGAACAGGTGGGCGTGGCATCCAAACTACTGATGCAATTTTTTGAAGAATGTCACCAGCTATCTTGCCATCAAATTTGGTGACTCTATCTACTAAAATGTGGGATATATATGTGTTTTATCGATTTGCACTTCGAGGTGTATCGACTTGTTATCGATTTCCCAGGCCCCCTGAGGTCGTAGAGCCCTAGATTTAACACTTTGTCTGATGAAGACATGTACCAAGATATTTGCAAAGTTGCAAGGCTCTAGCTTTAAGGGTGTCGAAAAAAGTTGCGTTCATACGGACAGACGGACAGACGGACAGACACCATGACGGACATTGCACAAACCCAATATACTATGATACCTTTGGTATCAAAGTATAATGACTGTATTTCCCACAGTTTTAAAGCTATACTCACGAAATTTGATGGGAAGGTAGATGCTGAAGTCTTACAAAGATATGCATCAAAACTTTGGATGCCACGCCCCCACTGATACCGCCCACCTTCCTAAATCTGAAATTTCTATACCTTTCACCAAACTTGTTCTATATATATAGATAACAACGCTCCATAACATTAGTGTATGGGAGGTGCCCCAAGGAGTTGTCGAATTGGGTCCAAATTTTGCATCCATAATTTTTTTACACCCTTCCATGTCCTGACAAAGTTTCGTAACAATTAATTAATTATAAAGCATAGCTCTAGTACATAAGTTGAGAAAAAAAGGACTTAAGTGTTTAAGAGGTACTCGAAGGAGTGGTCCAAATTAAAAATCCTTTCATAATGCTCACTTTCAACCTGAATGGAATATTTGGTGAAAGTTTCAGCCTTCTAGCTCTTTTCGTTTAGGCTGTGGGTCTCTCAACAATCAGTCAGTCAGGACAAACTCTTTTGTATATATAGAAGACTAGTAAGGGACCCGCTTGCTTCGCTGCGCCGATAGTTTTTACAAAGTTTTAGCAATTTTAGCAATAGATATAAAATAAATAAGTTAGAAAATGTTTAACAACATATTATCAAAGTATTTAATATTTCCTTTTACACGCCACCATTGGGGTTGAGAATCAGACGCGTCAATATACTTTGATACCAAAGGTATCATATTATATTGGGCTTATGCAATGTCCGTCCAGGTGTCTGTCCGTCCGGCCGTCCGCCCGTCCCTTTGAACGCAACTTTTTTCAACACCCTTAAAGATAGAGCTTTGCAACTTTGCAAATATCTTGGTACATACCTTCGTCAGCCAAAGTGTGAAATTCGGCTCTACGACCTCAGGGGCCTGGGAAATCGATAAAAATCGATACACCTCGATGTGCAAATCGATAAAATACATATATATCACACATCTTAGCATATAGTCACCAAATTTGATAGCAAGATAGCTGGTGACATTCCTCAAAAACTGCATCGAAAGTTTGGATGCCACGCCCACCTCTTCCGCCCTCAGCCCCCTTTCAGTTATAATCGAAAATGACTGTATATCCCACAGTTTTAAAGCAATACTCATGAAATTTGATAGGAAGGTAGATCTTACAAAGATATGCATTAAAATTTTGGATGCCACGCCCCACGTATACCGCCCACCTCCTAAAATCTGAAAACTCTTTATCTTTTTCAGTTTTTGGGCTAGAGTCACCAAATTTGGTAGAAACCTTGTTAGTGACATCTGTAACCGATCTACATCAAAATTTTATATTGCACGTCCACTTTTTCCACCCACCTCGTAAAATCTGAAATTTCTATATATTTCCCAGCTTTTACGCTAGAGTCACCAAATTTGGTAGAAACATTGTTAGTGACATCCGTAACAAATGTGCAATATTGGATGCCACGCCCACTTATATCGCCCACCTCAATATCTTTCTCATTTTTAGCGCTAGAGTCTCCAAACTTGATAGGGAGATAGAAGGTGCCATCCGCCACAGATGTGCATCACAAATTTGAATGTCACGCCTACCTCTTCTGCCTGCCTTTTTATACCCAAAACCCCCATACTTTACAAAACAACAATGGCAATAGGTATTCGTGTGTTAAGTTTTGTTTGATAATTAGCAAGTATGTAGATAAGACCACTCGCGTAACATATTCTGGTGTACAAAAACAAATTATGTTTTAATTGATTTGTTTTAAATCAATGATACCAACAAAAAGAAGCAACAACAACACTTACTAACAACAACAACAACAAATTCTACTTAATTCGAAAAACAATAGTCAAAGGCACAAAGAAGAAAAGAGAATAACGGAGAGAGACACATCTACAGACGGTAAAAGTGGAATCGGCCGCAATAGCTTGTGCGCAGTAGTGGAATGGGTAATTTTTTTATTTTTTTTGTTTGAAACCTCGACGGCGTTGAAACTCACAGCTTGTGCGACAATGAGGCGCCAGAGTGGTGAAATGAGGTAAAGTGATTAATGCAATTAATTGAGTTGTTCAAAATTTAATCCAAATTAAAAATCCTTTCTTAGTGCTCACTTTCAAGCTGCATGAAATATTATGTGAAAATTTCAGCCTTCTAGCTCTTATCGTTAAGGCTGTGGGCCTCTCAACAATCAGTCAGTCAGTTAGGACAAACTATTTTATATATATAGATTAGTTTGCTACAGATACAACAATGTATGCGTGCATTAACCAATATATGCACTTGCATTTTTGTTAATACATATGTATGTAGGTACTAAATAATGAAAAATGCACGTACATACATGTGTATGTATGTACATATGTGCATTTGCAACACCAACTAAAGTTACAAATGTCAGTTGGAAAATTATATCAAAACAACAATGGCAATAGGTATTTGTGTGTTAAGTTTTGTTTGATAATTAGCAAGTATGTAGGTAAAACCAATCGCGTAACATATTCTGGTATACAAAACCAAATTATGTTTTAATTGATTAGTTTTAAATCAATGATACCAACAAAAAGAAGCAACAACAACACTTAAAACAACAACAAACGCTGCTGGGGTCGTAAATCAATTGTCATAGGCACAAAGAAGAAAAGAAAAAAACTCATTTGTTTTGATTTTGTCAACTCGTATATGTATATGTATATTACATTTCTTATGATCCTATTTTTTAGTGTGTTCGTTTTTGTAACCTTTCTCGAGCCCTACGTCCGCCTGGCACACAATCTTTTGGCCAACTGCAGTAGCACTAACATGCACGACACTCGGTACTAAACAAAACGAAAGGATGAATTAATTTTTTTTTTTTCAGCTAATTCCTCTATCCGCTCTACCGATCAGTAGCAAAACAGCGGGGCGGGACCCATTAACTACTAGCTCTTCCGGGATGGGGGGGGGGTTGTTGCTGCTGCTACTGCTCGGGGTTACATAAGGTTTTATTATAGAGTCCCTACGGAAACTAAACCATGTTTGAGTCGATACTCAAAAGAAAACACGACAAAACTACCATCATACTTGTAGCCGACAAGCTGACGTAAAGGCAGTGTATTAATTACAAAAAAAAAAACAAGTATGTAGGTCCCGAAATGTTTATCAACTGAATTACGGTGTGGTCTGAGCTGTTATTCGAATATGGTTCGAAGCTTGACTAATTCTCTGGCGCGCGGTAATACTAAGTTCAAAAATTGGTTCATGCCTTGGGTCATATTTTTGTATGACAAACTTTGTTTTTATTTTCGAAAGTTTCGTTTGTATAGGCACATTACAACCACAGGTAATCTGGCGACTATCAGAACACACGATTAGCTGGAATCTGTTATACCCGTATGTCTTTTGCATGGAACGTACCTATCTCTCTACCCTTCAATGTCTCTAGTAGATAGAAAGCATTTCCCAATTTCTTTTTCACCCGACATTTAGAGAATGGATTACTTAGCTTTTTATTGAAATTCTTTTTAAAGGAGCTTAAATGAAAATTCCTTTTAAAAACTTCTTGTCCTTCCTTATACGAAACTGGTTTTGCTCTAAGATTGTACTGGGTAGCATTTCTCTCATACGCTTGTCGACTATTTTCTTTTATCGCCTCCCTGATCAACAGGAGCTCATCATTTCTTTCTTAACGAGGCGATTCCTCTAACATAGACAATTGCTTACACAAATAGTAGTCCGATCCATGGTTAATCATATTAAACCCAAACAAAGCCTTATAGGGCGAACAACCAATAGCTTGATGTACGGCTGAGCGCAATGCTGACGAAATACCAGTCAAATGTTTATCCCAATCAGTCTGGTCTGTTTGAAGATACGCGCGAACAGCTGCTAACAACGAACGATTCACCCTTTTCGCTGCATTACTCTGAGGTGAGTAAACTGCGGTAAACATGTGACGAATGCCGTATTTAGTCAACATGGCCTCAAATTCGTTTGATTTAAACTGAGAGCCGTTATCACTGACTATCAAAGATACGCTCACTTAAGAATGTGTTTATAGCCGCAGTAGAAAATTTCTTCACTGGACAGAGCCAATGATACCTGCTGAAATTATCTAAAACGATTAATAACCCTATATGACCCTTCTTGCTACGCGGATATGGGCCAAGAAAGTCAACATACAATCTTTGAAAGGGCCTCAACGACACACTTTGTTCACCCATAGGTGGACGGAGTGTCATGTTTGGGGCTTTTGTCTCCTTACAAATGTCACAGGAACGTATATAGTCGCGAACTTGTTTAGATAAGCCGGGCCAATACAAGTTTCGTCTTAAACGTTCAATTGTTTTCTGCATTCCTCCATGCGCCGACACTAGACTGTTGTGCGCCTGGCAAATAGCAGCGACTCTAAGTCCTTCTGGTAACCATAATTTCCAACTATCTGCTTCTTGAGCTGCATTTCCTGATGGATGCTCTGTTCGTATATAAACATACTTCCCATGCACTCTTAAGTCTGGAAATTTTTCCACATTATTTTCAACTCTTCCTTTTAAGTCAATATAATCCTCCTCGAGAAAAGCTGGGGACTCTAAATCAATAATGGGACCAACTACTTCTATGCTATCGATCTCTTTTTCAGCTAATCGTGACAAAGCGTCCGGTACAATGTGATCCTTGCCTTTTCGATGTGAAATTGAAAACTTAAAAGCTTGTAAGCGAAAAATCCACCGTGCCAACCTTCCAGAAACATTTTGCTGTCTCATAAGCCATACAAGGCTAGAATGGTCGGTAATAACTTCAAATTCCTGCAACTCCAAATAGCATCGAAATTTCTCAATAGACAATATTACAGCCAAACATTCGCGTTCTGTTACGCTGTAATTTCTTTGGGATTTGGTCAGCTTTTTAGACATAAATGCTATTGGTCGCTCATCCCCTTCCTCAGATAACTGAACTAACACTGACCCGATTCCATAATCACTGGCATCACAATGCAAATAAAACTTGCGATTGAAGTCAGGATTCTGGAGCACAGGAGCCGTCGTTAAAAGTATCTTTAATTTTTCCAACGCTTCTTGAGCTTCAGTCGACCATTTAAAACATTTTTTTGTAGAAAGAACCTCGGTGATAGGAAATGTAATCTCGGCAAAGTTTTGAATAAAGCGGCGGTACCATCCGCATACACCTAAAAAGCCTCGAACCTGTTTGATGTTACGTGGTGCTGGCCAATTCCTGACACATTCAATTTTTGCCGGATGTTCGTTTTTGTAACCTTTCTCGAGCCCTACGTCCGCCTGGCACACAATCTTTTAGCACTAACATGCACGACACTCGGTACTAAACAAAACGAAAGGATGAATTAATTTTTTTTTTTTCAGCTAATTCCTCTATCCGCTCTACCGATCAGTAGCAAAACAGCGGGGCGGGACCCATTAACTACTAGCTCTTCCGGGATGGGGGGGGGTTGTTGCTGCTGCTACTGCTCGGGGTTACATAAGGTTTTATTATAGAGTCCCTACGGAAACTAAACCATGTTTGAGTCGATACTCAAAAGAAAACACGACAAAACTACCATCATACTTGTAGCCGACAAGCTGACGTAAAGGCAGTGTATTAATTACAAAAAAAAAAAACAAGTATGTAGGTCCCGAAATGTTTATCAACTGAATTACGGTGTGGTCTGAGCTGTTATTCGACCCACCTGTTCTTTACCCACCCTACCATGGTCCTTTAATATTTTTTTTTGTGCAAGGACCCCATATTGATGTTACACCATTGTGCTAAGTCCTCATGCCTCCGGAAAAATCAAAAAAAATTACGCAATCATGGTTTTCGATTCAAATTCATTCCAAAGAAATGTTATATTTTATAGCTTTCTTCATGTTGGTTTTATAACTAAACTTAAATTATTTTTTTTTTCTTTTAAAGGCCTGTATCCAGTACAGCAAAAAATTCCTGGCCGGAATTTGAGATATATTTTGGAAGCGTGGGCAGTGTGACCATGGTCGTCCCCCAATGTGTGGTAAAAATATGCCATTTTGCATAATATCTTAGGAGATACATGGTCACACTGAGGCATTAAATTTAAAAAAGTAAACAATGCGAGTATGCTTATTCCATTGTTGGCAGCATATAATGTTGCAAAAACGAGCGAGAAAGAAGAGCATCGGAACCGCCAACGCCGACAGCACAAATCGTGGGTCAACCCATATTTGCAGCGAAGGCATCAGAAAGGAAGGCTTTCGAACGACGCAAACATTTAAATTAAAATACACATATTTTATAAAACATATTTAAAATTGTATGCACTTATAGTTTAATAATATGGTGCAGAATCCAATGGAATCCATCCAAAATTTCTGTCGTGGTTACAATTTTCCACCCGTTTTTTAGATTTCTTTTCCATTTTTATTTTTCATGAAGTGTTTGTTGTTGCTCTCGGCACAAAAATATATATGATTTGGTATTTCCTGAGCCGAGCGCCAGTGTGTACCTATTTATTTAATCGCTATTATCGATAAGAAGTTTAGTATTTTTGCTACGTTACTGGATACCCAAAACACACGGAGCCAAAAAAAACAATTCCTGCTACGACGATTTTGTATGGGAAATTTTTTTTTTGCTGTACTGGATACCCACCTTAAGCCTATAATTTTACAAATTATCGTTAATTACTAATCATTTTGTTTTTTCTTTACGATTATAATAATACTTTAACTTTTATTTTAGTTTTCTGTTTCCTCAAAACCATACATTTGCAAAGATCTCTTTATCTCCGGTTTATATATATATTTTTTTTTTAATGCAGGCCCTATTTATTTGGCCTCCAGTGTATCACTGGTTTCTTTTACTTTTAGTTTGGCGTGTGGTTACAATTGATATAATTTAATACACGCAATAACCTTAACACTTGCTGAAAGAAACGTTAATATGAACATCTACGGATACAATAATATTCAATAACCATTATAGTTATACCAATCAGTTGCATTATAATTAATTCTTATTATGTTGTTTTGTTTTTACATATATATATGTCGCGTGAAGCGCGACTTCAAAAAAAAAAAAAAACTAAACTATGCAAAACGAATACATATATGCAAAACAAAACAGCCGCTTACGATAAGAGCATCGTGCGTAGGCGGATCGAACTGCAAATACTCTACCCATAAACGGGTCGGGTATTTACGATCGTACGGACTTGTTTTGTTTTTGTTTGTGAAATTTTTATTTTTTTAGCACTCACCCCATTAATCCTCGTTGAAGGCCTTCACGATGATCTCCGGTACAAATGTTTACTATTTATTTATGTCATGGTTGGTTTTTATTGGTCTAGTATGATTTGAAATATGGGTATAGCTTTTAATAGTGTATTGCTTTTGGCATCGTTCGTTTGCTGTGCTTGCAGCTGTTTTAAACGCAAGTGCACAGTTATTGCTTATCAACTATATCAATTGCACCTAACACGCACGTACATACATATCTCTGAACTTTAACTTATTTTATGTTTGTTAACTATGCCTATTGTTCTTTTACTCGCACCGGTATTGATCGATTTTAACTTTTACGTTTGTTTTATTAAAAAAAAAACTTAATTTAATATTCATGAATTTTATCAACACTTGTTGGTTTCATAACTTTGCTAACTTCGTTTTTTTTTTTTTTTTTTTATGTGTTTCTGTGGATTATATGTATCTTGGTTTTTTTCTTTTTTCTGTTCTTTAAATGTTGTTTAATTATTTATATTATTTGGGGGGACTTTTGGAGCACTATTTATGTTTTTAACTTTACATTACTTGGGGGTTGGTTTCGCACTGTCTTTTGTTGTTTTTGATTATTCTTATATGGTGTAATTTGCGTGCTCTTGGACAATTTCACTAGCGCTTTAGCGCTCTGACGAAGAACCGATGTTGACTAGTGCCGTGCTCAGCCAACGTAGAAAAGAGCCGACTAAAGTTTGCCGCTGCGTCTCTTATCTTTACAGATGCTCCAGCAAGCTAAAACTCCTTCCCCTCCCAGATCCACTCCAGAAGTTTTTTTGTGTTTTTGGGTTTTTCTTTGCCCATGCAAATTCGAACTAATTTAAACAACGCATGTGAAATTAGCAAAAATTAACATTTTATGACAATGTCCTCAATAATTACCTTAGAGCTTATAGCTTCCTATATACTCCTATGATTGATTAATCCCCAGTGGATTAAACAACTGATGGCAAATATTTTTGCAGATTTTTCTTGCCAATTATTCTCCCAAGTGTCCAACACCTCAACTCGTCTCGGCTGCCAAAATTTAAGAAGACGGAAGCTGTGCTGCCCACCTTCCTATAACCTATTTTTTATACTTTGATACCAAAGGTATCATAGTATTTTGGGTTTGTGCAATGTCCGTCATGGTGTCTGTCCGTCTGTCCGTCTGTCCGTATGAACGCAACTTTTTTCGACACCCTTAAAGCTAGAGCCTTGCAACTTTGCAAATATCTTGGTACATGTCTTCGTCAGACAAAGTGTTAAATCTAGGGCTCTACGACCTCGGGGGGCCTGGGAAATCGATAACAAGTCGATACACCTCGAAGTGCAAATCGATAAAACACATATATATCCCACATTTTAGTAGATAGAGTCACCAAATTTGATGGCAAGATAGCTGGTGACATTCTTCAAAAAATTGCATCAAAAGTTTGGATGCCACGCCCACCTGTTCCGCCCCCAGCCCCCCTCAAATTATAAACAAAAATGCCTGTATCTTCTACAGTTTTCAAGCTATAGCCATCCAAATTAGCATAAAGGTAGATGCTAACATCTGACACAGATATGCATCAAAACTTTGGATGCCACGCCCCCAAACGAGGGGCCACGCCCCACCGCCCTAAAAAAAAACCGGAATGACCGTATCTTCGCCAGTTTTAAGGCTAGAGTCACCAAATTTGATGGCAAGATAGCTGATGACATTCCCCAAAAAACTGCATCAAAAGTTTGGATGCCACGCCCACCTTTTCCGCCTCCAGCCCCCCTCCAATTATAAACAAAAATGCCTGTATCTTCTACAGTTTTTAAGCTATTGCCACCAAAATTGACATGAAGGTAGATGATGACATCTGACAAAGTTATGCATCAAAACATAGGATGCCACGCCCCCAAACAACGGGACATGCCCCACCGCCCTAAAAAAAACCGGAAGGCATGTATCTTTGTCAGTTTTTAAGCTAGAGTCACCAAATTTGGTATGAACATTGGTAGTGACATCCGTAACAGTTCTGCATCAATGTTTTGGATGCCACGCCCACTTATACCGCCCACCTCTATATCTTTCTTAGTTTTTGGGCTAGAGTCACCAAATTTGGAATGAACATTGGTTGAAACATCCGAAATAGGTGTGCATAAAATTGTTTATGCCACGCCCACTTATACCGCCCACCTCTATATCTTTGTCGGTTTTTGCGCTAGAGTCTTCAAACTTGGTAGGAGGATAGAAAGTGCCATCCGCCACAGATAAATGTCATGCCTACCCCTTCTGCCTGATTTTTATACCCAAAGCCCTCATATATTACTATTTGCACTAGGAATCCTTAAAACAGCTATGTAAACTGGTATCAAAGTATATCGCAGTCGGTTGCGTCCGACTGCAACGTTTTTACTTGTTTCTTTTTGCAGCTTAGATAACCGTCAAAGTACTCTGCGTTGCAATATGCACTGATCGAATATGGTTCGAAGCTTGACTAATTCTCTGGCGCGCGGTAATACTAAGTTCAAAAATTGGTTCATGCCTTGGGTCATATTTTTGTATGACAAACTTTGTTTTTATTTTCGAAAGTTTCGTTTGTATAGGCACATTACAACCACAGGTAATCTGGCGACTATCAGAACACACGATTAGCTGGAATCTGTTATACCCGTATGTCTTTTGCATGGAACGTACCTATCTCTCTACCCTTCAATGTCTCTAGTAGATAGAAAGCATTTCCCAATTTCTTTTTCACCCGACATTTAGAGAATGGATTACTTAGCTTTTTATTGAAATTCTTTTTAAAGGAGCTTAAATGAAAATTCCTTTTAAAAACTTCTTGTCCTTCCTTATACGAAACTGGTTTTGCTCTAAGATTGTACTGGGTAGCATTTCTCTCATACGCTTGTCGACTATTTTCTTTTATCGCCTCCCTGATCAACAGGAGCTCATCATTTCTTTCTTAACGAGGCGATTCCTCTAACATAGACAATTGCTTACACAAATAGTAGTCCGATCCATGGTTAATCATATTAAACCCAAACAAAGCCTTATAGGGCGAACAACCAATAGCTTGATGTACGGCTGAGCGCAATGCTGACGAAATACCAGTCAAATGTTTATCCCAATCAGTCTGGTCTGTTTGAAGATACGCGCGAACAGCTGCTAACAACGAACGATTCACCCTTTTCGCTGCATTACTCTGAGGTGAGTAAACTGCGGTAAACATGTGACGAATGCCGTATTTAGTCAACATGGCCTCAAATTCGTTTGATTTAAACTGAGAGCCGTTATCACTGACTATCAAAGATACGCTCACTTAAGAATGTGTTTATAGCCGCAGTAGAAAATTTCTTCACTGGACAGAGCCAATGATACCTGCTGAAATTATCTAAAACGATTAATAACCCTATATGACCCTTCTTGCTACGCGGATATGGGCCAAGAAAGTCAACATACAATCTTTGAAAGGGCCTCAACGACACACTTTGTTCACCCATAGGTGGACGGAGTGTCATGTTTGGGGCTTTTGTCTCCTTACAAATGTCACAGGAACGTATATAGTCGCGAACTTGTTTAGATAAGCCGGGCCAATACAAGTTTCGTCTTAAACGTTCAATTGTTTTCTGCATTCCTCCATGCGCCGACACTAGACTGTTGTGCGCCTGGCAAATAGCAGCGACTCTAAGTCCTTCTGGTAACCATAATTTCCAACTATCTGCTTCTTGAGCTGCATTTCCTGATGGATGCTCTGTTCGTATATAAACATACTTCCCATGCACTCTTAAGTCTGGAAATTTTTCCACATTATTTTCAACTCTTCCTTTTAAGTCAATATAATCCTCCTCGAGAAAAGCTGGGGACTCTAAATCAATAATGGGACCAACTACTTCTATGCTATCGATCTCTTTTTCAGCTAATCGTGACAAAGCGTCCGGTACAATGTGATCCTTGCCTTTTCGATGTGAAATTGAAAACTTAAAAGCTTGTAAGCGAAAAATCCACCGTGCCAACCTTCCAGAAACATTTTGCTGTCTCATAAGCCATACAAGGCTAGAATGGTCGGTAATAACTTCAAATTCCTGCAACTCCAAATAGCATCGAAATTTCTCAATAGACAATATTACAGCCAAACATTCGCGTTCTGTTACGCTGTAATTTCTTTGGGATTTGGTCAGCTTTTTAGACATAAATGCTATTGGTCGCTCATCCCCTTCCTCAGATAACTGAACTAACACTGACCCGATTCCATAATCACTGGCATCACAATGCAAATAAAACTTGCGATTGAAGTCAGGATTCTGGAGCACAGGAGCCGTCGTTAAAAGTATCTTTAATTTTTCCAACGCTTCTTGAGCTTCAGTCGACCATTTAAAACATTTTTTTGTAGAAAGAACCTCGGTGATAGGAAATGTAATCTCGGCAAAGTTTTGAATAAAGCGGCGGTACCATCCGCATACACCTAAAAAGCCTCGAACCTGTTTGATGTTACGTGGTGCTGGCCAATTCCTGACACATTCAATTTTTGCCGGATCAGTCGCAATGCCTCCACTACCTATTACATATCCTAAATAGCTTACTTTTTTGACACAAAATTGGCTTTTACTGACGTTTAACGTCAGATTAGCTTTTCGGAACTGCTCTGCAATTCGGATAAGGACATTTAAATGCGACGAAAAATCTTCTGAAACAATGCATAAATCGTCCAAGTATCCAAAGACACAGTGACGCAAATCTGGTGGAATCAGATCATCCATTAGGCGACACATGGTTGACGGAGCATTGCATAAGCCGAATGGCATGACCGTAAATTGATACAAAGATCTACCCGGCACTGTGAAAGCTGTTAATGGTTTTGCTTCATCTGCTAACTCGATCTGCCAGTAAGCATCCTTTAAATCCAATTTGGTAATAATATTGGCTTTCGGTAGACGGGCGAAAATGCCATCTATGCTCGGCAATGGATACGCATCCTTTTTAGTCGCATTATTGAGTTTTCTTGCATCCAAACATAAGCGAACTTTATTGGGCTTGACTACCAATCGAATTGGTGAGCTCCAAGAGCTTTGCGACGGTTCAATCACTCCTAACTTTAACATTCTGTCAATTTCAGCGAACATCAAGTTCTCCACGGCTGGGCTGACAGGATAATGTCTCTGTTTTACAGGAGTGGCGTTGCCAACTTCGATGTGATGTTTGATCAAAGCTGTCCGACCCAAACCTTGCTTTTCAAAATTTGGAAACAATTCCTTAACGCTTTCCAATTGTCGACTTTCAACATCCGTCAAAGGATATTGATCTTCTAAATAATCTATGTCTTTAAGATCTGCTATCGAACTGATTATATCCGGTGCTAATTGAAAAATTCGCCAAAAATCAATACCTAGTATTAGATTTTGTGCGATAGATGGTATAACATGTAATTCTATATCTTTCTCCATTTCTTTATATATTATTTTTACACTAAGAATACCTATTACTTTATGGGCTTGTGCATCCGCAGTTTTAACCAAAGAGGTAATTCGCTTAAACTGAGGATACGTACTAAAATCCACTTGAGCCAACTCTGCTCCAATGCAACTAATATTTGCTCCGGAATCAAGCAAACCCCACTCATTAAAATTTAAAAACGACACGCTAGCATAACTACGCCTATCTAGCTTATCTTGTATAATTGTTGCAACTATCTTTTGTTGCTTCTCTCTAACTTCTTTAAAATATTTCCTTATTCGAAGTGTGTTTCTTCGCGAAGGATACTTTTCTCCAAATATTCTGTCTCTTATGATATAATAATTTCTCAACCTTTCTGCATAGGGTCTAAATCTATCTATTTTATTTGAGCTACTATTTTCTGTTCCAGGGCACTTTAAGGTGGTACACGTACTAGCCTTTACTATTACTTCTGGTTCTTCTTTAAGATTCTGACCATCCCGTGATAGCTTTTTTGTTAGTTTGGGGTCATCCTTGGCTTGTTGAATGCCCCCCCGTGCCGGTTTTCCGCCCTGCTCTTACATTTCAGGCAATTAGGCTTGTAAACTTGTGGATCACCACATCCGTAACAAAAAACACGCCTGTCTGCTAAACAATCTTGCCACATGTGACCTAACGCATCACAATTCCAACATTTCATGTTAGCTGATGAAATACGTTGCACTGCTGCAATTAACTCCTCTGGCTCGGTATTACATTGGTCATCGCTGGGCTCTTCCTCTACCGCAAAGACACGATAGGGTGCTGATTCTCGGGGTTTGACATTTGTCGGTCGCGAGCGATTACTGTCTTTAACAAAATTCTCTCGCTTTTGAACCAATCGTCTTAATTGTCCAATTGAATGAACTTCCTCAAACAACAATCTATCTTTAATGTCGATCAGCAGATTGGCCTGCACAAGTTCTACCAACTCATATTCATCGAATTGAATCGACAGCCTATCCATAAGCTTACAAATAGCTTCATAGAAAGCGTCAAATGACTCTCCTTGTTTCTGCTTTCGAGCTCGAATTTGTTCGCGCAACTCATTAACTGAACGACTATCTTGATATTGAATCCTCAACGCCTCACAAAACTGGGACCACGTAAAACTTTCCACTCGCTTGTGGTATCGCCAAAACCAATAGCTGGCTTTTCCCACCAAAAGCTGATGAACATTTCGACTCACTGCCTCGATATCATTATCAAGGTGTTCTTTGGTTAAAACTTTGACTCTGTACAAAAATTCTTCCACCGCTAAGCCTTCTGAAGTACCGTCGAACTTAACGCCCCATTTCTGAACTAAATCCGCGACTTTAATAGCACTAAACGTTGTCATTGGTTGTGATCTAAAACGTTGCGACATAAAACGAGATTCTGGCTCTATCGGAGAAACTTGAGCTTGTGCTGGCGATGGATTACTAGATATATTAAGAGAGGACAATACGCGCTCTACAGTTCCTCGGACGAGAGACTCCAAATCGACCTGTGGGTCAGGATTACCCTGCCGATCGTTTGCACGTCTTGACTGTCGCCTGGGTCTACCACGTCGTTGTTTGACTGTGTTCGGGTTCTTATTTAGTGTCATTTGACTGCCCTGCCTTTCTCCTACTGGCCTGCTATGCGCTTGATCCTGCACATCTGCCTGGGCTATGGGTTGTTTATCTCCACTTAAGTTTAATTTAATAGCCACAGCACGCGTTCTATGATGAGCTATCTGAGCAATTGGGTTTTTTCTTGCTTCTTGGCTAGGAGAACAATTTCCCACCACTATTTTAAAATCTTTTGGATGAATTAACGAAAAACAAGTTGGACACGTCTTATCCACCTCGATTCGGGATTCAACACATTGTTTGTGAAAAATATGCTGACACTTCGTGACCGCGCATGGTTGTGTATCTGTCATATATTAGCTGCAAACTACACAAACACCTTTTTCCACATTATCTTCAGGATTGGCAGAAGTATTTCTATTCCCACCACTGCGTTCTATTGGCATTTTTAATAAAATTTGATTTCGATCTCTACTTATTAGTACTCCCTTTTCCGTTTGGCCTTTACTAAGGACTTTCCACAATGGTGCATTTTCATTCTTAAATCAAAACTTGGGACATTTTATTTATCTGGGCTATTGCAACTACTATTTGACTTTTAGTGTAAAGATATGCATTAAGGTAACCGGACTTTAACGGAGGCAACTACACTTGCGCATTTCTTGCGTATTCCAGCCAAAGCGAGCACCTATTATCCCATACCTTTAAAAAAAATCTTATCTAAACAAAATCCTATTTTATTTCTTTCGTTAAAGTATCGCAAAGAAATACCATATATACGAATCCATGGTTGAAGTAATCAATTTCTCAATCATTCAAATTCCAATGGGGGTATAATTGTTATTACCTCCAACGAACTAAGTCTTCAGAAACTCAACACAATCTTATTTGAAAACAAATGAGCTAACTGGAATGAATTGTGACGGCCACGACCACACTTACGCATTGACTAAAACTAAACTGCCGTTTTCGTATTTAACCATTTGCATACTTCGATGTCTTGCGATCAACTTTATTTCGATCAAATGTTAAATGGAAATTGTCTCTGGTTGTCATTATTCAACACACGCTAAATAAACAAGTTCCTAGATTCTGATCTCCTTTTCACACTTGAACTTTATTTTTTTTTTTTTTTTTTTTTTTTACCTTCACAAATTCACTTTGTAGGCCTCGCTAAACTCCTTTGCCTGATTACGAACCGTATTGCTATATATAACAACAACGCGTTTGTTGCTATTGATTGTTTACTGTCAATATCATCAAGCACACTTCGTCTGACGAGCCACACGTGTTGTGCGCCAAAAACTATGTAACCTCTCTCGAGCCCTACGTCCGCCTGGCACACAATCTTTTGGCCAACTGCAGTAGCACTAACATGCACGACGCTCGGTACTAAACAAAACGAAAGGATGAATTAATTTTTTTTTTTTTTCAGCTAATTCCTCTATCCGCTCTACCGATCAGTAGCAAAACAGCGGGGCGGGACCCATTAACTACTAGCTCTTCCGGGATGGGGGGGGTTGTTGCTGCTGCTACTGCTCGGGGTTACATAAGGTTTTATTATAGAGTCCCTACGGAAACTAAACCATGTTTGAGTCGATACTCAAAAGAAAACACGACAAAACTACCATCATACCTGTAGCCGACAAGCCGACGTAAAGGCAGTGTATTAATTACAAAAAAAAAAAACAAGTATGTAGGTCCCGAAATGTTTATCAACTGAATTACGGTGTGGTCTGAGCTGTTATTCGACCCACCTGTTCTTTACCCACCCTACCATGGTCCTTTAATAATTTTTTTTTTGTGCAAGGACCCCATATTGATGTTACACCATTGTGCTAAGTCCTCATGCCTCCGGAAAAATCAAAAAAAATTACGCAATCATGGTTTTCGATTCAAATTCATTCCAAAGAAATGTTATATTTTATAGCTTTCTTCATGTTGGTTTTATAACTAGACTTAAATTTTTTTTTTTTTTTTTAAGCCTATAATTTTACAAATTATCGTTAATTACTAATCATTTTGTTTTTTCTTTACGATTATAATAATACTTTAACTTTTATTTTAGTTTTCTGTTTCCTCAAAACCATACATTTGCAAAGATCTCTTTATCTCCGGTTTATATATATATTTTTTTTTTTAATGCAGGCCCTATTTATTTGGCCTCCAGTGTATCACTGGTTTCTTTTACTTTTAGTTTGGCGTGTGGTTACAATTGATATAATTTAATACACGCAATAACCTTAACACTTGCTGAAAGAAACGTTAATATGAGCATCTACGGATACAATAATATTCAATAACCATTATAGTTATACCAATCAGTTGCATTATAATTGATTCTTATTATGTTGTTTTGTTTTTACATATATATATGTCGCGTGAAGCGCGACTTCAAAAAAAAAAAAAAACTAAACTATGCAAAACGAATATATGCAAAACAAAACAGCCGCTTACGATAAGAGCATCGTGCGTAGGCGGATCGAACTGCAAATACTCTACCCATAAACGGGTCGGGTATTTACGATCGTACGGACTTGTTTTGTTTTTGTTTGTGAAATTTTTATTTTTTTAGCACTCACCCCATTAATCCTCGTTGAAGGCCTTCACGATGATCTCCGGTACAAATGTTTACTATTTATTTATGTCATGGTTGGTTTTTATTGGTTTAGTATGATTTGAAATATGGGTATAGCTTTTAATAGTGTATTGCTTTTGGCATCGTTCGTTTGCTGTGCTTGCAGCTGTTTTAAACGCAAGTGCACAGTTATTGCTTATCAACTATATCAATTGCACCTAACACGCACGTACATACATATCTCTGAACTTTAACTTATTTTATGTTTGTTAACTATGCCTATTGTTCTTTTACTCGCACCGGTATTGATCGATTTTAACTTTTACGTTTGTTTTATTAAAAAAAAAACTTAATTTAATATTCATGAATTTTATTAACACTTGTTGGTTTCATAACTTTGCTAACTTCGTTTTTTTTTTTCTTTTTTCATTTGTTTCTGTGGATTATATGTATCTTGGTTTTTTTTTTTACTGTTCTTTAAATGTTGTTTAATTATTTCTATTATTTGGGGGGACTTTTGGAGCACTATTTATGTTTTTAACTTTACATTACTTGGGGGTTGGTTTCGCACTGTCTTTTGTTGTTTTTGATTATTCTTATATGGTGTAATTTGCGTGCTCTTGGACAATTTCACTAGCGCTTTAGCGCTCTGACGAAGAACCGATGTTGACTAGTGCCGTGCTCAGCCAACGTAGAAAAGAGCCGACTAAAGTTTGCCGCTGCGTCTCTTATCTTTACAGATGCTCCAGCAAGCTAAAACTCCTTCCCCTCCCAGATCCACTCCAGAAGTTTTTTTGTGTTTTTGGGTTTTTCTTTGCCCATGCAAATTCGAACTAATTTAAACAACGCATGTGAAATTAGCAAAAATTAACATTTTATGACAATGTCCTCAATAATTACCTTAGAGCTTATAGCTTCCTATATACTCCTATGATTGATTAATCCCCAGTGGATTAAACAACTGATGGCAAATATTTTTGCAGATTTTTCTTGCCAATTATTCTCCCAAGTGTCCAACACCTCAACTCGTCTCGGCTGCCAAAATTTAAGAAGACGGAAGCTGTGCTGCCCACCTTTCTATAACCTATTTTTTCCTTTTTGCAGCTTAGATAACCGTCAAAGTACTCTGCGTTGCAATATGCACTGATCGAATATGGTTCGAAGCTTGACTAATTCTCTGGCGCGCGGTAATACTAAGTTCAAAAATTGGTTCATGCCTTGGGTCATATTTTTGTATGACAAACTTTGTTTTTATTTTCGAAAGTTTCGTTTGTATAGGCACATTACATTTTTTGCACTGTGAACATGTTTATTGCTTTCATTTAGCTTGCTACAGATACAACAATGTATGCGTGCATTAACCAATATATGCACTTGCATTTTTGTTAATACATATGTATGTAGGTACTAAATAATGAAAAATGCACGTACATACATGTGTATGTATGTACATATGTGCATTTGCAACACCAACTAAAGTTACAAATGTCAGTTGGAAAATTATATCAAAACAACAATGGCAATAGGTATTTGTGTGTTAAGTTTTGTTTGATAATTAGCAAGTATGTAGGTTAAACCAATCGCGTAACATATTCTGGTATACAAAACCAAATTATGTTTTAATTGATTTGTTTTAAATCAATGATACCAACAAAAAAAAAGCAACAACAACACTTACTAACAACAACAACAACTAATTCTACTTAATTCGAAAAACAATTGTCAAAGGCACAAAGAAGAAAAGAGAATGACGGAGACAAATCCACAGACGGGAGAAGTGGAATGGGTGATTTGTTTTGTTTTTTTTTTTAAAACCTCGGCGGCGTTGAAACTCACAGCTTGTGCGACAATGAGGCGCCAGAGTGGTGGAATGAGGTAAAGTGATTAATGCAATTAATTGAGTTGTTCAAAATTTAATCCAAATTAAAAATCCTTTCTTAGTGCTCACTTTCAAACTGAATGGAATATTTTGTGAAAATTTCAGCCTTCTAGCTCTTATCGTTTAGGCTGTTTGCCTTTCAACAATCAGGACAAACTATCTATATATATAAAATATATATATATATAAATATATATATATATAAAATATAAGAGCTAGAAGGCTGAAATTTTCACAAAATATTCCATTCAGTTTGAAAGTGAGCACTAAGAAAGGATTTTTAATTTGGACCACTCCTTCGAGTACCTCCCAAAATCTAATTGCATTAATCACTTTACCTCATTCCACCATTCTGGCGCCTCATTGTTGCACAAGCTGTGAGTTTCAACGCCGCCGTGTGTACAAAAAAAAAACAATGACCCATTCCACAACTGCCGTCTGCGCACAAGCTATTGCGGCCGCATATACAAAAACAAAACAAATCACCCATTCCACTTCTGCCGTCTGTAGATGTGTCTCCGTTATTCTCTTTTCTTCTTTGTGCCTTTGACAATTGTTTTTCAAATCAAGTAGCATTTGTTGTTGTTGTTGTTAGTAAGTGTTGTTGTTGGGCTCGCAATGCTTCTTTTTGTTGGTATCATTAATTTAAAACAAATCAATTAAAACACAACTTGGTTTTGTACACCAGAATATGTTACGCGAGTGGTTTGACTTACATACTTGCTAATTATAAACAAAACTTAACACACAAATACCTATTGCCATTGTTGTTTTGATATTATTTTCAAACTGACATTTGTAACTTTAGTTGGTGTTGCAAATGACATATGTACATACATACACATGTATGTACGTGCATTTTCATTATTTAGTACCTACATACATATGTATTAACAAAAATGCAAGTGCATATATTGGTTAATGCACGCATACATTGTTGTATCTGTAGCAAGCTAATCTATATATATAAAATAGTTTGTCCTGATTGTTGAGAGGCCCACAGCCTAAACGATAAGAGCTAGAAGGCTGAAATTTTCACCAAATATTCCATTCAGGTAGAAAGTGAGCACTAAGAAAGAATTTTTATTTTGGACCACTCCTTCGAGTACCTCCCATACAAATCAAGGTCCTGCGTTCACATTTTACCTCATTCCACCACTCTGGCGCCTCATTGTCGCACAAGCTGTGAGTTTGAACGCCGAACGAGTTTACAAAAAAAAACACATGACCCATTCCACTACTGCCTTCTGCGCACAAGATATTGCGGGTTTACAAAAACAAATCACATGACCCATTCCACTTCTGCGTTCTGTACAAGCGATCGCCAGCGAGTTTACAAAAACAAAACACATGCGCTGTGTATGTGTCTCCGTTATTCTCTTTTCTTCTTTGTGCCTTTGACAATTGATTTTCGAGTCAAGTAGCGTTTGTTGTTGTTGTAAGTGTTGTTGTTGGGCTCGCAATGCTTCTTTTTGTTGGTATCATTGATTTAAAACAAATCAATTAAAACATAACTTGGTTTTGTACACCAGAATATGTTACGGGGGTGGGGTTACCTACATACTTGCTAATTATCAAACAAAACTTAACACACAAATAACTATTGCCATTGTTGTTTTGATATAATTTTCGAGCTGACATTTGTAACTTTAGTTGGTGTTGCAAATGCACGCATGTACATATGTACATACATACACATGTATTTCCGTACATTTAACATACATATATATAACAAAACATGCAAGTGCAAATATATGTATGTACCGTGCAAAAACAAACGCACTAACAAATAGAAACTCAAGAAAATGTAATCTGCATTTATATGTATGTATATTTAATACAAAAAAGTTGTATAGATATGTACATTCATTCAATTTGTATTTGTTTTTTATATCGAGACCTTTGCGCGATAATAATTAATCTTGAACATCTTTGTATAGATGTAGATTTGCTTACTTGCTGCTTATCTAACTCAGACAAAACGTAACACACAAACATTATTGATATACAATTTCGAACAAGCAAAGCAAAGCACATAAGTTTGTATGTAATTGTACCTTCTATCCCCCTTTCAAGTTTGGTGACTCTAGCGCAAAAACTGAGAAAGATATAGAGGTGGGCGGTATAAGTGTTCGTGGCATCAAACATTGAGATGCACATCTGTTACGGATGCCACTAACAATGATCCACTTGGTGACTTTAGCCCAAAATATGAGAAATATATAGAGGTTTCAAATTTTTTTGATGCATATCTTTGCAAGATTTCAGCATCTGCTTTCCCCATTAAATTTTGTGATTAGAGCTTAAAAACTTTGGGAAATACAGTCATTTTCGATTATAACTGAAGGGGGTAGGGGCGGAAGAGGTGGGCGTGTTTTGATGCTATTTTTCGGTGAATGTCATCGGCTATCTTGCCCTCAAATTTGCTGACTCTAGCTTCTAAAATTTGGGACATATATGTGTTTCATCGATTTGCTCATCGAGGTGTATCGAATTGCTATCGATTTCCCAGGCCCCTGAGGTCGTAGAGCCCTAAATTTAAGACTGTCTGACAAAGACATGTACCAAGATATTTGCAAAGTTGCAAGGCTCTAGCTTTAAGGGTGCCGAACAAACTTGCGTTCATTCAGACAGACGGACATTGCACAAACCCAATATACTATAATACCTTTTTTATTAAAGTATAATTATGCGTCTGATTCTCTACCTCAATGATGGCGTGGAAAAGAGAATATTAAATACTTTGCTGTTATATGTTGTTAAACATTCTCTAACTTATTTATTTTATATTTATTGCTAAAATTTTGTTAAAGCTTTCGGCGCAGCGAAGCAAGCGGTTCACTTACTAGTCTATATATATATAAAAGAGTTTGTCCTGACTGACTAATTGTTGAGAGACCCACAGCCTAAACGATAAGAGCTAGAAGGCTGAAATTTTCACATAATATTCCATTCAGATTGAAAGTGAGAACTAAGAAAGGATTTTTAATGTGGATCACTCCTTCAAGTACCTCCTGAACACTTAAGTCCTTTTTTTCCCAACTTTTGTACTAGAGCTATGCCTTAAAATTAATGAATTTTACAAAACTTGGTCAGGACATGGAGGCGTGTAAAAAATTATGGATGAAAAATTTGGACCCAATCCGACAACTCCTTGGGGCACCTCCCATACACTAATGTTATGGAGCGTGCTTATCTATATATATAAAATAGTTTTTCCTGACGAACTGATTGTTGAGAGACCCACAGCCTAAACGATAAGAGCTAGAAGGCTGAAATTTTCACCAAATATTCCATTCAGATTGAAGGTGAGCACTAAGAAAGGATTTTTAATTTGGATCACTCCTTCAAGTACCTCCTGAACACTTAAGCCCTTTTTTTCCCAACTTCTGTACTAGAGCTATGCTTTAAAATTAATCAATTTTACAAAATTTGGTCAGGACATAGAAGGGTGTAAAAAAATTATGGATGCAAAATTTGGACCCAAACCGACAACTCCTTGGGGCACCTCCCATACACTAATGTTATGGAGCGTGCTTATCTATATATATAAAATAGTTTGTCCTGACTGACTGACTGACTGATTGTTGAGAGACCCACAGCCTAAACGATAAGAGCTAGAATGCTGAAATTTTCACCAAATATTCCATTCAGATTGAAAGTGAGCACTAAGAAAGGATTTTTAATTTGGATCACTCCTTCAAGTACCACCTGAACACTTAAGCCCTTTTTTCCCAACTTTTGTACTAGAGCTATGCTTTAAACATGGAGGCGTGTAAAAAAATTATGGATGCAAAATTTGGACCCGATCCGACAACTCCTTTGGGCACCTCCCATACACTAATGTTATGGAGCGTGCTTATCTATATATATAAAAGAGTTTGTCCTGACTGACTGATTGTTGAGAGACCCACAGCCTAAACGATAAGAGCTAGAAGGCTGAAACTTTCACATAATATTCCATTCAGGTTGAAAGTGAGCACTAAGAAAGGATTTTGAATTTGGACCACTCCTTCGAGTACCTCCTGAACACTTAAGTCCTTTTTTTTCCCAACTTTTGTACTAGAGCTATGCTTTAAAATTAATTAACAGTCGCCGACTAACACTCATCGCGAGCAGACGTCAGTTGCTAACCAATCGTGCTCTTATCAGTTCTATTCTCACTTAACACTCACTTTCTTTCAAGTTAAGTTAATTGTGCAAAAGAGCTGCCCTCAGCGCTAAAAAAAAAAAAAAAAAAAACACAAACCATGGGTGGCCCGGAGCCCGCTCCAAATCTGGGACAAAATCGGTTCAGCACTCTGGCCGAGAGTCCCCCAACCAAAAAACGTAGACCACGTGCAAAACCTTTAAATGACTTTCCCGAACTGCCATCAACCAATATTTCTAACCCCAAATACATTATAGTCTCCGCCAAAAACAAAGAAAAACCCATTTCAGAATACTCTTGCTTCGCGGTACACAAGGCGCTTAAGCATGTTAGTAAAAATATTATCTCAATATCAAATTTAAAAGACGGAAATTTATTAATGCTAGTTCACTCAATCCACGATGCCAACAAGTTTATCAACACAACCGAACTCACAGGTATATGCAAAATAGAATGCCAACTGCACCAAGCCCTTAATTCGGGCAAGGGGACCATTTATGCACCCTACCTTATTAATGTCTCTGAAGACGAAATTGTCAAAGAGCTCTCCTCCCAAAAAGTTATATCCATTAACAAGTTTACCAAGCAAGTTACGGGTGTAGCAAGACCGTCGGGGGTTATGCTACTCACTTTTGAGCTTTACAACCTCCCATCCAAAATCGACATATGCTGGCACTCTGTAAAGGTATCCGAATTTATACCGAATCCTATGCGGTGCAAAACATGCCAAAAACTCGGACATACCCAAAAATATTGTTAAAACGCGGAAGCATGCTCTAACTGCGGGCTCACTCCCCACACTGGTAATTGTTCACCAAAATGTGTCAACTGTTCACTAAACCATTCTGCCTTAGATAAAAATTGTAGTGCATTCATCCAACAAAAAGAAATATTAAAAATAAAAACCACGAAGAAGTGTACAATGAGGGAAGCAAAGCTTTATTACAAAGCTGCCTTGCCTAAGCCATCCAAGCCCGACAGCTACGCAGCTGTCGCAGCAAACATAGAAAACGAAAAAAGCACAACACAAAAAGTAAAATACAACAACAACCGCAATACTGATAAGAGCAACATTGGCGGCTCTGACGATCGTCTCTCGTCGGCCGACTCGCTCTTAAAAAAAACAACTCAATCTTCACCTAGTCTTTTACATCACTTCCCTCTTTATGAAAACCCTCCGCTACTTTATCCGAAGTCTTAACTAAAACACTCAAAAACCAAACAAAAATAGAAACTCATACAGAGTTAAAAAAGAAAAAAATAACTACTCACTCACACTTAACACAAAACGACACCATGGACCTTGACTCAATTGAATCAATGTCCCACTCAACACTAAACAAAACCACGGATCTTGACCTAATGGAGTCAATATCCGACTAAATAAAATAATAAAAACAATTGAAAATAACAATTATAAATATGTTTACTGGAGACACATATATATCACTTAACATTTTTATTATCAATGTCAATTAAAGTTATCCAATGGAATCTAAAAGGATATATAAATAACTACGACGAACTTAAGATATTAATTACAAAAAATAGTCCTGATATTATATGCCTCCAGGAAACACACTTACCTTATAATTCCAAAAACATAATCTGCCCAAAACAATACACCAATATGCCACTTAATTTAAACGCCAAGCAAGGAGTAGGAATTCTTATTAAAAGACACATACCCCACTCCCTACTTCACTCTTCTCCAAGCTCAAACATTTTGCATGTTGCTATTCGGCTGGACTTTAACCCAAAAATAACAATTTTAAATACATATATTCCACCAGATCAATCCTTTTCTGACAGGGAATTATTTTCAACAATAAATTATATGAGCCGGCCCTTGTTGCTATTGGGTGATTTCAATGCCTGGGGCTCCGCATGGGGCTCCAGCTGCACAAATACCAGAGGTAAAAAAGTAACTGAAGCAGTTGCACAGTCCAACTTAGTTCTTCTAAACGATGGAGCCGCAACACATTTTTCTACCCACAAAACCTTTACACATGTAGATCTGACGTTTACTTCTCCCGTGCTCTACCCCTTTTGCAATTGGGGAGTGCTGCCTGAGCTATATGGCAGTGACCATTATCCAATAGTAACATATTTGTCCCACCAACACAAATTCGAAAAGGCGACATTTTCCCCGAAATACAAAACCGAGGTAGCCAACTGGGATTTGTTTAGTTCGATTTGCGAAGAACACTCCCAATTCGCCACCGATTCGGATATTCAACTTCAAGTTGCCAAACTAACACGATGTATTAGAACAGCAGCCAATATTGCAATACCTCAAACTAAGCCGCATACTCATAAAAAAAAGATATGTTGGTGGAACAAAGACCTTAGCAGCTTACGGTTTAAAAAGCAACACCTTTGGCAAATATACAAACACCAAATGACCGATGCTAATCTCTTATCGTATAAAAGAGCTAATGCACATTTCAAGCGTTCAGTTAAGGCAGCCAAGAGGGAGTGCTTTGGTGTATTTACATCAAATATAACACCCAAGTCTACAACAAAAAAGATCTGGTCCGATATAAAAACACTTGTGGGAGCCCCAGCCCCTCAAATAAAATGCATCAAAACACTAAACAGTTTGCTAACAACACCCCTGGATATTGCAAACGTATTCGCCAAAACTTGGTCAGAATATTCCAGTGACAACAATTTTAGCAGAGAGTATACCCGGCACAAGGAAACTCTCAATGGCCTCACTTTGTCAGCTAGACAGCTTGAACACGATTTCACAAAGACAGAACTTGAAGTTGCTCTACAAAAGGCGAAAGGTAAAACACCAGGGCACGACCGCATATCCTACCCGATGCTAAAGCACCTGGCATCTTCTGCCAAGGCTAGGCTCTTGGGAATATATAATTTGATTTTAAACCAAGGCCGATATCCACATGTCTGGAAATCAGCGATTGTAGTGCCTATACCTAAACGCAACATGCCAGTCTCAGAAGTCACCAGCTTTCGCCCCATCTCACTTCTTTCGTGCCTTAGCAAAACACTCGAAAAAATGATTGCTCGTAGACTCATGTGGTTCATCACCAAAAACAAATTCCTTAGCTCCAATCAAGTGGGATTTAAACCCCAGCACAGCACGATGGACTCCCTGCTACACCTGCAGCATTTCGTGTCGGATGCTCTTTCGAGTACAAATCATGTCACCCTTTTGGCGACTGACTTCGAAAAAGCATTTGATCGCGTGGGAGTTCATACTGTTCTTCAACAGCTTGTTACATGGGGAGTGGGTATGAAAGTCTTCAACTTAGTGAAGACTTTTATGACTCAGCGCTCATTTCGAGCTAGGTTTAACAACATACTTTCTGTCTTTCATAAATTATATAACGGCATCCCCCAAGGATCGCCGTTATCAGTCGTTTTGTTTATTATTGCATTTGAGCAAATCAATCAAATTATTTTGAAATACAAACATGTGCAACTTTTAATGTATGCCGACGATGCCATTATTGTTAGTAAAATCAAAGATCTAGTAAAACTTAACATAATTTTCAATAAAATCTTAGATGACATATATAAATGGGGTCTGAGCTCTGGTTCAACCCTTTCTCCTAGCAAACGTAAGATTCTACACATCTGTAAAAAAATCCGGTGTACATATCCTAGCCTAAATTTTAATACTTTTCACATAGAATGCGTCGAGGCTCTTAGGATACTTGGGGTATACTTTGATAAGAAAATGACATTTAAAAAACACTGTTTATTTTTAAGGGACAGTCTTGAAAAAAAAACTAAATGTAATAAAATACCTAACATCCAAACACTCTCTTATAAATGTAAACTCATTAATCAATGTCACTAGGGCCCTGATACTCGCCAAAATCGAATACGCGCTTCCAATATTTGGATGGTGTGCAAAGACACATTTAAAGCTGTTTAAACCCCCCTACCACACTGCAGTTCGACGTAGCATTAATGCATTCCCAACATCACCAACAAAATGCATTTTGGCCGAAGCTGGCCTGCCATCCATCGAGTTCAAAATCACAGAAGCCACAGCTCAACTTATCCCAAAACTCTTTTGCTCTCCAAACAAACTCCTGCAAAACGAAATGCGGAAAGCGATAAAACAACGTCGGAAATACAAATGCCTTTCTACACTGCGTCGATGCGCCTCCCTTGCAAAAGAATATAACATCTGTCCGCCACCAGTCATTTACAAATCAAAAGCAGCACCGTGGCTTCTCCGGCCATCGTCTATCCATACAACACTCCGGGAGTTCCCCAAGGACAACACCAGTGGGGATTCTTTCCGCAAACTTTTTGCCGAAGAGTCGACTAAGCCAATATTTAAAAATAGAACCTGGTTGTATACTGATGGAATGAAAACACAGCACAACACTGCGTTTGCGTGTGTTGATCAGGAAGGGAGTATAGTTGCATCAGGCTGGCTTCCGGAATATTGCTCAATATTCACAGCTGAAGCAGTAGCTATAAAAAAGCCATAACCTACGCACAAGGAAGACCCGGTAACTATGTTATATGTAGTGACAGCTTATCTGCAATGGATGCCATACTCAACATTGGAAACATGGATCCCACTATATGCCAAATAAGAGACGCTCTAATCAAGACTCCAGTTAAACTACAACTGTTTTGGGTCCCAAGTCATAAAGGGATCAAAGGAAATGAATTAGCGGATGATGCAGCAAAAATGACATCAATATCACCAACAACAACAGTTATCCCCTCTGTCCAAAAAGACATAAAGAAAGCTCTCTACCCGCACCTTCAATCCCAGATAATGGACAACTGGGCATCCTTTCAGCACAGGTATAAGGCAGTTAACCCAAACCTGGAATTGATTCGATACCCAATAAACTGCCACCCAACAAAGTCTCGGGTCTTTATCCGTCTCCGAATTGGACACTGCTCTGCCACCCATGCCCACCTACTCATTGGAGGCACCAAGCCCCCTTGCCACCTATGTGGACAAGAAATATCAACAAGATACCTGCCCGACTTTGGAGAGTATCAGGAAAGCTCACTTTTCAAAATCTCTTCCATCTACATTTCTCATTACAGTTTCTCCAGTCAACATAAATAGAATTTATGAATTTATAAAAAAAACTAATTTAATCGACCATAATTAGAATAAATAACTTTGTAAATTAGAGCTGAAGGCCTCGACGCTAGCGCTCGGACTGATATAATTAATTAGAATATTCTTATTATATAATGTATTATAGTTAATTTTATATAAAAAAAAAAAAAAAAAAAATTAATTAATTGTTACGAATTTTTGTCAGGACATAGAAGGGTGTAAAAAAATTATGGATGCAAAATTTGGACCCAATCCGACAACTTCTTGGGGCACCTCCCATACACTAATGTTATGGAGCGTGCTTATCTATATATATAAAATAGTTTGTCCTGACTGACTGACTGACTGATTGTTGAGAGACCCACAGCCTAAACGATAAGAGCTAGAAGGCTGAAATTTTCACCAAATATTCCATTCAGATTGAAAGTGAGAACTAAGAAAGGATTTTTAATGTGGATCACTCCTTCAAGTACCTCCTGAACACTTAAGTCCTTTTTTTCCCAACTTTTGTACTAGAGCTATGCCTTAAAATTAATGAATTTTACAAAACTTGGTCAGGACATGGAGGCGTGTAAAAAATTATGGATGAAAAATTTGGACCCAATCCGACAACTCCTTGGGGCACCTCCCATACACTAATGTTATGGAGCGTGCTTATCTATATATATAAAATAGTTTGTCCTGACTGACTGACTGACTGATTGTTGAGAGACCCACAGCCTAAACGATAAGAGCTAGAAGGCTGAAATTTTCACCAAATATTCCATTCAGATTGAAGGTAAGCACTAAGAAAGGATTTTTAATTTGGATCACTCCTTCAAGTACCTCCTGAACACTTAAGTCCTTTTTTTTCCCAACTTTTGTACTAGAGCTATGCCCTAAAATTAATGAATTTTACAAAACTTGGTCAGGACATGGAGGCGAGTAAAAAAATTATGAATGAAAAATTTGGACCCAATCCGACAACTCCTTGGGGCACCTGCCATACACTAATGTTATGGAGCGTGCTTATCTATATATATAAAATAGTTTTTCCTGACTGACTGATTGTTGAGAGACCCACAGCCTAAACGATAAGAGCTAGAAGGCTGAAATTTTCACATAATATTCCATTCATGTTGAAAGTGAGCACTAAGAAAGGATTTTGAATTTGGACCACTCCTTCGAGTACCTCCTTAGCACTTAAGTCCTTTTTTTTCCCAACTTTTGTACTAGAGCTATGCTTTAAAATTAATTCATTGTTACGAAACTTTGTCAGGACATAGAAAGGTGTAAAAAAACTATGGATGCAAAATTTGGACCCAATCCGACAACTTCTTGGGGCACCTCCCATACACTAATGTTATGGAGCGTGCTTATCTATATATATAAAAGAGTTTGTCCTGACTGACTGATTGTTGAGAGACCCACAGCCTAAACGATAAGAGCTAGAAGGCTGAAATTTTCACCAAATATTCCATTCAGATTGAAAGTGAGAACTAAGAAAGGATTTTTAATGTGGATCACTCCTTCAAGTACCTCCTGAACACTTAAGTCCTTTTTTCCCAACTTTTGTACTAGAGCTATGCTTTAAAATTAATTAATTGTTACGAAACTTTGTCAGGACATTGAAGGGTGTAAAAAAACTATGGATGCAAAATTTGGACCCAATCCGACAACTTCTTGGGGCACCTCCCATACACTAATGTTATGGAGCGTGCTTATCTATATATATAAAATAGTTTGTCCTGACTGACTGATTGTTGAGAGACCCACAGCCTAAACGATAAGAGCTAGAAGGCTGAAATTTTCATCAAATATTCCATTCAGATTGAAAGTGAGAACTAAGAAAGTATTTTTAATTTGGATCACTCCTTCAAGTACCTCCTGAACACTTAAGCCCTTTTTTCCCAACTTTTGTACTAGAGCTATGCTTTAAAATTAATGAATTTTACAAAACTTGGTCAGGACATGGAGGTGTGTAAAAAAATTATGGATGAAAAATTTGGACCCAATCCGACAACTCCTTGGGGCACCTCCCATACACTAATGTTATGGAGCGTGCTTATCTATATATATAAAATAGTTTGTCCTGATTGTTAAGAGGCCCACAGCCTAAACGATAAGAGCTAGAAGGCTGAAATTTTCACATAATATTCCATGCAGCTTGAAAGTGAGCACTAAGAAAGGATTTTTAATTTGGAACAAATTTTGAACAAATCAATTTATTGCATTAATCACTTTACCTCATTCCACCACTCTGGCGCCTCATTGTCGCACAAGCTGTGAGTTTCAACGCCGCCGAGGTTTCAAAAAAAAAAAAAAAGACCCACTCCACTACTGCAGTCTGCGCACAAGCTATTGCGGCCGATTATACACAAAAACAAAACAAATCACCCATTCCACTTCTGCCGTCTGTAGTTGTGTCTCCGTCATTCTCTTTTCTTCTTTGTGCCTTTGACAATTGTTTTTCGAATCAAGTAGCATTTGTTGTTGTTGTAAGTAAGTGTTGTTCTTGGGATCGCAATGCTTCTTTTTGTTTGTGTCATTATTTAAAACAAATTAATTAAAACATAATTTGGTTTTGTACACCAGAATATGTAACGCGAGTGGATTTATCTACATACTTGCTAATTATCAAACAAAACCTAACACACAAATACCTATTGCCATTGTTGTTTTGATATAATTTTCGAGCTGACATTTGTAACTTTGGTTGGTGTTGCAAATGTACGCATGTACATATGTACATACATACACATGTATTTCCGTACATTTAACATACATATATATAACAAAACATGAAAGTGCAAATATATGTATGTACCGTGCAAAAACAAACACACTAACAAATAGAAACTCAAGAAAATGTAATCTGCATACATATGTATGTATATTTAATACAAAAAAGTTGTATAGATATGTAAATATGTACATACATTCAATTTGTATTTGTTTTTTATATCGAGCCCTTTGCGCGATAATAATTAATCTTGAACATCTTTGTATAGTGGTAGATTTGCTTACTTCCTGCTTATCTAACTCAGACAAAACGTAACACACAAACATTATTGATATACAATTTCGAACAAGCAAGCAAAGCACATATGTAAGTTTGTAAAGTATGAGGGTTTTGGGTATAAAAAGGCAGGCAGAAGAGGTAGGCGTGACATTCAAATTTGTGATGCACATCTGTGGCGGATGGCACCTTCTATCTCCCTATCAAGTTTGGAGACTTTAGCGCTAAAAATGAGAAAGATATTGAGGTGGGCGGTATAAGTGGGCGTGGCATCCAATATTGCACATTTGTTACGGATGTCACTAACAATGTTTCTACCAAATTTGGTGACTCTAGCGCAAAAGCTGGGACAGATATAAAAATTTCAGATTTTACGAGGTGGGTGGAAAAGGTGGGCGTGCCATATAAAACTTTGATGTAGATCAGTAACGGATGTCACTAACAAGGTTTCTACCAATTGGTTTCTCTAGCCCAAAAACTGAAAAAGATAAAGAGTTTTCAGATTTTAGGAGGTGGGCGGTATAGGGGCATGGCATCCAAAATTTTAATGCATATCTTTGTAAGATCTACCTTCCCATCAAATGTCGTAAGTATTGCTATAAAACTGTGGGAACTACAGTCATTTTCGATTATAACTGAAAGTGGGGCTGGGGGCGGAAGAGGTGGGCGTGGCATCCAAACTTTCGATGCAGTTTTTGAGGAATGTCACCAGTTATCTTGCTATCAAATTTGGTGACTATATGCTAAGATGTGGGATATATATGTGTTTTATTGATTTGCACATCGAGGTGTATCGATTTTTATCGATTTCTCAGGCCCCCTGAGGTCGTAGAGCCAAATTTAACACTTTGTCTGACGAAGGTATGTACCAAGATGTTTGCAAAGTGCAAAGCTCTAGCTTTAAGGGTTTTGAAAAAAGTTGCATTCAAACGGACGGGCGGACGGACGGACAGACACCCTTGACGGACATTGCATAAGCCCAATATAATATGATACCTTTGGTATCAAAAAAAATGACGCGTCTGATTCTCAACCTCAATGGTGGCGTGAAAAAGAGAATATTAAATATTTTGCTTAATATGTTGTTAACCATTACCTAATTTGTTTATTTTATATGTATTGCTAAAATTTTGTGAAAACTATTGGCAGCAGCGAAGCAAGCGAGGCCTTACTAGTCTATATATATAAAAGAGTTTGTCCTGACTGACTGATTGTTGAGAGACCCACAGCCTAAACGATAAGAGCTAAAAGGCTGAAATTTTCACATAATATTCCATTCAGGTTGAAAGTGAGCACTAAGAAAGGATTTTTAATTTGGATCACTTCTTCTTCAAGCCCCTCCACACCCTTTTTGTTTTTTTCCCAACTTTTGTACTAGAGCTATGCCTTAAAATTAATCAATTTTACAAAACTTGGTCAGAACATAGGAGGGTGTAAAAAAATTATGGATGAAAAATTTGGACCCGATCCGAAAACTCCTTGGGGCACCTTTCATACACTAATGTTATGGAGCGTGCTTATCTGTATATATAAAATAGTTTGTCCTGACTGACTGACTGACTGATTGTTGAGAGACCCACAGCCTAAACGATAAGAGCTAGAAGGCTGAAACTTTCACATAATATTCCATTCAGGTTGAAAGTGAGCACTAAGAAAGGATTTTGAATTTGGACCACTCCTTCGAGTACCTCCTGACCACTTAAGTCCCTTTTTTCCCAACTTTTGTACTAGAGCAATGCTTTAAAATTAATTAATTGTTACGAAACTTTGTCAGGACATAGAAGGGTGTAAAAAAATTATGGATGCAAAATTTGGACCCAAACCGACAACTCCTTGGGGCACCTCCCATACACAAATGTTATGGAGCGTGCTTATCTTCTTCTATATATATAAAATAGTTTGTCCTGACTGACTGACTGACTGATTGTTGAGAGCCTCACAGCGTAAACGATAAGAGCTAGAAAGCTGAAACTTTCACATAATATTCCATTCAGGTTGAAAGTGAGCACTAAGAAAGGATTTTGAATTTGGACCACTCCTTCGAGTACCTCCTGAACACTTAAGTCCCTTTTTTCCCAACTTTTGTACTAGAGCAATGCTTTAAAATTAATTAATTGTTACGAAACTTTGTCAGGACATAGAAGGGTGTAAAAAAATTATGGATGCAAAATTTGGACCGAACCCGACAACTTCTTGGGGCACCTCCCATACACTAATGTTATGGAGCGTGCTTATCTATATGTATAAAAGAGTTTGTCTTGACTGACTGATTGTTGAGAGACCCACAGCCTAAACGATAAGAGCTAGAAGGCTGAAATTTTCACATAATATTCCATTCAGGTTGAAAGTGAGCACTAAGAAAGGATTTTGAATTTCGACCACTCCTTCGAGTATCTCCTGAGCACTTAAGCCCTTTTTTCAACTTTTGTACTAGAGCTATGCTTTAAAATTAATCAATTTTACAAAACTTGGTCAGGAGATAGAAGGGTGTAAAAAAATTATGGATGCAAAATTTGGACCCAAACCGACATCTCCTTGGGGCACCTCCCATACACTAATGTTATGGAGCGTGCTTATCTATATATATAAAATAGTTTGTCCTGACTGACTGACTGACTGATTGTTGAGAGACTCACAGCCTAAACGATAAGAGCTAGAAGGCTGAAATTTTCACATAATATTCCATTCAGGTTAAAAGTGAGCACTAAGAAAGGATTTTTAATTTGGATTACTCCTTCAAGTACCTCCTGAACACTAAAGCCCTTTTTTCCCAACTTTTGTACTAGAGCTATGCTTTAAAATTAATCAATTTTACAAAACTTTGTCAGGACATGGAGGCGTGTAAAAAAGTTATAGATGCAAAATTTGGACCCGATCCGACAACTCCTTGGGGCACCTCCCATACACTAATGTTATGGAGCGTGCTTATCTTCTTCTATGTATATAAAATAGTTTGTCCTGACTGACTGACTGACTGACTGATTGTTGAGAGACTCACAGCCTAAACGATAAGAGCTAGAAGGCTGAAATTTTCACATAATATTCCATTCAGGTTGAAAGTGAGCACTAAGGATTTTGAATTTGGACCACTCCTTCGAGTACTTAAGTCCTTTTTTTCCCAACTTTTGTACTAGATCTATGCTTTAAAATTAATTAATTGTTACGAAACTTTGTCAGGACATAGAAGGGTCTAAAAAAATTATGGATGCAAAATTTGGACCCAATCCGACAACTCCTTGGGGCACCTCCCATACACTAATGTTATGGAGCGTGCTTATCTATATATATAAAAGAGTTTGTCCTGACTGACTGATTGTTGACAGACCCAAAGCCTAAACGATAAGAGCTAGAAGTCTGAAATTTTCACCAAATATTCCATTCAGATTGAAAGTGAGCACTATAAAAGGATTTTTAATTTGGATCACTCCTTCAAGTACCTCCTGAACACTTAAGTCCTTTATTCCCCAACTTTTGTACTAGAGCTCTGCTTTAAAATTAATTAATTGTTACGAAACTTTGTCAGGACATAGAAGGGTCTAAAAAAATTATGGATGCAAAATTTGGACACAATCCGACAACTCCTTGGGGCACCTCCCATACACTAATGTTATGGAGCGTGCTTATCTATATATATAAAAGAGTTTGTCCTGACTGACTGATTGTTGAGAGACCCACAGCCTAAACGATAAGAGCTAGAAGGCTGAAATTTTCACCAAATATATTTATACTAAGAAAGGACTTTTAATTTGGACCACTCCTTCGAGTACCTCCCATACAAATCAAGGTCCCGCGTTAATCATTTTACCTCATTCCACTACTCTGGCGCCTCATTGTCGCACAAGCTGTGAGTTTCAACGTTTTGTTTTTTTTTTTGTTATTTGTTATTTGTTTTTTAGGCCGTCAGCCGTCAGGTGCTACAGGGGGATGATCGCGCAGTGATTAGTGCTGGTACTTGTACTAGTATCTAAGCTGCGTGCCGTAACTGTAGCGCACTGGCGGAAGTGCGACTATACTCTCCACGCGAGGGCGGCTGGAAACAGGCTCTTGGTAAGGTCATGTCTCTGCCAATGAGTGCTGGCGAATTGTAGTCGGGCGAGAGAAGACAACTCTCCAAATCACCTCAAGCCAAGGTGGAACAGCATATGCCGATGGTTGCGTGGCCGAGGGGAAGCTCGGTCTCTAGTATGCGGACTCAGGGGGAACAGCCGACCCACCCTGTTTTAATTAGGCTTCCCGCGGTACATGGGCTCTGCCGCGGGTGACGATCCCCTTCCCTATTACTCGTGGGAACTATATATGAATCCAATAACTAACAAAAACAATGAGGCCGACACTCGCCCAAAGTCGGATGGGACTAACACTCCCTCAACTTCTGCGCTGCCCGGTAAGCCAGCGGGCAGTGCTACTCCAGCTTCGCGTGGCATGGCTCCAGTCAGGCAGCCGAGTCGTGGGGCAAGGCCCGGATACAAGGTGCCAGCGAGAGCTCCGCAGAGCAGAAATGCGGCGGGCTCAAACTCCACCCTAAACCGAGCCTCAACTTCGAAAAGGCCTAGCACGGCTGGACCAACCAAGCCATCGTACAGCGATAAGAGACGCGCTGCGGGTATACTCACCCGGAACTTGTCTGGCGCAGAAACGTCACCAGAAGGTTCGCAGCTGGTGGAGTGGGCAAAATCAATTTTGCCCGATTTTAAGCCAGCTCCAGCGAAGGAGTCAGCTGCCGCTAAGCCCAAGCGACAGCCAGCTGAAATTAGCGCACCGCAAGCCAAGCGGCCGCGCCAGCAGCCAGTCAGATCCTACGCAGAGGTGACGAGGGATAAGGTCCTTCTTGGTGTCCTGGACAAGGGCAGAGAGGGGGGCCAAATCCCAAGAAACCAATGGCCGTGGGTGGAAAACGAGCTGCAGGGTGCCTTTATGCGCACTATAATTGAGAAGGGAGGACCACCGCCCGTTTGCCAAGATGCCGGCTGGCATCAGGGCTGCATTAAGGTGATCGCCTGTGCCGATATACAATCAGCCAAATTGTATAAGGAGGCCATTTCCGCCCTGGGTGAGGTCTACCCTGGGGCCAAATTGGAAGCCGTAGACTGGAGGGATGTGCCTAACAGGCCTAGGGCTCGAGTGTGGGTGTCGGCTAAACCCGACGACCCAGCCGAGATCCTGAAGGTCTTCCAGTTTTGCAACCCTCAGTTGCCGTCAGGCGACTGGCGGGTGGCAAAACTGGAAAAGGCGGATGGCCCCCGACGGCAAATTATTATGGTGCTAAATGACCGGACGGTCGAGCACCTCGCCAAGTCCGGCACGCTACAATACGGCTTTAAAACCGTGGCCGTCAATGTATACCGGTCGGACAGCAAAAATGGGTCAGTCGCTCAGGAGCCGGATCTGGAGCTTGAGAGCGACCATGAAGAGGATGAGCCAAATCCTTCGGCAGAATCGCTCCCAGACGGGGAGGATCTGCCTGACCACATATCCGAAACATCGGAATTGGTTCGTGATCTTTCTCGGCTGAGCCACGGCGGGGAAGATCCTGAGGTCGAAGACGACGAGGACGCTGACGCTACTGTGGTGGAGAGAGATTTGGAAGATGTCCTTGAGGCTTCTTCAAATAAACCTCCACCACAGTAAGGCAGCATCTGCCGCTCTTCTACTGCACCTGGAGAGGGGTGCAGTAGATATAGTCCTTATTCAGGAACCCTGGGTGTGTGGTGGCAGGGTTTCTGGACTGAGGACGCAGGAATATAAGCTACTAGTAGCTGGTACTGAAGGTAGATATAGAACCTGCATACTTGCAAAAAACATTTAAACATATTTTTGCTCCCAAAATACAGTGACCTTGACAACACTGCAGCATGCCTGGAGCTGGAGAAGGATAAAATCCGACTAGTCTCTAGCTACTTCGCCCACGACCATCAGGGTGATCCTCCGCATCCACTGCTACGCCAGCTGATTGCGGACTGTGAGCTGGGAGACCTCCGGCTAATAGTGGGTTGCGATGCAAATGCCCATCATCATCAGTGGGGAAGCACTGATACAAATGCAAGGGGTGAGTTGATTTTTGACTACCTTCTGAATACAAATATGCTCTTATGTAACAATGGTCGGGACCCGACCTTTATTGTTAAAAACCGCAGGGAAGTTCTAGATCTCACTCTAGTCTCTGCCTCTTTATGGGATCAAATTCTCTCTTGGAGGGTGCTAGATGAGCACTCCTTCTCGGATCATAGGTATATTGAAACTATACTACAGATCCGTAGTCCCAGACCAATCCAGTTCAGAAACTTAAGAAGAACTGATTGGAAGACCTTTACTGTTTCACTGCAAAGACAGCTCCCTGAAACTCCGCCTGAAGGGCCAGACACCGCCGAGTATACAACTCGGCTCATAGAAATATTCAACACAGCGTGTGAAAGCGCCCTTAATGAATCTTGCCCCGTTAGCAGACCAAAAAGGAAAAATAAACCCCCTTGGTGGACTGCTCAAATTGGAGAGTTGAGGGCAGCAGCTAGGAAACTCTTTAATAAAGCCAAGGCTAAAAATGATGAGCAATCATGGGCTGACTATAAGATAGGGCTCTCCGTTTTCAAAAAGGGGCTTCGCAAAGCAAAGCGGACCTCTTGGAAAACCTTCTGTTCGGAGATAGAAAGCACTTCCGAAGCAGCCAGACTAAGGAAGCTGCTAAGCAAAACTCCTCAGACTCTAGGGTTCATTAAGAACGCAAACGGTGCGTGGACATCATCTAGTGAAGAATCACTGACCCTACTCCTGGACACACATTTTCCGGGGGGAAGCAGATCACCAAGACCTGGTGATCGACACTTCAACGGGGAGACTCGGAAGCTCTTGCTACTGCTCAGCGATAGGAATATCCACTGGGCAATCAAGAGCTTCAAACCCTACAAATCGCCAGGGACGGATAATATCATTCCTGCTCAACTACAATCCGCGGGGAAAACGGCCATCGGCTGGCTAAAAGACATTTTCTCCAAGATTTTCAAAAGTGGTACAATCCCAGGGTTATGGCTGGAATCGAAAGTTGTATTCATTCCAAAAGCCGGGAAACCCTCACACACAACAGCCAAAGATTTTCGACCTATCAGTCTCTCGTCTTTTCTCTTGAAAACGATGGAGAGGCTGCTCTGTCTCCATCTGAGAAGTACTATCCCCATATCGCTTCTCTCACCTGTTCAGCATGCCTACTCTAAAGGCAAGTCGACCGAGACTGCATTGCATGCGCTTACTGCATACATCGAAAAGTCTCTACATAGGAAGAACTACACGCTAGTAGCCTTCCTAGATATAGAGGGAGCTTTCAACAACGTCACTCCTAAGACTATCACCGACTCGCTGACGGATTTGGGGGTCGACTCCCTGACAGTGCACCTGATCGATCAGATGCTACAATGCAGGATCGTAAAGGCGACACTGGGGGCAGCGACTGTCACCAAATCCGTCCATCGTGGAACCCCACAAGGCGGAGTCCTCTCTCCTCTCCTATGGAACGTAGCAGTCAACCAACTGCTGCGATCCATGGATGGGGAGGGTGCAAAGTGGTAGCTTATGCAGATGATGTTGCTATCGCCTTTTCAGGCAAATTCCCGCAGACGCTATGTGACCGTATGACGGAATCTCTTGCTAGGCTTTCCAACTGGGCGGAAAGATCTGGGTTAGGAATCAACCCTGCTAAGACGGAACTGGTCTTGTTTACAAGGAAATACAAAATTCCGTCTCTTCAACCTCCGACCCTAAATGGGGTTGAATTGTCCTTTAGTGACTCAGCTAAATACTTAGGTCTAATTCTAGACAAGAAATTGGACTGGAACCTCAATACTGAGGAGCGTATAAAAAAGGCAAATGTTGCCCTATACGCCTGTAGAAAGTCGATCGGACTTAAGTGGGGCATGAATCCACAAATCGTCCATTGGCTTTACACTGCGGTAGTCAGACCGATACTGTTGTATGGAGTGTCTATCTGGTGGCCGGCACTCGACAAAGTAACAGTCACCAAAAAACTAGGAAGGGTGCAGCGAACTGCTGCACTTTGCATTACAGGAGCCTTACGTACAACCCCGGGTAACGCTCTCGACGCCATACTGCATCTCCTACCTGTCGAAATGATGGGCCGGAAAATAGCAAATATGTCAGCGCTTCGGATGAGGGAAGCCAAACAGTGGACAGGTCAGGGTTTTGGACATGCAAAAATCTTGGAAGATAATCCACTCATACCAGACAATACAGACTATCAGATCTCACAGGTGTACTTAGACACTCCCTTTAATACCTTTATCCCAACAAGAGAGAACTGGGAAGAAGGCTTGCCCGCAAGACCCGCGGAAGCCGTAGAAATCTTCACAGACGGCTCTAAGTTGGACAGCAAAAGTAGGAGGCGGCATCTTCTGCGCCAGTTTTGACCTACGCAAGGCTTTCAGACTCCCTGATCACTGCAGCGTCTTCCAGGCTGAAGTGATAGCAATTCAGGAGTCGCTAAATTACATTCCACATATGTGCAATGCTGGTGAAATCTACATCTTCACAGACAGCCAGGCAGCAATTAGATCGCTGGAGTCGAACACATCGAACTCTAAGGCTGTTCATAACTGCCGCAAATCTCTATGCGAGATGGCAAAGCAGTTTAATATAAGCCTAATATGGGTCCCAGGACATAGGGATATAGAAGGCAACTGCATCGCGGATCAACTGGCCAGATTAGGGACTACCATGGAACTCCTTCCAGATAAAGAGAGCATTGGTATACCTATGGCATCCTGTAAACTCAAATTAAGAGATTTCTTCGAGACAGAAGCCAATAGAGTATGGCAGGTCTCCAACCACAACTCACGTACTGCTCACCAAACCTGGCCTACTAGATGCCGGAAAAGATCAAGTGAGCTCTGCCTTCTAAGCCGAAAAAAGTGCTCAATTGTCACCAGAGTGATGACTGGACATTGGCTTGTGGGGGCACACGCGGCCAGACTACTGGTCCCACATAATGACTTCTGCAGAAGTTGTCGGGATGAGGAGGAAGAAGAAACCGTTCTTCACCTTCTTGGCACATGCCCAGCCCTATGTAAAACTAGGCGAAGAATTCTTGGTGACTTTTTCTTCGAAAACCTATCGGAGCTCGCGAGTAAAAGACCCAAAGATGTAGCTAGGTTCATCCAAGTCGCAGGATGGACTCTCGAGGCGGATTCATACCAGGAGTAATAGAGGGGTCTCAGTGCCTTTCGCGGTATCACAATGGGCCGAATGCGGCCTAAGTGCGCTAAGGGGGTATCCCTCCTTGGTAACCGCTCTAACCTAACCTAACCTAACCTATTTGTTTTTTATAACGAGCCATTTGCGCGAAAATAATTAATCTTGAACATCTTTGTATAGTGGTAGATTTGCTTACTTGCTGCTTATGTAACTCAGACGTAACGACGTACCACACAAACATTGTTGATATACAATTTCGAACAATTATCCAAACTTAATCAAGTTTGGAGAGTCTAGCGCAAAAACTGAGAAAGATATTTTGGTGGGCGGTATAAGTGGGCGTGGCATCCAATATTGCACATTTGTTACGGATGTCACTTACAATGTTTCCAAGTTTGGTGACTCTAGCGCAAAATCTGGGAAAGATATAGAAATTTCAGATTTTACGAGTTGGGTGGAAAAGGTGGGCGTGGCGTATAAAACTTTGATGTAGATCGGTTACGGATGTCGCTAACAATGTTCATACCAAATTTGAAGAGCCTAGCTCGAAAACTGAGAGAGATATAGCGGTGGGCGGTATAAGTTGGCGTGGCATTCAAAATTTGTATGCACACCACTTACGGATGTCACTACCAATATTCATACCGAATTTGGTGACTCTAGCTTAAAAACTGGCGAAGATACATGCCTTCCGGTTTTAGGGCGGTGGGGCATGTCCCGTTGTTTGGGAGCGTGGAATCCAAAGTTTTCATGCATATCTGTGTCAAATGTCAGCATCTACCTTCATGTCAATTTTGGTGGCTATAGCTTCAAAACTGTACAAGATACAGGCATTTTTGTTTATAATTGGAGAGGGGCTGGGGGCGGAATAGGTGGCCGTGGCTGGGGGCGGAAGAGGTGGGCGTGGCATCCAAACTTTCGATGCAGTTTTTGAGGAATGTCATCGGCTATCTTGCCCACAAATTTGGTGACTCTAGATGCTAAAATGTGAGATATAAATATATGTGTTTCATCGATTTGCACATCGAGGTATCGATTTGTTATCGATTTCCCAGGCCCCTGAGGTCGTAGAGCCAAATTTAACACTTTTTCTGACGAAGGTATGTACCAAGATATTTGCAAAGTTGCAAAGCTCTAGCTTTAAGGGTGTTGAAAAAAGTTGCGTTCAAACGGACGGACGGGTGGACGGACGGACAGACACCTTAACGGACATTGCATAAACCCAATATAATATGATACCTTTGGTATCAAAAAATAATGACGCGTCTGATTCTCAACCTCAATGGTGGCATGAAAAAGAGAATATTTAATACTTTGCTAATATGTTGTTAAACATTAACTAATTTATTTATTTTATATGTATTGCTAAAATTTTGTAAAAACTATCGGCGTAGCGAAGCAGGCGGGGCACTTACTAGTCTATATATATAAAAGAGTTTGTCCTGACTGACTGATTGTTGAGAGACCCACAGCCTAAACGATAAGAGCTAGAAGGCTGAAATTTTCGCATAATATTCCATTCAGGTTGAAAGTGAGCACTAAGAAAGGATTTTGAATTTGGACCACTCCTTCGAGTACCTCCTGAGCACTTAAGTCCTTTTTTTCCCATTTTTTGTACTAGAGCTATGCGTTAAAATTAATCAATTTTACAAAACTTGGTCAGGACATGGAGGCGTGAAAAAAATTATGGATGAAAAATTTGGACCCGATCCGACAACTCCTTGGGGCACCTCCCATACACTTATGTTGTGGAGCGTGCTTATCTATATATATAAAATAGTTTGTCCTGACTGACTGACTGACTGATTGTTGAGAGACCCACAGCCTCAACGATAAGAGCTAGAAGGCTGAAATTTTCACCAAATTTTCCATTCAGGTTGAAAGTGAGCACTAAGAAAGGATTTTGAATTTGGACCACTCCTTCGAGTACCTCCTGAGCACTTAAGTCCTTTTTTTCCCATTTTTTGTACTAGATCTATGCTTTAAAATTAATTAATTGTTACGAAACTTTGTCAGGACATAGGAGGGTGTAAAAAAATATGGATGCAAAATTTGGACCCAATCCGACAACTCCTTGGGGCACCTCCCATACACTAATGTTATGGAGCGTGCTTATCTATATATATAAAAGAGTTTGTCCTGACTGACTGATTGTTGAGAGACCCACAGCCTAAACGATAAGAGCTAGAAGGCTGAAATTTTCACCAAATATTCCATTTAGATTGAAAGTGAGCACTAAGAAAGGATTTTTAATTTGGATCACTCCTTCAAGTACCTCCTGAACACTAAAGCCCTTTTTTTCCCATTTTTTGTACTAGAGCTATGCGTTAAAATTAATCAATTTTACAAAACTTGGTCAGGACATGGAGGCGTGAAAAAAATTATGGATGAAAAATTTGGACCCGATCCGACAACTCCTTGGGGCACCTCCCATACACTTATGTTGTGGAGCGTGCTTATCTATATATATAAAAGAGTTTGTCCTGACTGACTGATTGTTGAGAGACCCACAGCCTAAACGATAAGAGCTAGAAGGCTGAAATTTTCACCAAATATTCCATTTAGATTGAAAGTGGGCACTAAGAAAGGATTTTTAATTTGGATCACTCCTTCAAGTACCTCCTGAACACTAAAGCCCTTTTTTTTCCCATTTTTTGTACTAGAGCTATGCGTTAAAATTAATCAATTTTACAAAACTTGGTCAGGACATGGAGGCGTGAAAAAAATTATGGATGAAAAATTTGGACCCGATCCGACAACTCCTTGGGGCACCTCCCATACACTTATGTTGTGGAGCGTGCTTATCTATATATATAAAATAGTTTGTCCTGACTGACTGACTGACTGATTGTTGAGAGACCCACAGCCTCAACGATAAGAGCTAGAAGGCTGAAATTTTCACCAAATTTTCCATTCAGGTTGAAAGTGAGCACTAAGAAAGGATTTTGAATTTGGACCACTCCTTCGAGTACCTCCTGAGCACTTAAGTCCTTTTTTTCCCCAACTTTTGTACTAGATCTATGCTTTAAAATTAATTAATTGTTAAGAAACTTTGGCAGGACATAGGAGGGTGTAAAAAAATATGGATGCAAAATTTGGACCCAATCCGACAACTCCTTGGGGCACCTCCCATACACTAATGTTATGGAGCGTGCTTATCTATATATATAAAAATAGTTTGTCCTGACTGACTGACTGACTGTTGTTGAGAGACCCACAGCCTAAACGATAAGAGCTAGAAGGCTGAAATTTTCACCATAATATTCCATTCAGGTTGAAAGTGAGCACTAAGAAAGGATTTTGAATTTGGACCACTCCTTCAAGTACCTCCTGAGCACTTAAGTCCTTTTTTTCCCAACTTTTGTACTAGGGCTATGATTTAAAATAAATTAATTGTTACGAAACATTGTCAGGACATTAAAAATAGGATGAAAATTTGGACCCAATCCGATAACTCCTTGGGGCACCTCCCATACACTAATGTTATGGAGCGTGCTTATCTATATATATAAAATAGTTTGTCCTGACTGACTGACTGATTGTTGTTGTTGAGAGACCCACAGCCTAAACGATAAGAGCTAGAAGGCTGAAATTTTCACCAAATATTCCATTCAGATTGAAAGTGAGAACTAAGAAAGGATTTTTAATTTGGATCACTCCTTCAAGTACCTCCTGAACACTAAAGCCCCTTTTTTCCCAACTTTTGTACTAGAGCTATGCTTTGAAATTAATCAATTTTACAAAACTTGGTCAGGACATGGAGGCGTGTAAAAAAATTATGGATGAAAAATTTGGACCCAATCCGACAACTCCTTGGGGCACCTCCCATACACTAATGTTATGGAGCGTGCTTATCTATATGTATAAAATAGTTTGTCCTAACTGACTGACTGACTGATTGTTGAGAGACCCACAGCCTAAACGATAAGAGATAGAAGGCTGAAATTTTCACATAATATTCCATTCAGGTTAAAAGTGAGCACTAAGAAAGGATTTTTAATTTGGAACAAATTTTGAACAAATCAATTTATTGCATTAATCACTTACCTGATTCCACCACTCAAGCCCCTTTTTGTCGCCAAGCTTTTAGTTTCAACGCCGCCGAGGTTTCAAAAAAAATTAATATTGTCTACAAAACTTTAGTCAGGACATTGGAGGGATTATACAAAAAACAAAACAAAATTTCAACCCATTCCACTTCTGCCGTCTGTAGTTGTGTCTCCGTCATTCTCTTTTGTTCATTGTGCCTTTGACAATTGTTTTTCGAATCAAGTAGCATTTGTTGTTGTCCTAAGTAATGTTGATCTTGGGGTCCAAAGCCTAAACGATTAGAGCTAGTAGTCATTATTTAAAACAAATTAATTAAAACATAATTTGGTTTGTACAGCTAGAATATGTAACACAAAAAAGGATTTATCTACATACTTGGTAATTATCAAACAAAACCTAACACACAAATACCTATTGCCATTGTTGTTTTGATATAATTTTCGAGCTGACATTTGTACACTTTGGCCTTGGTGTTGCAAAGCTGTGAGTTTGTACATATGTACATACATACACATTTGTATTTCCGTTTTTTTAACATACATATATATAACAATAACATGTAAGCTTGCAACATCTTTGTATGTACCGTGCAAAAACAAACTCACTAACAAATAGAAACTCAAGAAAATGTAATCTGCATACATATGTATGTATATTTAATATCAAAAAAGTTGTATAGATAAGTAAATATGTACATACATTCAATTTGTATTTGTTTTTTATATCGAGCCCTTTGCGCGATAATAATTAATCTTGAACATCTTTGTATAGTGGTAGATTTGCTTACTTCCTGCTTATCTAACTCAGACAAAACGTAACACACAAACATTATTGATATACAATTTCGAACAAGCAAGCAAAGCACATATGTAAGTTTGTAAAGTATGAGGGTTTTGGGTATAAAAAGGCAGGCAGAAGAGGTAGGCGTGACATTCAAATTTGTGATGCACATCTGTGGCGGATGGCACCTTCTATCTCCCTATCAAGTTTGGAGACTTTAGCGCTAAAAATGAGAAAGATATTGAGGTGGGCGGTATAAGTGGGCGTGGCATCCAATATTGCACATTTGTTACGGATGTCACTAACAATGTTTCTACCAAATTTGGTGACTCTAGCGCAAAAGCTGGGACAGATATAAAAATTTCAGATTTTACGAGGTGGGTGGAAAAGGTGGGCGTGCCATATAAAACTTTGATGTAGATCAGTAACGGATGTCACTAACAAGGTTTCTACCAAGGTTTCTCTAGCCCAAAAACTGAAAAAGATAAAGAGTTTTCAGATTTTAGGAGGTGGGCGGTATACGTGGGGCATGGCATCCAAAATTTTAATGCATATCTTTGTAAGATCTACCTTCCCATCAAATGTCGTAAGTATTGCTATAAAACTGTGGGAACTACAGTCATTTTCGATTATAACTGAAAGTGTGGCTGGGGGCGGAAGAGGTGGGCGTGGCATCCAAACTTTCGATGCAGTTTTTGAGGAATGTCACCAGTTATCTTGCTATCAAATTTGGTGACTATATGCTAAGATGTGGGATATATATGTGTTTTATTGATTTGCACATCGAGGTGTATCGATTTTTATCGATTTCTCAGGCCCCCTGAGGTCGTAGAGCCAAATTTAACACTTTGTCTGACGAAGGTATGTACCAAGATGTTTGCAAAGTTGCAAAGCTCTAGCTTTAAGGGTGTTGAAAAAAGTTGCATTCAAACGGACGGGCGGACGGACGGACAGACACCTTGACAGACATTGCATAAGCCCAATATAATATGATACCTTTGGTATCAAAAAATAATGACGCGTCTGATTCTCAACCTCAATGGTGGCGTGAAAAAGAGAATATTTAATACTTTGCTTAATATGTTGTTAATCATTAACTAATTTGTTTATATTATATGTATTGCTAAAATTTTGTAAAAACTATGGTAATTGTGCAGGTTGGTTACTTTTCCGAAAAGTGGGTGAATTTTTTTTTTTTTTTTTTTATAGGCACCTTCAATTGGTTGCCGCTAATGATATTCCATGGGGGAGGCTGAAATTTCCCATAAACTCCATGAGTTATGGGGTTTTGAAATTCTCATAAATAGTTTTCGATATTTTGATGTTGCACTAGGGAAGGGGGTGAAAAAAATGTGCCCGATAGTGTGATCTGCTCCGGAAAATAGCCAATAGTGCCAATAGTGGCGTGAGCCACTGCTTTACGGCGTTTGAAAGTTTAAAGTGCCGTAAAAACTTTCAAAGGCCGTAAAAGCAGTGGCTCACGCCACTGCTATTGGCACTGTTGGCTATGTTCCGGAGCAGATCACACAAACAAAAAAATTTTTTTTTTTTTTTAAAAAAAACGTCATGCGCCTGCATGAGAAACCTTTTTCTATCATTCACAGGTGATAAAAAACTCGTAAAAAAAAAATCAACCCGAAAATCGCTGGTGCCGCGATAGTACATATTTACCCATTTTCGTACCTTACTCCGCGAAAACACTCTGTGTGTGTGTGTGTGTGTGTTCAGCCCCCCCTCTCCCTAGCGTTCTTCAAAATCACGAATATTCATGATAATTTCAAAACCCCATAACTCATGGAGTTTATGGGAAATTTCAGCCTCCCCCCATGGAATATTACTTACTATGATGCAATCAGCAGCTTCATGAAAAAAAAAAAAAAAAAATTCCCCCACTTTTCGGAAAAGTAACCAAACTGCACAATTACCAAAACTATCGGCGTAGCGAAGCAAGCGGGGCACTTACTAGTCTATATATATAAAATAGTTTGTCCTGATTGTTGAGAGACCCACAGCCTAAACGATAAGAGCAAGAAGGCTGAAATTTTCACCAAATATTCCATTCAGATTGAAAGTGAGCACTAAGAAATGATTTTTAATTTGGACCACCCCTTCGAGTACCTCCCATACAAATCAAGCTCCTGCGTATATCATTTTACCTCATTCCACTACTCTGGCGCCTCATTGTCGCACAAGTTGTGAGTTTGAACGCCGACCGAGTTTACAAAAACAAAACACATGACCCATTCCACTTCTGCCGTCTGTACAAGCGATCGCCAGCAAGCTTATAAAAACAAAACACATGCGCTGTGTATGTGTCTCCGTTATTCTCTTTTCTTCTTTGTGCCTTTGACAAATGATTTACGAACCAAGTAGCGTTTGTTGTTGTTGTAAGTGTTGTTGTTGAGCTAGGAATGATTCTTTTTGTTGGTTTGATTGATTTAAAACAAATCAATTAAAACATATGTAACTTGGTGCGCCTAGAAAAGTTTTGCAAACCAGAATATGTTACGGGGGTGGTCTTATCTACATACTTGCTAATTATCAAACAAAACTTAACACACAAATACCTATTGCCATTGTTGTTTTGATATAATTTTCAAACTGACATTTGTAACTTTAGTTGGTGTTGCAAATGCACATATGTACATACATACACATGTATGTACGTGCATTTTTCATTATTTAGTACCTACATACATATGTATTAACAAAAATGCAAGTGCATATATTGGTTAATGCACGCATACATTGTTGTATCTGTAGCAAGCTAATATACATATATACGAGTTGACAAAATCAAAACAAATGAGTTTTTTTCTTTTCTTCTTTGTGCCTATGACAATTGATTTACGACCCCAGCAGCGTTTGTTGTTGTTTTAAGTGTTGTTGTTGCTTCTTTTTGTTGGTTTCATTGATTTAAAACTAATCAATTAAAACATGATTTGGTTTTGTATACCAGAATATGTTACGCGATTGGTTTTACCTACATACTTGCTAATTATCAAACAAAACTTAACACACAAATACCTATTGCCATTGTTGTTTTGATATAATTTTCGAGCTGACATTTGTAACTTTGGTTGGTGTAGCAAATGCACATATATACATACATACACATGTATTTACGTGCATTTTTTATTATTTAGTACAGTGGTGCCCAAACGCTGCTTACGACGGAGCAAATTTCAATACATTCAAAAGAAAACACCAATACTAGTAAAGAAATTTTTTTTTTTATTTCAATGGATACACTGAACAAAATTGGGAGATACATTTTTACGTGATGTTTACTTGTCAAATAACGCGCCGACAATGCAATAACTAAAAGAATAATACAATTTCTTCAAGTGGATGCGCGTCGCCAAAGCAACAACAAAATGTTCATGAAATTTTATGACCCAACAACAACCACATGCAAGTCCCGTTACTTTGCTCAAATGCAGATGACGAATAGAGATAAGAAAACGAAAGTGAAAAATTGTTTTTGGAATTAGCATTGGCGCATGCCGACAGCCGTGTACATATACGCATTTGCTCGCCTATGCTTCGGAGCCAATTACAAAAACAAAGGAGCCGTGAGAGCAATGGGCTGGGCACCTCTGATTTAGTACATACATATATATTAACAAAAATGCGAGTGCAAATATTGGTTAATGCACGCATACATTGTTGTATCTGTAGCAAGCTAAATGAAAGCAATAAACATGTTCTCCAAATATAGACAGTGCAAAAACAAACACACTAACAAATAGGATCTTAAGAAATGTAATCTATATATATAAAATAGTTTGTCCTGATTGTTAAGAGACCCACAGCCTAAACGATAAGAGCAAGAAGGCTGAAATTTTCACCAAATATTCCATTCAGATTGAAAGTGAGCACTAAGAAATGATTTTTAATTTGGACCACCCCTTCGAGTACCTCCCATACAAATCAAGCTCCTGCGTTTATCATTTTACCTCATTCCACTACTCTGGCGCCTCATTGTCGCACAAGCTGTGAGTTTGAACGCCGACCGAGTTTACAAAAACAAAACACATGACCCATTCCACTTCTGCCGTCTGTACAAGCGATCGCCAGCGAGCTTATAAAAACAAAACACATGCGCTGTGTATGTGTCTCCGTTATTTTCTTTTCTTCTTTGTGCCTTTGACAAATGATTTACGAACCAAGTAGCGTTTTTAGTTGTTGTAAGTGTTGTTGTTGGGCTCGCAATGCTTCTTTTTGTTTGTGTCATAGATCATCATATAAACAATTAAAACATAACTTGGTTTTGTACACCAGAATATGTTACGCGATTGGTTTTACCTACATACTTGCTAATTATCAAACAAAACTTAACACACAAATACCTATTGCCATTGTTGTTTTGATATAATTTTCGAGCTGACATTTGTAACTTTGGTTGGTGTTGAAAATGTAATCTGCATACATATGTATGTATATTTAATACAAAAAGTTGTATAGATATGTACATATGTACATACATTCAATTTGTATTTGTTTTTTATATCGAGCCCTTTGCGCGATAATAATTAATCTTGAACATCTTTGTATAGTGGTAGATTTGCTTACTTCCTGCTTATCTAACTCAGACAAAACGTAACACACAAACATTATTGATATACAATTTCGAACAAGCAAGCAAAGCACATATGTAAGTTTGTAAAGTATGAGGGTTTTGGGTATAAAAAGGCAGGCAGAAGAGGTAGGCGTGACATTCAAATTTGTGATGCACATCTGTGGCGGATGGCACCTTCTATCTCCCTATCAAGTTTGGAGACTTTAGCGCTAAAAATGAGAAAGATATTGAGGTGGGCGGTATAAGTGGGCGTGGCATCCAATATTGCACATTTGTTACGGATGTCACTAACAATGTTTCTACCAAATTTGGTGACTCTAGCGCAAAAGCTGGGACAGATATAAAAATTTCAGATTTTACGAGGTGGGTGGAAAAGGTGGGCGTGCCATATAAAACTTTGATGTAGATCAGTAACGGATGTCACTAACAAGGTTTCTACCAAGGTTTCTCTAGCCCAAAAACTGAAAAAGATAAAGAGTTTTCAGATTTTAGGAGGTGGGCGGTATACGTGGGGCATGGCATCCAAAATTTTAATGCATATCTTTGTAAGATCTACCTTCCCATCAAATTTCGTAAGTATTGCTATAAAACTGTGGGAACTACAGTCATTTTCGATTATAACTGAAAGTGTGGCTGGGGGCGGAAGAGGTGGGCGTGGCATCCAAACTTTCGATGCAGTTTTTGAGGAATGTCACCAGTTATCTTGCTATCAAATTTGGTGACTATATGCTAAGATGTGGGATATATATGTGTTTTATCGATTTGCACATCGAGGTGTATCGATTTTTATCGATTTCTCAGGCCCCCTGAGGTCGTAGAGCCAAATTTAACACTTTGTCTGACGAAGGTATGTACCAAGATGTTTGCAAAGTTGCAAAGCTCTAGCTTTAAGGGTGTTGAAAAAAGTTGCATTCAAACGGACGGGCGGACGGACGGACAGACACCTTGACAGACATTGCATAAGCCCAATATAATATGATACCTTTGGTATCAAAAAATAATGACGCGTCTGATTCTCAACCTCAATGGTGGCGTGAAAAAGAGAATATTTAATACTTTGCTTAATATGTTGTTAATCATTAACTAATTTGTTTATATTATATGTATTGCTAAAATTTTGTAAAAACTATGGTAATTGTGCAGGTTGGTTACTTTTCCGAAAAGTGGGTGAATTTTTTTTTTTTTTTTTTTTTATAGGCACCTTCAATTGGTTGCCGCTAATGATATTCCATGGGGGGAGGCTGAAATTTCCCATAAACTCCATGAGTTATGGGGTTTTGAAATTCTCATAAATAGTTTTCGATATTTTGATGTTGCACTAGGGAAGGGGGTGAAAAAAATGTGCCCGATAGTGTGATCTGCTCCGGAAAATAGCCAATAGTGCCAATAGTGGCGTGAGCCACTGCTTTACGGCGTTTGAAAGTTTAAAGTGCCGTAAAAACTTTCAAAGGCCGTAAAAGCAGTGGCTCACGCCACTGCTATTGGCACTGTTGGCTATGTTCCGGAGCAGATCACACAAACAAAAAAATTTTTTTTTTTTTATTAAAAAAAACGTCATGCGCCTGCATGAGAAACCTTTTTCTATCATTCACAGGTGATAAAAAACTCGTAAAAAAAAAATAAACCCGAAAATCGCTGGTGCCGCGATGGTACATATTTACCCATTTTCGTACCTTACTCCGCGAAAACACTCTGTGTGTGTGTGTGTGTGTGTTCAGCCCCCCTCTCCCTAGCGTTCTTCAAAATCACGAATATTCATGATAATTTCAAAACCCCATAACTCATGGAGTTTATGGGAAATTTCAGCCTCCCCCATGGAATATTACTTACTATGATGCAATCAGCAGCTTCATGAAAAAAAAAAAAAATACCCCCACTTTTCGGAAAAGTAACCAAACTGCACAATTACCAAAACTATCGGCGTAGCGAAGCAAGCGGGGCACTTACTAGTCTATATATATAAAATAGTTTGTCCTGATTGTTGAGAGACCCACAGCCTAAACGATAAGAGCAAGAAGGCTGAAATTTTCACCAAATATTCCATTCAGATTGAAAGTGAGCACTAAGAAATGATTTTTAATTTGGACCACCCCTTCGAGTACCTCCCATACAAATCAAGCTCCTGCGTATATCATTTTACCTCATTCCACTACTCTGGCGCCTCATTGTCGCACAAGTTGTGAGTTTGAACGCCGACCGAGTTTACAAAAACAAAACACATGACCCATTCCACTTCTGCCGTCTGTACAAGCGATCGCCAGCAAGCTTATAAAAACAAAACACATGCGCTGTGTATGTGTCTCCGTTATTCTCTTTTCTTCTTTGTGCCTTTGACAAATGATTTACGAACCAAGTAGCGTTTGTTGTTGTTGTAAGTGTTGTTGTTGAGCTAGGAATGATTCTTTTTGTTGGTTTGATTGATTTAAAACAAATCAATTAAAACATATGTAACTTGGTGCGCCTAGAAAAGTTTTGCAAACCAGAATATGTTACGGGGGTGGTCTTATCTACATACTTGCTAATTATCAAACAAAACTTAACACACAAATACCTATTGCCATTGTTGTTTTGATATAATTTTCAAACTGACATTTGTAACTTTAGTTGGTGTTGCAAATGCACATATGTACATACATACACATGTATGTACGTGCATTTTTCATTATTTAGTACCTACATACATATGTATTAACAAAAATGCAAGTGCATATATTGGTTAATGCACGCATACATTGTTGTATCTGTAGCAAGCTAATATACATATATACGAGTTGACAAAATCAAAACAAATGAGTTTTTTTCTTTTCTTCTTTGTGCCTATGACAATTGATTTACGACCCCAGCAGCGTTTGTTGTTGTTTTAAGTGTTGTTGTTGCTTCTTTTTGTTGGTTTCATTGATTTAAAACTAATCAATTAAAACATGATTTGGTTTTGTATACCAGAATATGTTACGCGATTGGTTTTACCTACATACTTGCTAATTATCAAACAAAACTTAACACACAAATACCTATTGCCATTGTTGTTTTGATATAATTTTCGAGCTGACATTTGTAACTTTGGTTGGTGTAGCAAATGCACATATATACATACATACACATGTATTTACGTGCATTTTTTATTATTTAGTACATACATATATATTAACAAAAATGCGAGTGCAAATATTGGTTAATGCACGCATACATTGTTGTATCTGTAGCAAGCTAAATGAAAGCAATAAACATGTTCTCCAAATATAGACAGTGCAAAAACAAACACACTAACAAATAGGATCTTAAGAAATGTAATCTATATATATAAAATAGTTTGTCCTGATTGTTAAGAGACCCACAGCCTAAACGATAAGAGCAAGAAGGCTGAAATTTTCACCAAATATTCCATTCAGATTGAAAGTGAGCACTAAGAAATGATTTTTAATTTGGACCACCCCTTCGAGTACCTCCCATACAAATCAAGCTCCTGCGTTTATCATTTTACCTCATTCCACTACTCTGGCGCCTCATTGTCGCACAAGCTGTGAGTTTGAACGCCGACCGAGTTTACAAAAACAAAACACATGACCCATTCCACTTCTGCCGTCTGTACAAGCGATCGCCAGCGAGCTTATAAAAACAAAACACATGCGCTGTGTATGTGTCTCCGTTATTTTCTTTTCTTCTTTGTGCCTTTGACAAATGATTTACGAACCAAGTAGCGTTTTTAGTTGTTGTAAGTGTTGTTGTTGGGCTCGCAATGCTTCTTTTTGTTTGTGTCATAGATCATCATATAAACAATTAAAACATAACTTGGTTTTGTACACCAGAATATGTTACGCGATTGGTTTTACCTACATACTTGCTAATTATCAAACAAAACTTAACACACAAATACCTATTGCCATTGTTGTTTTGATATAATTTTCGAGCTGACATTTGTAACTTTGGTTGGTGTTGAAAATGTAATCTGCATACATATGTATGTATATTTAATACAAAAAAGTTGTATAGATATGTACATATGTACATACATTCAATTTGTATTTGTTTTTTATATCGAGCCCTTTGCGCGATAATAATTAATCTTGAACATCTTTGTATAGTGGTAGATTTGCTTACTTCCTGCTTATCTAACTCAGACAAAACGTAACACACAAACATTATTGATATACAATTTCGAACAAGCAAGCAAAGCACATATGTAAGTTTGTAAAGTATGAGGGTTTTGGGTATAAAAAGGCAGGCAGAAGAGGTAGGCGTGACATTCAAATTTGTGATGCACATCTGTGGCGGATGGCACCTTCTATCTCCCTATCAAGTTTGAAGACTTTAGCGCTAAAATGAGAAAGATATTGAGGTGGGCGGTATAAGTGGGCGTGGCATCCAATATTGCACATTTGTTACGGATGTCACTAACAATGTTTCTACCAAATTTGGTGACTAGCACAAAAAGCTGGGAAAGATATAAAAATTTCAGATTATACTGGGTGAGTGGAAGTGGTGGGCTTGGCATATAAAACTTTGATGTAGATCAGTTATGGATGTCACTAACAATGTTTCTACCAAATTTGGTGACTCTAGCCCAAAAACTGAAAAAGATACAGAGTGATCAGATTTTGGAAGGTGGGCGGTATCAGTGAGGGCGTGGCATCCAAAGTTTTGATGCATATCTTTGTAAGACTTCAGCATCTACCTTCCCATCAAATTTCGTAAGCATAGCTTTAAAACTGTGGGAAATACAGTCATTTTTGATTATAACTGAAGGGGGGCTGAGGCAGAAGAGGTGGGCGTGGCATTCAAACTTTCGATGCAGTTTTTGAGGAATGTCACCAGCTATCTTGCCCACAAATTTGGTGACTAGCTGCTAAAATGTGAGATATAAATATATGTGTTTCATCGATTTGCACATCGAGGTATCGATTTGTTATTGATTTCCCAGGCCCCTGAGGTCGTAGAGCCAAATTTAACACATTGACTGACGAAGGTATGTACCAAGATATTTGCAAAGTTGCAAAGCTCTAGCTTTAAGGGTGTTGAAAAGAGTTGCGTTCAAACGGACGGGCGGGCGGACGGACGGACAGTCACCATGACGGACATTGCATAAACCCAATATAATATGATACCTTTAGCACCAAAGTAAAATGACGCGTCTGATTCTAACGTCAATGGTGGCGTGAAAAAGAGAATATTAAATACTTTGCTAATATGTTGTTAAGCTTAACTTATTTATTTATTTTATATATATTGCTAAAATTTTGTAAAAACTATTGGCGCAGCGAAGCAAGCGGGGCCCTTACTAGTCTATATATATAAAAGAGTTTGTTCTGACTGACTGATTGTTGAGAGACCCACAGCCTAAACGATAAGAGCTAGAAGGCTGAAATTTTCATCAAATATTCCATTCAGGTTGAAAGTGAGCACTAAGAAAGGATTTTAATTTGGACCACTCCTTCGAGTACCTCCCATACAAATCAAGGTCCTGCGTTTATCATTTTACCTCATTCCACCACTCTGGCGCCTCATTGTCGCACAAGTTGTGAGTTTCAACGTTTTGTTTTTTTTGTTATTTGTTATTTGTTTTTCATAACGAGCCATTTGCGCGAAAATAATTAATCTTGAACATCTTTGTATAGTGGTTGATTTGCTTACTTGCTGCTTATGTAACTCAGACGTAACAACGTACCACACAAACATTGTTGATATTCAATTTCGAACAATTAAGCAAAGCACATATGTAAGTTTGTATGTATTTGTAACGTATTGGCGTTTTGGGTATAAAAAGGCAGGCAGAAGGGGTAGGCGTGACATTCAAATTTGTGATGCATATCTGTGGCGGATGGCACCTTCTATCTCCTAATCAAGTTTGGAGAGTGTAGCGCAAAAACTGAGAAAGATATTTTGGTGGGCGGTATAAGTTGGCGTGGCATCCAAAATTTGTATGCACACAAGTTACGGATGTCACTACCAATATTCATACCGAATTTGGTGACTCTAGCTTAAAAACTGGCGAAGATACATGCCTTCCGGTTTTAGGGCGGTGGGGCATGTCCCGTTGTTTGGGAGCGTGGAATCCAAAGTTTTCATGCATATCTGTGTCAAATGTCAGCATCTACCTTCATGTCAATTTTGGTGGCTATAGCTTCAAAACTGTAGAAGATACAGGCATTTTTGTTTATAATTGGAAAGGGGCTGGGGGCGGAATAGGTGGCCGTGGCTGGGGGCGGAAGAGGTGGGCGTGGCATCCAAACTTTCGATGTAGTTTTTGAGGAATGTCATCGGCTATCTTGCCCACAAATTTGGTGACTCTAGCTGCTAAAATGTGAGATATATATATATGTGTTTCATCGATTTGCACATCGAGGTATCGATTTGTTATCGATTTCCCAGGCCCCTGAGGTCGTAGAGCCAAATTTAACACTTTTTCTGACGAAGGTATGTACCAAGATATTTGCAAAGTTGCAAAGCTCTAGCTTTAAGCGTGTTGAAAAAAGTTGCGTTCAAACGGACGGACGGGTGGACGGACGGACAGACACCTTAACGGACATTGCATAAACCCAATATAATATGATACCTTTGGTATCAAAAAATAATGACGCGTCTGATTCTCAACCTCAATGGTGGCGTGAAAAAGAGAATATTTAATACTTTGCTAATATGTTGTTAAACATTAACTAATTTATTTATTTTATATGTATTGCTAAAATTTTGTAAAAACTATCGGCGTAGCGAAGCAAGCGGGGCACTTACTAGTTTTTATATATATAGATTGATACTTGCTTAAAAGCAAGCGCTTTCTCATAGAAGTGCGACCAAAGGCGCCCATAATTTTTCCTACTATGCTATAATAATCGTGCCAAAATAACCGTTGCCGTATTTATTACTACGACAAGCCGTCAAGCACTGACAATAGTTGGACAAAAGAGAATACGATTGATTTTTGACCGGACATTCTTGTTATTTCATCATGATCTTGGCATAGCCGACTACGCTGATTAAGACCCTTTCCATGCCTTTGCGTGGGACGCTGCGGACCTCTGCATTAAGGGGGTATTCTGGTTTAGAAATTTGAAAAAATCGTTTTTTTTTTGCATATTTTCATTGTAAAACCCCTCAAGAAAATGTTCCTAAAAGGATTTTTCGCGAATTATTTTCGGAGTTACAGCTCATTTTGTAACGCGCCGACAAAATCGTTTCGCAGCCGGGTCGCGCGAGCGCGCGAGCAATAGACGATCGATTGACTCAGGCGCTCTGGCCGAAAAGGTCTTTTGTACTGGATGTATTTTCTTTACTTTTAAGCGATTTAGTTCAGTTTTGTTTCGACTATCTCGCTGTACAAATGTAAGTATTTTGAAATCAGTGATGTGAAAATAATGTTTTTAGTGTGAAATTTAATTAATTAGTGCGAAATGGACAAAAAATATAGTCGAGGTACGAGTCTTCGGCCAAGTCGAACGAGGCATCGTAAGCCTCCATGTAATCTGGGTCGTAGGGAGTCGGATACCAGCTTTGCAAGTGCCTCTGCGGCTAAGCTACACAAGTCAACGTCAGAAGATGTTATAATTGAAAATGAATACGGGTATTGTATATTGGAAATTTTTTCAGTTTTTACGGCTTTATCTTCAGCGATTGTGTGTAGTACATGCAAGAAAAGTATAAAGTTTTCGCGAACTGCAGCACGTGGATTAGGATTCCAGATTACACTGAAGTGTAGTTGTCCAAATGAACGTTATATCAATTCATCACCATTTATTAATAAAGCTTTCGAAATTATTCGTAGAATAGTTGCTGTAATGAGACTTTTAGGGGTCGGGAGAGAAGGTATAAATATCTTTTGTAGCATGATGGATATTTGCTATGGGGTATCAATAAGTATGTATTACCTTCGTATGGAACAACTGTATAAGGCAGCATCTTCAGTGTACGAATCTGTTATTTCTAAAGCTGTTGAGGAAGAAAAAGAATTGATGCAAAAGCATGAACCTGATACTGATTTCACGCATCTTACTGTGTCAGGTGACGGGACGTGGAAAAAGCGCGGTTTTAACTCACTGTTTGGAGTTACTACTCTAATCGGAAAATACAGTAAAAAGGTTATTGATACCGTAGTAAAATCGAGTTTCTGCCAAGGATGTAATTTATGGAAAGGTAAAAAAAATTCAGACATTGAAGCTTATAATGATTGGTACGAAGAGCATCAAGATACGTGTACTATCAATCATAAAGGAAGTTCCGGTAAAATGGAGGTGGATTCGGTCGTTGAAATGTTTAGTCGTTCGGAGGAAAAACATGGGGTAAAACTTGTTTAAAGGAATTCTTGATATAGATCCATACGATGGTAATCCTGTAGTCATCAAAAAAGAGTGTGTAGGTCATGTCCAGAAGAGGATGGGGTCCCGTTTGCGAAAAGCCAAAAAAAGTAACACTGGTATTGGTGGTAAAGGTCCTGGAAAGCTAACTGATAATGTTATAAATGAGCTAAGTCTCTATTATGGTTTAGCCATTCGAAGAAATCCAGAGTCCATAAAAGATATGAAAAAAGAGGTATGGGATACTTATTTTCATAAAATTTCTACGGACTCTAATCCACAACATCACTTTTGTCCGCAGGGTTCATCAAGTTGGTGTAAGTGGCAGGTAGCTGAAGCTGAAGAAACTCTAGATGAATTTCAACATAATAATCCTCCTTTAACTGAAGCAGTTCAGAAAGTTATTAAGCCAATATACGAAGATTTGTCTTCAGAAAGCTTGCTGGAAAGATGCTTGGGCTCTGAAACTCTGAATAATAACGAGTCTTTAAATTCGCTCATCTGGACTTTCGCACCCAAGCACATTCATGCTGGTACCCATACAATTGAAATTGCTAATTTCATTGCTGTATGTATATTTAATGAAGGATTTTTACCAGTTTTAAAGATTCTATCATCAATGGGAATAACAATTGGATCAGAATCTCACGCATTCGTAAACAAACGTGATCAAGTCCGAATTAACAGGTCCGAGGTACGAGCTACTGAGGCTTCTAAGGAAGCTAGATCTGCAAAATCATCTGAAAGAGCTTTACTAAACATTACATTTGAAGTGGAAGAAGGTACTTTGTATGGCGCAGGGATAGCTGATTAATAACAAGTAAGTATAAAACGTCAGTAAACGACTCCGACTGCGCGCGACTAGTCTTCAAACTTTGAGCTCGTCTTTCTCGTAACTACTTTTCTACGAACGGTGTGCATGATATCTCAAGTTCTACTCAACCGATTCACTTGAAATTTTAAACAGAGCTTCTTTATACACTATACTATCGCACTACGAAGAGTTTTAATGAAAATTATTTCTTTTGTATTTTTAAAAAATTCCGAAAGACAAAAAAAATAGGAGAAATATGAAAATTTTTTTCAAACAGCCGCCATTTTGTAAAAAATTTTTTTTTTTCAAAAACTCTTCGTAGTGCGATAGCTACATTTATCACCTTTACAAATCATTAATTGATTTCAATTTCAGGTCACGGAAAGGATTTATATCCTGCACACCATGACAAGCCATTTTTCAATCAGTCCCCACTTCGTCGATCTGCAGTTTTTTGAAATTTAATTTTTTTTTAAAGTTATAATTGTTTTGAATTGTTAAAATATCAATAAAAAGTTTATAAAAAAATGGATAGTAAAAATAATTTTGGTTTTTTTTTTATCGCGTCCAAAAAAATCACTAAAATTCGGGCTTCTAAACCAGAATACCCCCTTAAAAGGCTCCAAGCTCACTTTTAAATATATATGTAAATATAATCATAATAATCATATATATATATATATAATCATATACAAAGAATAAATATGCAATGCCGACTTATTTTTTTTTTTTTATTTGTATGTGTTCTATGTAGCATATTGCAGGGACACACTGCCGTTGGTTTTCCTATGTTTAGCTTGTTTTGGTTTGTTGTTTAGTCTTGCAATTTGTGAGTAGTTGCTGTAACCTTCTTGAACGTTCCTATAATAAATTTAAATTTAATGTTAAACAATATTTTTGTTGGCTGAACCTATTTCCATACTCATGTCCAGATGTACTTTATTTAATGTTTCGCTGACTGTCTCAAGAGACGCCTGCACAGGTGCTTTGCCGTCAAGTTCCAAATAAATACTAGCTTTTTCCCGTTTCTGTGCCAATGGCGAAGTCCGTTCCTGAACTGTTTGTGGCGGTTGCACAACTTTTTGCCGCTGCTCTGTTTGCTGTTGTTTTGCAGCTTTTACTACATGCGCCTCTTCAGTTGTGATGCCATTCAGCGCAATATCCGCTTCCTGCGCTACATTAGCTTTAGCTGCTTTTTGCTCACGATGTTCTTTTGCGAGCTTGACGTTGTGCATCCATTCGACATACTCTTTGTAATACTGATACACTGGTATAACAATTACTGAAATATCATCAACTGTCGCTGCGGCTTTACTATCAGCCAAACGCCAATGACCCGAATCGTTTATTTTTCCGCGTGCGCGTGCTACCAGCTCCTGGGCGACCATTGTGTAGCGATGCTTTTCTTTTGGGTAACGAGATAGAGTTTTAAAAACAGAGCGCGCGACGTCTTCATTGTCGGAAACATCCCAAAGACCATCGGTGGCCATGACGAGTATGCCATAATCGCCATCCTCGTTGTGTTTATTTGTCATGCTAACGACCTGAATCAAATCACGTTTTCGTACATCGGGCTGTGGGGTAAGAAATGGTTTGATCTCTATGCCTGTGTTTATTGCTAGTAGATCATGATCACCAAATCCCCTGGTAACGCCCAACGTTCCCAGCAGCCGGCTGCGCTTTCCTTCGCCATTGACCACAGGCATGAGCAGATCTTCGCGAGTTAGCGTCTTGTACGTCCAGCCCTTCATAGTGCCTTGTCGGCACAATATTCGCTGGCCCAAGTTCTTAATATGTGGCCGCTTTGCATACTCCATTGCCACATACTGCTTTCCCATCAGCTGTGGCTTTAAGCAAGCAACGTTAAGCAAACGCTCCCGTTCTGTTTCCGGTGTATGATCCGCCGAAAAGGGCGTTGAATAGCTGTATGTTGCGTCGAAAGGAATTGACTCACTATCGTTGAGATTCAATGATGATTCTTGCGTTACGGCCGCTTCGACTCGCCGCTGGCAAAGCACAGCACGACTGTCGCCAGCATTAGCCACAAACATTTTTCCATCAATGAAGAGCGTTACGCAGGCGGTGCAGCCACCCGGATCGCGATACAAAAATCGATTTCTATCCTGCGCTATTAAAGAATCCATGTGGAAAAACGCGCTTTCTAGTGCCCCAATAATAAGCTCATCCTTACTAACGCTACGCTGAAAATATGCCGGATGCTGAAAGTTTGCACTCAAGTGCAGCTTTGCATTCGCATTGTCTTCATTGCGAGGCAGCAATTGCTCAATGCAATCTACCAACTTTTCGTGAAGTATGTGATGAAATTGATGCGAGGCAGCCAACGCTGCTCCACAGCCAGCATGGCCATCATATATGCCAAAAAACGTGTAAGGCAAATCGGGATGCTTGCGTTCCGGATCCGAAAGCACATGTCTGAAAGCAAAATGATAAGATGCTTAAGATTTTAGTAACATTGTAAAAAAATATCGTTGTTTATTTTCATTTTACATTTTAAATCCCTTTATTATTTTAAGTCGCAGTATAGTTCGAGCTCGATCCGTTTCGGATCTTGAAAGTGGATCCGAAAAGTGGACCGAACTAGTTTAAAAATTGTGTGTCAAGGCTAATAAAAATGTTTTATTCAATCGTTTAAAAAGCTATAAATCGTGAATAAAATAATTTTAGCTGCAGTAAGAACTGTTCGTATGTAGGATGTGCGATAACACAATCAGAGACTGTCTAGGAACTGACTCTGGCCTTAAATTGTTTTGTGATGCCTGCAATGTGATTGAGAAGGAGATGGAAAAATACATGCATCTTGCTTTTGACAATCTTTATGCCAGTTTTAAGGAGCTGGAAGGTAAATTCAAAAATGGAAAGATGCTTGACGACTCTCCTAAGCGCAAAAAGTCTTCGGGCTCTTGCCCTCTGAATGCCCCGCTTGTCCTACCTCCCAAGCCACTTCTGGCGGCCAGCTCGAATAGCCCAATTGCTGGCCCGTTAATGGTATTTAACTCACCGGAAAGAAATCCGATGCTGCCCGGTGGTAATATTACCCCATTACATGTTCCCGTTGTTGAACCCTCTGGTTCAAACGTTCGTTTACCTATTCCCAGTAGCGTAGCAGCAGCTTATAAGCCGCTTGAATTTGTGCCTATTAAAAACCATTGACGTGTTCAACAGCTCGTTTCATCGTTTCATGTTTTATGAGTCCTGCAACAAAAACTCACATAAAAAATTTCTTAAAACGATGAAACACCTCAGCCTATCTATACAAAAAGTCTTTCATGTTTCATGAAAGTTGAGATGGGAAGAGCACGAATTTTAATCGATATTTGCTTTCGATGTTCAGTATTTTTCTGTGTATTTGGTGTATGATTGATGGCCGCCGCAAACAATAGTAAATTTTAAATGTTAAAAGCATGTAATTGAGCAACTTATTTACACAACGATCTCTTCTCACTTTCAATATCCTTTATTTCCCTTAGTTGCCATTTTTTATAAATCTAGGCAGTATAAGCCCAGTAAACAGTAACAGTGACAAAACATTTATGTAAGGTAAAGTAAAGTATACAACAGCGGACTGCACAAGTATGAAACGCCAAATTCTGTTCACGAGCTAAGCCGTTCAAGAATGAAACATGAAACGATGAAACGGATCTGTTGAACACCAAACATATTTTTGTATCTAGGCTAGCTTCTGATACCACCTCAGAAGATGTTAATGCCTATATTAAAAGTCATATCGACTCCCCTTTCATTCTTGTTGAAAAGTTTTAATTTAAACACGCTCGCAACATATCTTCGTTTAACTTAAGTGTGCCGCCTGAACATTTCTCGACAATTTGTTCTGAAAAGTTTTGTCCGTCAAATATCCTCGTAAAAGAGTATGTGAACAGGCGAAATAACAATAATACTAATAGTAATAGTAGTACCCTCCCTATTAGTAACCCACTTCCTTCTAGTCTTTAACAAAAAACTAACTGAAGTAATTAGCCCAGCCTATCAAAATGTAGGAGAGGCCTTGATGGTAAACTTTCCCAACTTCACGTAAATAGCCTTTCCTTTGATTCACAAATAGTTGCGCTTGCTGAAACCTGGTTAAAACCTGATATTTCTGATAACTCTGTTTTTCCAAATAAAGATAACTTGTAACTTGTGATCGCACAACCCGTAAGGGTGGTGAGGTCCTTATCGCTGTTAATTCCTGCATTTCTTCTGAACAAATTCAATCCAATGATCTTCCGGATACAGAGTTTGTATGTGTTAAAGTTTCTTATGGTAGTCGTTCACTTTTTATTACCTGTTCCTTCATTCCTCCTAATTGTGATACCTACATTTATTCGACCCATTGAAGTGCTTTGCAACATGTTTCGTCCCTATTGTAAGACATGGATCATATTATTGTGGTTGGTGATTTTAATCTGCCAAATGTATGATGGTCTGCATGTGACTCATCTTCCACACAATTACCAACCACATCTGATGATTTAATAGATGGTATCCTGGAGTTGGGGCAGTTGGTATAATGTTAAACTTAGTATTTGTTTCTAATGTTGATTGTTGTAATGTAAATACCCCCCTTTAGTTCAGCTGGAAGACTCTTACTTACTTACTTGATATACTTAACCCTAACTCTAATACTAATGTTTCTACAAAATCACGTTGTTTTCGTAACACTAACTGTACTAAATTAAATCAACTTCTGCATGCTACTAATTTGTCTCAGCTTTATTCCAGTAGTGATTTAGAAACTGCCATTGCCATGTTTTATGGGACCTTGAAGTCGCATTTTGACAGTTGTGTTCCCTTCTGTCGCTCATCAAGTGAGAACAAACCACCTTGGTTTACAAAGGAATTATCATAACTAAAGAATTCGAAGACAAAATCTTTTAAAAGATTTAGAAAATCGGGGACTACTACTACTATTGACTTATCTATGTATATAAAACAACAATTTTAACAAAAAAAAAAACAAACTTCAAAATAACTAAAATGCTCAAAAAGTAAAAAATAATTGTGTTTCTTGTACAAGTATATGGTAAGAACTATTGTTATTTTTGGAGTCGGTGTCAGCTAAGGTAGGTTTATACCTTGGCTGCCCCCCGATATGGCAGAAATTGTTTAATTCTGCATTGTTTCATTCCTCACGGTTCAGTAGAACTGGCAAACTCAAATTACAGTTTCGCAAAACGTAGTTTCGAGTAAAACGCATTTAAATAATCAATTTCAGTCATTTACTCAACGGATTTTCTCTTACAACAGAATGGCTATATATTAATACACTCAATATGGACCATCCTTCAACCTAACTTAACTGACACTGTAATGGTCGCCATAGGAAGTTTTGTTTAGTTAATTTAAATCTTATAATAATAATATAAATTCCGTTTTGAGATACGCAGCTTGTGTTGATAAGGTTGATGAAATGACTAATCACACATGTTGCTATGCTTTCGCTCTCAACTTTTGAGTATATTCGCAATGTTGCTGGCCTTGTCTACCGCTGGATCGAACGCAGCAAAATAATGAAAGCTTGCATATATTGAAACTAGTAAGGGCCCCGCTTGCTTCGCTGCGCCAATAGTTCTTACAAAATTTTAGCAATATATATAAAATAATTAGTTAAGCTTAACAACATATTAGCAAAGTATTTAATATTCTCTTTTTCACGCCACCATTGACGTTAGAATCAGACGCGTCATTTTACTTTGGTGCTAAAGGTATCATATTATATTGGGTTTATGCAATGTCCGTCATGGTGACTGTCCGTCCGTCCGCCCGCCCGTCCGTTTGAACGCAACTCTTTTCAACACCCTTAAAGCTAGAGCTTTGCAACTTTGCAAATATCTTGGTACATACCTTCGTCAGTCAATGTGTTAAATTTGGCTCTACGACCTCAGGGGCCTGGGAAATCAATAACAAATCGATACCTCGATGTGCAAATCGATGAAACACATATATTTATATCTCACATTTTAGCAGCTAGTCACCAAATTTGTGGGCAAGATAGCTGGTGACATTCCTCAAAAACTGCATCGAAAGTTTGAATGCCACGCCCACCTCTTCTGCCTCAGCCCCCCTTCAGTTATAATCGAAAATGACTGTATTTCCCACAGTTTTAAAGCTATGCTTACGAAATTTGATGGGAAGGTAGATGCTGAAGTCTTACAAAGATATGCATCAAAACTTTGGATGCCACGCCCTCACTGATACCGCCCACCTTCCAAAATCTGATCACTCTGTATCTTTTTCAGTTTTTGGGCTAGAGTCACCAAATTTGGTAGAAACATTGTTAGTGACATCCATAACTGATCTACATCAAAGTTTTATATGCCAAGCCCACCACTTCCACTCACCCCGTATAATCTGAAATTTTTATATCTTTCCCAGCTTTTTGTGCTAGTCACCAAATTTGGTAGAAACATTGTTAGTGACATCCGTAACAAATGTGCAATATTGGATGCCACGCCCACTTATACCGCCCACCTCAATATCTTTTTCATTTTTAGCGCTAAAGTCTCCAAACTTGATAGGGAGATAGAAGGTGCCATCCGCCACAGATGTGCATCACAAATTTGAATGTCACGCCTACCTCTTCTGCCTGCCTTTTTATACCCAAAACCCTCATACTTTACAAACTTACATATGTGCTTTGCTTGCTTGTTCGAAATTGTATATCAATAATGTTTGTGTGTTACGTTTTGTCTGAGTTAGATAAGCAGGAAGTAAGCAAATCTACCACTATACAAAGATGTTCAAGATTAATTATTATCGCGCAAAGGGCTCGATATAAAAAACAAATACAAATTGAATGTATGTACATATGTACATATCTATACAACTTTTTTGTAATAAATATACATACATATGTATGCAGATTACATTTTCAACACCAACCAAAGTTACAAATGTCAGCTCGAAAATTATATCAAAACAACAATGGCAATAGGTATTTGTGTGTTAAGTTTTGTTTGATAATTAGCAAGTATGTAGGTAAAACCACCCCCGTAACATATTCTGGTGTACAAAACCAAGTTATGTTTTAATTGTTTATATGATGATCTATGACACAAACAAAAAGAAGCATTGCGAGCCCAACAACAACACTTACAACAACTAAAAACGCTACTTGGTTCGTAAATCATTTGTCAAAGGCACAAAGAAGAAAAGAGAATAACGGAGACACATACACAGCGCATGTGTTTTGTTTTTATAAGCTCGCTGGCGATCGCTTGTACAGACGGCAGAAGTGGAATGGGTCATGTGTTTTGTTTTTGTAAACTCGGTCGGCGTTCAAACTCACAGCTTGTGCGACAATGAGGCGCCAGAGTAGTGGAATGAGGTAAAATGATAAACGCAGGAGCTTGATTTGTATGGGAGGTACTCGAAGGGGTGGTCCAAATTAAAAATCATTTCTTAGTGCTCACTTTCAATCTGAATGGAATATTTGGTGAAAATTTCAGCCTTCTTGCTTTTATCGTTTAGGCTGTGGGTCTCTCAACAATCAGGACAAACTATTTTATATATATAGATAAACTGAAACCACGAAAGTGATAACAAAAGCCAATATTGATGCGCATAAAACAGCTGTTAGGGTCATTAAGCTTTGCGCCAGTCGTGTTTAAATAACAGTCGCGTCCAGTAAAAATGAAGTCGGACCCTTTGTTTACATTTTGTATACTAAATTAACTTTGATTTTCTTATTAGTTTTTTTAATTTAAATTGTTCACAATAATGTTCAATATATCGGTAACAAGTAACAAAACTGATTATAAATTTGGATTTAAGTTTTAAAATGCTTAGATAAAAAAAAACTATTATACACTCCGCGTCATAGGTTAGACGCACCAAATGTATTTTTCAATAATCTGTTCTATTCACTATTGGGCATGCATTACTTGTCGAAAATATTTTTCTTATCAAAGTTCGAATCTTGATCGAAAAAAAATTGCTTTTGGTTGGTTGGTTCGCGCAACCATAACGGTGCTTTCGAAGTTCCTAGAAATTTCTATTGAAACACGTGCATTTTCTGTTGGTCTTTAAAATAAACGCACTTTGCATTTGTTAGTCTTGTGGTACGAGATTCAGTTATTTTGATAAAATCATAACTAAAAATAAAGAAATTGATTACTTCCCAGCAATTTCTAAAGACCCATGGGATGGGTCCGAAGAGATCATTAAGCTTTGGAAATACGGATTCCAACAAAGTTTTGAAGCGCTCTACGTTTATTTTCTGATCTATAAAAATTAAATCCAGTGTACCATAAAAAGTGATGGCACCCCACACCATGACTCCACCTTCTCGGCTGTGATGGCGGCTTAAATACAGCTCATCTTTTCGTAAATCATGATAATAATATTGAAAGTCATCAGGTCCGTCGAAATTAAAACGTTTTTCATCAGTAAAGACCACCGAACGCCAATCATTGCATCGAGTGTCAGATTGAACAATCCACCCCATGTGTTCTTTCGCATATTGAAGGCGTTTTTCTTTGCGTATAGCATTTAGAGGCGGTTTTTTCTTAATATTTAGACGCTTAAGATGTTGAGCACTTCTGATTGTGCGCTGAATAGTTGAAAGGCTTGCATTTACTCCGGCTAATTCCTTAATTTTAGCTGCCGACTTGGTCGAATTGGAAGCAATTCGTATTATTTTACGTTCAGCTCGTGGGGTAAGTGCCTTTTTTCGTCCTTTAAAGTTTTTTCCATATGATTTTGGATCTCTTAAATATCTGTTAACAGTTTTGGAGCTGCACTTTAGCTGTTTGGCAATATTTCGATTTGATAGACCCTGTGCATGGAAAAAGTCTATTTTTTGGCATTCCAACAAGCTCAAAGTAGCAGCTTTTCCCATTTTTATACCCTTAACCCATAAAATGGGTAAATAAGGGTATAATGGTTTTATGCAAATGTATGTAACAGACAGAAGGAAGCATCTCCGACCCCACAAAGTACATATATATATTCTTGATCAGCATCAACAGCCGAGTCGATCTAGCCATGTCTGTCTGTCCGTCTGTCCGTCCGTCCGTCTGTCTGTCCGTCTGTATGAACGCGCCGATCTCAGAGACAAGTAATGCATGCCCAATAGTGAATAGAACAGATTATTGAAAAATACATTTGGTGCGTCTAACCTATGACGCGGAGTGTATAATAGTTTTTTTTTATCTAAGCATTTTAAAACTTAAATCCAAATTTATAATCAGTTTTGTTATTTGTTACCGATATATTGAACGTTATTGTGAACAAAATGTACAAAATGTAAACAAAGGGTCCGACTTCATTTTTACTGGACGCGACTGTTATTTAAACACGACTGGCGCAAAGCTTAATGACCCTAACAGCTGTTTTATGCGCATCAATATTGGCTTTTGTTATCACTTTCGTGGTTTCAGTTTATCTATATATATAAAATAGTTTGTCCTGATTGTTGAGAGGCCCACAGCCTAAACGATAAGAGCTAGAAAGCTGAAATTTTCACCAAATATTCCATTCAGGTAGAAAGCGAGCACTAAGAAAGGATTTTTAATTTGGACCACTCCTTCGAGTACCTCCCATACAAATCAAGGTCCTGCGTTTATCATTTTACCTCATTCCACCACTCTGGCGCCTCATTGTCGCACAAGCTGTGAGTTTGAACGCCGAACGAGTTTACACAAACAAAACACATGACCCATTCCACTACTGTCGTCTGCGCACAAGATATTGCGGCCGAGTTTACAAAAACAAAACACCTGACCCATTCCACTTCTGCCGTCTGTACAAGCGATCGCCAGCGAGTTTACAAAAACAAGACACATGCGCTGTGTATGTGTCTCCGTTATTCTCTTTTCTTCTTTGTGCCTTTGACAATTGATTTTCGAGTCAAGTAGCGTTTGTTGTTGTTGTAAGTGTTGTTGTTGGGCTCGCAATGCTTCTTTTTGTTTGTGTCATAGATCATCATAGAAACAATTAAAACATAACTTGGTTTTGTACACCAGAATATGTTACGGGGGTGGTTTTACCTACATACTTGCTAATTATCAAACAAAACTTAACACACAAATACCTATTGCCATTGTTGTTTTGATATAATTTTCGAGCTGACATTTGTAACTTTGGTTGGTGTTCCAAATGCACGCATGTACATATGTACATACATACACATGTATTTCCGTACATTTAACATACATATATATAACAAAACATGCAAGTGCAAATATATGTATGTACCGTGCAAAAACAAACACACTAACAAATAGAAACTCAAGAAAATGTAATCTGCCTACATATGTATGTATATTTAATACAAAAAAGTTGTATAGATATGTAAATATGTACATACATTCAATTTGTATTTGTTTTTTATATCGAGCCCTTTGCGCGATAATAATTAATCTTGAACATCTTTGTATAGTGGTAGATTTGCTTACTTCCTGCTTATCTAACTCAGACAAAGCGTAACACACAAACATTATTGATTTACAATTTCGAACAAGCAAGCAAAGCACATATGTAAGTTTGTAAAGTATGAGGGTTTTGGGTATAAAAAGGCAGGCAGAAGAGGTAGGCGTGACATTCAAATTTGTGATGCACATCTGTGGCACCTTCTATCTCCCTATCAAGTTTGGAGACTTTAGCGCTAAAAATGAGAAAGATATTGTGGTGGGCGGTATAAGTGGGCGTGGCATCCAATATTGCACATTTGTTACGGATTTCACTAACAATGTTTCTACCAAATTTGGTGACTAGCGCAAAAAGCTAGTGCCATATAAAACTTTGATGTAGATCGGTTACGGATGTCACTAACAAGGTTTTTACCAAATTTGGTGACTTTAGCCCAAAAACTGAAAAAGATTGTAAGATCTACCTTCCCATCAAATTTCGTGAGTATTGCTTTAAAACTGTGTAATATACAGTCATTTTCGATTATAACTGAAAGGGGGGCTGGGGGCGGAAGAGGTGGGCGTGGCATCCAAACTTTCGATGCAGTTTTTGAGGAATGTCACCAGCTATCTTGCTATCAAATTTGGTGACTATATGCTAAGATGTGGGATATATATGTGTTTTATCGATTTGCACATCGAGGTCTATCGATTTTTATCGATTTCTCAGGCCCCCTGAGGTCGTAGAGCCAAATTTAACACTTTGTCTGACGAAGGTATGTACCAAGATGTTTGCAAAGTTGCTAAGCTCTAGCTTTAAGGGTGTTGAAAAAAGTTGCGTTCAAACGGACGGGCGGATGGACGGACGGACAGACACCTTGACGGACATTGCATAAGCCCAATATAATATGATACCTTTGGTATCAAAGTAAAATGACGCGTCTGATTCTTAACCTCAATGGTGGCGTGAAAAAGAGAATATTAAATATTATGCTAATTTGTTGTTAAGCTTAACTAATTTATTTATTTTATATATATTGCTAAAATTTTGTAAGAACTATTGGCGCAGCGAAGCAAGCGGGGCCCTTACTAGTTTCAATATATGCAAGCTTTCATAATTTTGCTGCGTTCGATCCAGCGGTAGACAAGGCCAGCAACATTGCGAATATACTCAAAAGTTGAGAGCGAAAGCTTAGCAACATGTTTGATTGGTCATTTTATCAACCTTATCAACACAAGCTGCGTATCACAAAACAGAATTTATATTACCGGTGTTACCCGGTGCACTTCGCTACACCTATATCGATTAAAACTCTTTTTAATTTGTGTTTTACTTATTTTTCTAAAACTGTAACTTATAAAACATTTTAGTAAACTACATTTTTTGTTTTTCCACCTTGCGCGTAAATGAATAAACTCCTTGCTGTTCCCACTCTCGAGCATGCGACGTAAAATTGGCCGTGGGAGAAACACGGTTCTTCCAAATTGACGCTACACACTCGAAACGTTTGCCCTTGCGATTTGTTGATGGTCATCGCAAAGGCAAGACGTACTGGTAACTGCAAGCGCTTAAATTCAAACGGCATGTCCGTTGGTATCATTGGAATGCGTGGTAAGTGTACAACTTCTCCTGCTGCCTTTCCATTTAGTATGGTTGCTTCAATCAAATTTGGCCACAAATTTTTTACTGAAAGTCTTGTGCCATTACACAATGTCGGTGGCTTCAGATTTTGAAGAAGTATAATGGGTGAACCGACTTTTATGACTAAACGATGCGGTGGCAGTCCGGGGGGATCCAAAGAATTCAAGAATTCAGTTGGATAATTAATTGCTTCATCTTGATTTAAAACGCTATCAATCGATGTATATATTGTAGCTTCTCCTGGCAGTTTTTCCAGAATGGCAAAATTGATTTCGGAGACGTGTATATTTTTTGGTGACAATATTGCGCGTTCACTTAAGTAATAATGGCGTTGATAGTTTTTGATTTTGAACAATCGAATCAATTCATTTTGTTCATGGAGAAATCTTTGCAAATTCAGTACGATTTCTCTCCTTGTGCCGGTCCCAATTTTACACCGTTGATTCAGTTGGTCAATTCCATTACCGATAAATATATTTGCAAAAATGTATAGTCAGCATCGGCAAATGGTAAGAGCGAGCCTGCTCGATGGTATATTTGTCCCTGAACCTTGAACGTCGGCATAAATTCATCTCTAATGATTTTTGTTGCACCAAAAGAAGTCATTTGAAAGCTTAGACGTCGGCGATTCTCCAGTGATCAAGGAATGTAATGGATCGGGTGGCGGCTCCAATGCTGGCAGTTTCACTTTGCCATTGGAGCAGCACATGCCAGCTGTTTCTCCTTGAAACTTCGCTGCATTGCAATGCGTACAGATAATACTCATTGCTCCAATATCACCATGCAGGCTGTAGTCGCAGTCAGGACCGTATTGAAAGCCAGCATATTCCATTTGATCGCGAAGGCGAAACGGAACTCTCCCTTCACGATAATTTGTACCTACTCGTGATTGCCGTGCAAGACTCTGTGCAGGTACAGGGTCAACCGATCTATTTCGTTTATTTCGCTCACGCTGCGATGCATTTGCTCGCTTGGCTCTTGGCATTTTTTCTTTGTCTCAGAAAAAAAAACTTCAAGAGCTCAAAATTAACGGTTTTTTTTAACTATATGAAACACCGCGAAAATATTTTTTGAAAAGTACACGCACAATAGTTATCGCAGCACGTACAAAATAAAATGACTACAGTAAAAAATATTGTTTAGTTTCAACATTGAAAAAATTTTAAATTTGACAGCAAAATCCCTGTTTCCTAATTTCAAAATTTGTTTAAATTTATTGAACTCATTATAAAATATGAGATAAATGAAGAACTGGTATACCGATTTGGGTCGAACTTCACACAAACCATCTACTAAGTAGTCCGAACAATGCCTAAAAATTGGTTTCAATAGGTGAGCTCCTTCTTGCGATTTTTAATGAACAACGAAAACTGCCACTTATTTTTATATATATAGATTATAAGATTTAAATTAACTAAACAAAACTTCCTATGGCGACCATTACAGTGTCTGTTAAGGTAGGTTGAAGGATGGTCCATATTGAGTGTATTAATATATAGCCATTCTGTTGTAAGAGAAAATCCGTTGAGTAAATGACTGAAATTGATCATTTAAATGCGTTTTACTCGAAACTAAACTAATAAGTTTTCTCAATATGGGTAGACCTACTAAACGTGCTGTTCATATGAGATAGCTTCGTTTAAGTGAAACAAACAAAGGATGGCAGAAACGCCTAACTCAACTAGCTTCCCAACAAATCTGGGATGATGTCGTCAACAGTCTTCCTACCAAATTTTGTGACTCTAGCTCAAAGACTGTAAAATATTACCAAAATTTTCGTTTTTAAAAGGTGGGCGGCAGAGGTGGGTGTGGCATCCAAATTTTTGATGCAGATCTTTGGTAGATATCACCGTCTATCTTCCTACCAAATTTGGTGACTCTAGCTCAAGAACTGTTATAGATATAGCCGTTTCCGATTTAAAAAGGCGGGTGGCAATGGTCGGCGTTTTATCCAAACTTTTGATGCAGATCTTAAGGGGGGACGTCATCACCTAACATTTCAACTAATCTGGCGACTCTAGCTCAAAAATCGTGCGAGATACGTATGAATAAGTATGCAAATTTAAGAGATATGCGGTTTTCTTAATGAAGCCATTGCCCGAACTGGACCAAAAAAAATGGGACCACACTGGAAGCACCAGTTTTCAAATACAAAAGGAATCATCAAAATCGGTTTACCCAGTCGCAAGTTCTGAGGTAACAACGCCAAAAAAATACAGACGAATTGATAACCTCCTTGTTTTTTGAAGTCGGTTAAAAATAGTTTGTCCTAACTGACTGGTTGTTGAGAGACCCACAGCCTAAGCGATAAGAGCTAGAAGGCAGACATTTTCACAAAATATTCCATTCAGGTTAAAAGTGAGCACTAAAAAAGGAATTTTATTTTGGACAAACGTCAAATTGCATATTTGCCCCAGTTTTAACTGAGTGTTCGCTGCTAAGTGACCTTAACCTGATCAAACCAGGCTTCTCGCCTGGTTCTGATGGAGTGCCCGGTTGTGTACTTAGATATTGTGCAAACCTTAACTAAAATTATTGAATTTGTCTGTTGAATTTACAGTATTCCCCGATATGTGGAAGCAATTTTTTATTATTCCATTTCATACAAATTCTTCAAAGTCCAATGTTAACAAGTAAAAACGTTGCAGTCGGACGCAACCGACTGCGATACACTTTGATACCAGTTTACATAGCTGTGTTAAGGATTCTGTGTGCAAATAGTAATATAGGGGGGTTTTGGGTATAAATATCAGGCAGAAGGGGTAGGCGTGACATCCAAATTATTGATGCATATCTGTGGCGGATGGCACCTTCTATCCCCCTACCAAGTTTGAAGACTCTAGCACAAAAACTGACAAAGATATTTTGGTGGCCGGTATAAATGGGAGTGGCATCCATTGATGTAGATCTGTTACGGATGTCACTAACAATATGCCCACCAAATTTGGTGACTCTACCTTAAAAACTGGCGAAGATACATACATTCCAGTTTTTATTAGGGCGGTGGGGCATGGCCCGTTGTTCGGGGGCGTGGCGTCTAAAATTTGGCTTCAAAACTGTAGGAGATACAGGCATTTTTGTTTATAATTGGAGGGGGGCTGGAGGCGGAAGAGGTGGCCTTGGCATCCACACTTTTGATTCAGTTGCCCCCAAATTTGGTGACTCTAGCCGCTATAAAGCTCTAGCTGGGATATATGTGTTTAATCGATTTTACCATCGAGGTGTCTCGACTTGTTATCGATTTCCCGGCCCCCCTGAGGTCGTAGAGTCCTAAAACTAACACTTTGTCCGACGAAGGCATGTACCAAGATATTTGCAAAGTAACAAGGGTCTAGCTTTAAGGGTGTCGAAAAAAAGTTGAGTTCATACAGACAGACAAACGAACAGACACCATGAGGGACATTGCACAAACCAATTCCTTTAATTTGCTTTTTATAGTTATATATTAATTTAATAGCTTCATTTTTACTAGTTGCTAACATCGAAGTGGTAGTCTATTGACTTACCGACAAACAGCTGCTTGATCCTCATTCCATTCGGATTTACCAGAGTTCACGCACTCGGCATAACCTGCGGCCCAAGGCAGCATATTAATATCGCGCGGCACAATAATTGGCCGAACATTATGATCGGCAGAGGCCCGCAACTCGTCGTGTGTGAGCAGCTGTAGGAATGGGGGCCGCCCATAGGGAAACTTATCAAGTAGGAGTACGCCTCGCTGATAATCCCGCTCCTTATCTTTGCTAGGCAATGACTGCAGGTCGGGTGCAATAGCCGACACAAATCGGTTTTTAAAGGTATTAAACATTACAATGCGTTAAGATTGTGTTATTTTCACACCAATTTGTCGAGGGTGTGTGCCTCTTTTTTTTTTATCTCAATCTGCGACTTTTAATGTGTGCAGTTAGAGTGTGGTATTGACAAATTATGGATTTCATATTATCGATTGTTTGACTTTTCCCTAGAATCGTTTTTTTTCTTTATTAACCTAACTGCAAAACTGTTTTGTGAGACAAAATGTATACCCGTTTAATTTTTAAATAGGCACTGTCTAATAGTATATATGCACGAGCACGTTATAGAATAATTTTCTTTCTTATTTGCGTTTGCTTCACCACCATAAACATATCTTCATTCATAGCGTCGTGAACTTTAAAGAAATAGGTGCCAGAAGTAGAGTTGTGTCGTTTCGTTCAGAATAAGTTCATATGAACGGGTCATTGAAATGAACGAATGAACTAATTCAGTAATTCGTGAACGAAATCGCACATTTTTTTTTTTTTTGGTGGTAACCTGAAATCTGTCAAACTTGATTATTGTTGAATTTTCTTAAAATAAAATGTCTAATGGTACCATTTTATTGGAAGTTAGGGTGGAAAGCACCGGCAAATGTATTTATTGCAAGTCCGTGCTGAGTATAGCTGGCGGGTCTCAGAGCAATTTGTGGCGCCATTTAAAATATTTTATTAAAAATGAAAATTTGTTATTTATCTAATTAAAATTTTAAAATTTATTTAATGGGCTCAAAAGCTACTAATCTTATTTATTGCATTAAATAATGAAACAATTTTCATTCAAACCATCTGAATAGAATGATCAACATGTGTGTTACCGGTCATCGTTCAGAACAATTGAATACAATGACCTGTTCATATTCTATCGTTCATCGTTCAGAACAACTGAATAAAATGACCCGTTCTTTTATATCGTTCATCGTTCAGAACAACTGAATACAATGACCTGTTCATATTCTATCGTTCGTCGTTCAGAACAGCTGAATAAAATGACCCGTTCTTTTATATCGTTCATCGTTCAGAACAACTGAATAGAATGACTGACTTAGTTCACTGCTGAAAAATTAACTATTGAACTTATTCAGCAAATTGAACTAAAAATACCAACTCTAGCCAGAAGTGCCAAAACATTGATGGCACTATCGATAATATGCACTTTTTGATTTTTCTACTACTTTCGGTGTTTCTTTGTCCACTATCGATTCTTTTCTAAATAGAAGTGCGTGCAGAAATAACAAATTGCCTATTCACACTAGGGCACATAATCGAAACGATGAGAAGATGTGAAACCCGTGTTCTGAGTATATTTTCGTTGTATTAATATAAATTTATTTAAAACTAGTAAGGCCCTCGCTTGCTTCGCTGCGCCAATAATTTTTACAAAATTTTAGCAATATATATAAAACTAGTAAGGCGCTCGCTTGCTTCGCTGCGCCAATAATTTTTACAAAATTTTAGCAACATCAGGGGCGCACGCAGAAAATATTTGGGGGGGGGCGGGTTGTCGGTGGTCTTAGAACTTATAGTGTAATATCCAAAATTTCATCACTGGCTACTTCAAGATCTCGGTGAATGTTGAGAAGCGCCAACCCACTTAAACGTTGCTCTCCAGTCTTATTTCGCAAAAAGGACTTTAATCTTCGTAGTGAAGAGAACGACCGTTCGCTTGAAGCGACTGTAACTGGCGGAGTCGCACCTATCTGCAGAAATCGGTACACCGTTGGGTAGAACGCTTCATCGCAAACGTCCAAAGCTTCGATGAAGGTGTTGATTTGATTTTCTTTAAACGCATTTAAACATTGCCTGTAATCAGAAAAATATTTATAAATTTATATCAGCGTGGTAGTATTTTCTAGCGAATAGAATTACCTTTGCCACAGGTTTTACAGTTTCTTGTAATGCTGACAATGTAAGCTCCGCACATTTTCCCGGAATGATGTTTTCTATCCTGGAAAGGATATCCCGGTGTTCTAAAAATCTTGACTCAAGCTCTTCCGAGTACTTGACCAAAAACGGGATGTAAATCGATCTACGTTAAAAATCTTCAACGCTTCCTTCATAGTTATCCCGATTTTTTTGTCGTCCTACTCGTCGAGGAACAGTTAAATCTGCATCAATGGTTTCTGCAGTCTTAGTCGCTGAAACGAAGATTTTGTTGAATTCTTCATTGGCTTGTGCACGCATCTGCTTGATTTGTTTGTGCACATCGTTTGCGTAACTGACGCATCGGCTTAAATCACAATCTTCCTGTTGGAGAAACAGGCTCAGATTTTTTGTTAAACTGAAGATTGGTTTTAGCACAGTTAACGCTATTATAAATTCAGTCGTCCGAATGGAAGCTAGCAGTGCATTTGGCTGAACACCGTCAGACTTGATGTTATTTTCATCGATCTCTTCCAGAGCTGAGCAAATGAATTGTAATACTTCAGAAAACAAAGTGAGGGATGCCAGATGTTCAACCCAACGCGTTTCACAAAACTTCAGAAGACGGGTCTGCTTGGCTCCAGAGTCTGCTGCGAGGATGTGGGCCCTCAATAAGTTCCCAGCCTTGTTGGAGTTTCGGAAGAAATTCACCGCCGCTTTGATAGTTGACATGCAATTCCGGATCGATGAAATATTGCATGCATGTGTGATGGCTAAATTCAAATTATGATTTGCGCAATGCACGTACAAAGCATCAGGACACGTTTTTCTGACAATAGCCGCACAACCCTTGAATTGTCCACTCATAACTCGAGCTCCATCATAACCTTGAAAACAAATTTTATAAATTGTGTGCAGTCTTAGGCGATAATTTAGAATTTACCTTGCCCTCTCATGGAATTGGTGTCAACTTTCATTTCCTCTAAATGTTCCAGAATTTTTTTTGCCAGGCTTGCTCCAGTCACTTCAACCAAAGGGACAAAACGCAGAAAATCTTCCCGGATTGTGTGCTCTTTCTTCGGAAATTTCACGACAGGTTGAACGTATCGAACACCCAACGTTAATTGCTCAATCCCACTTATATCTGTAGTTTCATCAGCAGTTATCGTAACATTTCGACTCATTTACGCGTTTTACTATATTTTTTGTGATAATTTCTCCTGCAGCTTTGATGATCTCATTTTGAATGCGGTCGCTCAAATACGTTGCATTGGCATCTGACGTTTCCAAATGTTTCTGCAAAACTGTGTCACCACTTTGCACAGCAAAACGAAGAAGGGTTCTAAAATTTCCATCGTTCTCCACTGGCGTCTTCATCGATAATGGTAAAACGGTGCGGATGATAGGTTCTAGTTTCTGTCGGTTTTCATGTTGAAGTTGTTTTCGGCCCAGGTCAATCGCGTTCATTATGTCAGTTCGCTGATTTTCACGTATCATTTTAAAATTCTGCGCATCTTCAGAAGCATCTTTGTGATATTGTTTAGATTGGTGGTCTCTGCATTTTTCTAAAGCTTTTTTCCAATCTCGGAAAGCAGTTTGAACGAACATGTCGACGTTTACATGGTTTCCTTTACTAACGGTTTTCTTTACAAATAATAAACATATGCGACAATAAGCTCCATCTTCAACAGCTGAATAAGCCAACCAGGGGAATGTTCGCAGCCAAGAAAGTTGGAATTTCAGATTTCTCTTTCCCGATGATGGAAATTTAAAAAAGAATCTGGTGTCCATACATGCACAAGGAGCTCGTACTTTTCATTGTCGTCCAATTGTCTTCTACAAAACTTTTCAATATCATTAGGCGAACCCTGCAAATAATAACAAGTAAAAACGTTGCAGTCGGACGCAACCGACTGCGATATACTTTGATACCAGTTCACATAGCTGTGTTAAGAATTCTGAATGCAAATATTAATATATGAAGGTTTTGGGTATAAAATTGGAGACTCTAGCGCAAAAACTGACAAAGATATAGAGGTGGGCGGTATAAGTGGGCGTGGCATCCAAAACATTGATGCAGATCTGTCACGGATTCCACTAACAATGTTCTTACCAAATTTGGTGGCTCTAGCTTAAATACTGGCGAAGATACATGCCTTATGGTTTTCTTTTTAGGGCGGTGGGGTATGTACCGTTGTTTGGGCGCGTGTTTTGATGCAAAACTTTGTCAGATGTCAGCATCTAACTTCATTTCAATTTTGGTGGCTATAGCTTCAAAACTGTAGAAGATACAGGCATTTTTGTTTATAATTGGAGAGGGGCTGGGGGCGGAATAGGTGGGCGTGGCATCCAAACTTTTGATGCAGTTTTTTGGGGAATGTCACCAGCTATCTTGCCATCAAATTTGGTGACTCAAGCTGCTAAAATGTGGGATATATTTGTGTTTTATCGATTTGCACTTCGAGGTGTATCGACTTGTTATCGATTTCTCAGGCCCCCTGAGGTCGTAGAGCCCTAGATTTAACACTTTGTCTGACGAAGACATGTACCAAGATATTTGCAAAGTTGCAAGGCTCTATCTTTAAGGGTGTCGAAAAAAGTTGCGTTCATACGGACGGACGGACAGACACCATGACGGACATTGCACAAACCCAATATACTATGATACCTTTGGTATCAAAGTATAAAAATCAGCGAGAAAATTGGTGGGGGCGTCCAGGGTCCAAAGGATTCTATATTTTTTCGTGTATTGTAAAACTTACTGCTTGATTTGAAGAAGAATCCTCATGTCTTTGTCTTTTCACTGGTGGTGAGCACTCATCTAGCGAGCGTCCGGGATTTTCCGCCAAATTTGGCGCATTTTTTGGTTTGAAAAAAGACGATATTTTTGCAGAAGACATGTTCGTGGTTGTGCGTCGTACCAACGAGCATATAAAGTAAAGTGATTGCCATTGCCAAAAGCTCTTTCGTCTTAGGCGCACAATTACAGAACAGTTATACATATACATATGTACATATATGTAGAGCAGCTCACACAGTCTGCGTGAGCTAAGTTTATATGAATGAATTTTTACAGAAAAAAAAAAAAAACAAAGTACACATACACTTACTCGCATATCTCTGCGTACACCCCCAAAAAATTTCAAAATGCAACTTTAAACACAAATTGTTAGCTCAATAATGCATATAGTTAACAATTATTTTTTTTAAATATAACTTTAATTTATTGTCTTCAATGACGTATTTCTTTTAGATTTTATTTATTTTTAATTTTAAACTTAATAATAATTATAATAATATGTACATACACATTTGTATGTTTACTAAGTTCTAATGTAATTTAATAGTGGTTCATAAATTGCCAAAATCACAATCCTCTTAATATATTATAAATTAAATTTTATATTATATGTATACATATATATTATATTTTGATTTTTGTCTTAGTATTTTAATTGTCTTAACTTCCTCATAAATTGCTAAAGTTGAGGCAGGCCCATGAATGGAAAAAACAATTCCCACTAATACAACTAAATATGATATGTATGCGTACATGCACACACACATGTATATGCAGGCCACAAAAAAAAGAATGTATACAAAATCTCAACAAAAATAGCAAAGCATTTAAAGATCTTGTCATTCATTTTTTGAATACTCTATCAGAATTTACATATATGCATGCGTGAACATTGTTTGCTAGTGTCATCGAGAAAAATAAGAAAGAGTATGCATAAGAAAATGAAAAAACTGAAATTTGGACAAAGCTAGGCCAGCAAGAACCAAGCGCGGTATACATATGTATTTACATATGTATGTGAACTTTGTTTTTTTTTTTTTTTGGAAGTGCAGCCGACGATGCACACATTCATAAAAACTTAGCTCACGCAGACAGTGTTGCCAACTTTTGTTGAGCAAAAAAGCTGTTTTTAGTAGGAAGATCCAACAAAAAAAGCTAAAAAACTTTGAAAAAAATCTGAAAAAAAATCAGATATATTTTTACCTAGTTTCAAGAGCTTTAATTCAAAATAAATAATTTATTTCTTCTAATTCGTGATAATTATTATCTTTGTCATTTGCTTGCACGGTGGCAATCATTTTTTTAATATTTTTTTGGCAACTCATAGTCATGGCAGCATTTCTTCAATTAGCTAAGCAGTTATACTGCATTTGCAATAACTGCAATTAGTCTTGTTGTATTAACCATGTCTTTGCGCAGCTAGGGGCTGAATTCCTTGCTGCTTAGTCACACATCCCGGCATTCTCCTTTGTATTCATTACGCATTGTCACTTTCATTTCTACACACAAATGATAAATTTAACAAGAAGGCTCTAGTCGAGAGATTCCGACTAGGACATACCCTTTACCCGATACGTAACGTGTACACTCATTTGTGCGTATTCTTCCAGTGACCAAAATAACCAGATTAAAACTGCGACATCTCCGGTTTTTCTAAAGTTTGAAGTCTCTAGCTCTTATAGTCACTGAGATAGGCGCGTTCATACAGACAGATAGACGGACAGGCGGACAGTCAGACATGGCTAGATCGACTCGGCAGTTGATGCTGATCAATAATATATATACTTTATAGGGTCGGAGATGCTTCCTTCTGTCTGTTACATACATTTGCACAAAACCATTATACCCCTTTTTACCCATTTTATGGGTTAAGGGTATAAAAATAAGGGATGGGAATTAGAGTTCTATCGAATTGTTCGCAATAATATCTGTTGGGTCAAAGCCCAATTATAGTTCTATTAATTAGTTGAATTGTATTGAATATTTGAATATCGCGCCTTACTCTGTTACCGTCAGAGCACAACCCTGTTAAGATTAAGATAACATAACATATGGTTACTTCTGTGTGAATATGTAAAAAATGCAGTAAGAAGAAGAACAGTGTATAAACCGATCGAAAAGTGAAAAGTGGTGCATTGCGGCACCTCATTAAAGAAAATAAATACAAACTACTTTTGAGTAAACCTTGCACCCCCATAAACTTATTATTACAACAGTCAAGAAAAAGCTCTTGATTCAACATTTTGGCGCCCGAGCAGGGACCGTGTTTGGTTTATTTCAAAGGTTTTTTGGTGAAGTTGCAATTTTGCATGCATGTACACACACACATACATGTACACTGCAGGCAAAAAGTGAGGTTCTGTCGCTGCCACCAGCTTAACTTTATAATTCATAACCAATTGCGCTGCTGATTGCAATACTTGCGCATATTGCAACATGTATAAAACACGTCTTTGGATTGCACTCACTGCCGGCACCTCCAGCCAGATCGCCGCAGACGAAGACACGACACCACGTCTACCTAACCTCAATATTGTGCACGCACACCCACGCTGCTGCACACATTGCTCTCGCTTGCTGCCACGCCGCCGCTGCTGCCAGCTGCACAGCCCCGGCTACACAAGCGAAGTATACCTTTAGTTCGTTATTGAAGTCGAGTGGATCCTTCAACAACAACTCATCGTTGGACTGGACTATTATAAATCTGCGCCCGTCGACACCTCAGTTATAACCTCAAATTCGTGCACACACACAAGCATAGTGCTGCAGCCCCTCAATATAAAGCCGCTAGTTAGCGCACGCATAGATCATCGCTTCAATTGGAGTCACTCAATTTGAAATTGAGTGACAAACCTGTACGTATATTCAGCGTTACACATCGGTGTTCAACAAAGTTACATATATTTCTCGTATTTGCCGGCCGGTTTAATTGCAAACATGTCTACTGTGGAGCAACTCAAGACTCAACGTGTTAATGTGCGGAGAAACATCACTCGCATTAGCAAATCCGTCGAGCCCAGCCTACAACTGTCACCGTTGGAATTAACTTGTCGCTTGTCAATTTTGGAAGCCTATTTCAAAAACGCAATCAACATACAAGAAGATATTGAACAAGCTGATCCTGAGGAGCTACAACGCGATAATCGCTGCGAAATTGAGGAGCTATTCATCCGCACCAAGGTGTGCATTCAAGGACAGCTAGGCCCAGATGCAAACAGCACCGTCAACGACATGACATCTGTACATGTTGGTCATACATCCTCTGTAAAGTTGCCACGACTATCTCTGCCAACTTTCGACGGCAAGTACTCCGAGTACCAGAACTTTATTACATCGTTCGGACAAGTGATTGGAAATCAAGCCTATCTGTCTCCAATCGAAAAGTTCAATCAGCTTTTGAACTGTCTTCGGGGTCCTGCACTCGAAACGGTTCGAGCATTCCAATTAACTTCAGAGAACTACACAAAGGCTCTGGAACGCTTGAGGACTCGCTATGACAACCCAACTCTCGTTTTCTTGGACAATATATCATCACTCTTCGCATTACCAACTGCTGCCAAGGCTAGTGGGCAACAGTTGCGCAGCCTCATCGATAATGCGTCCGCATTGTATAACTCGTTGCGGTCTCTGGGCAACGAATCGCAGATAGCTCAGGCTATGCTCATCTTCATCGTCATGGGGAAAGTAGACCAGGAGACCAAACGAAAATGGAATGAATACACAGGTTTACCTACGTGGGACAATTGCGTTCAAATCGTGGAGCGCCACTGTCAATATTTAGAGTCAATAAGTAAGTCTGCTGCTGATGCCTTCGTAAACCAACAAGGTGGTCATAAAAACCGCTCACAGCGATCACAGGCAAGCTCCTCATTTAATTGCACAACGCAAACTTGCAACATATGCTTCAGCTCAGAGCATAAGGCCTTTAAATGTGGCCAACTTATTGATCTCGCCGTAGAATCACGCTTAAACAGAATTAAGCAACTCGGACTCTGCATCAACTGCTTAAACAAGGGTCATATTGCAGCAAAGTGCCCATCCAAATGGAGATGCCGCACCTGCTCGCTACCGCATCACACATTACTTCATGGAGACGCAACTACAACGCATACGTCAATTGCCCAGCCTCGCTTAAATGCACCGCAGGTTCAGGATGCAATCACGCACACGCATACGGACACTCGTTCAGATTGTGTCATATTAGCAACGGCCTTGGTCTTGGTGAAGGATTCTTCAGGATGCTACAAAGTAGGACGCGCTTTGTTAGACTCGTGCTCTCAGGTAAACTTCATCTCTGAAGAGTTTGCCCAGACGCTGCGCTTGCCAAGATCCAAGCGCAATTTGGAGATTCGTAGTATTGGCGAATCGCGAACTCACATTAAGCATCAAGCTTCAACGACAATAAGGTCACGACATAATGAATTTGAGCTTCTGCTTGATTTCTGCGTTGCACCCCATATTGCCTATCAGCCGGACTCAGAAATTGACATATCTACATGGAACTTGCCGCCAAATTCCCCGTTAGCAGATGAAGATTTCAACAAGGCTCGTCGCATAGATCTAATCCTAGGTACGGAGACTTTCTTCGACATTTTAGCAGTCGGCCAATTCAAACTTGGCCAGCAACTACCTACTAGTCGTACGGCTCCCCTTCAAAGATGACCCTAGCTTACTTGGTCACTCGTTCGACACTGCTTGTAGACGATTCTACGCACTCGAACGCAGTCTGGCCAAACGGCCTGAGGTCAAGTCTCAATATGTGGACTTGATGCAGGAGTTTCATGACTTGGGGCACATGAGTCTCGTAGCGCGTCCAAAGCTGCATATTCCGCACTATTATATACCACATCATTGCGTGCTTAAGCCAACCAGCACATCAACAAAATTGAGAGTCGTCTTTGACGCGTCGTCCCAGACCACGTCTCAAAAATCTCTCAACGACTTGCTCATGGTCGGACCTACCATCCAACCCGATCTCTACACCTTACTTCTGCGTTTCCGGAAACATCAGTACGCCATTACTGCTGATGTTGTCAAGATGTTCCGCCAGGTTTTTGTGGCCGCAGAGGATCGAAGATTTCAATACATAATTTGGAGAAATTCACCGTCGGAACCGATTCGCACATATGAGCTAAATACGGTAACTTATGGCACGGCCGCTGCGCCCTATCTGGCCATACGCAGCATGTCGTATTTAGCAGATCAACACATGGACAACTTGCCGATTGGTGCCCAGGCCATCAAATCATCGTTTTATGTTGATGACTTTCTTGGTGGAGCAGACACCGTAGAAGCCCTCCATCAGATCAAGAAAGAAGTTACAGCTATACTCCACGACGGCCAGTTTGAGCTAGCAAAGTGGCACTCCAATCACGTCGATTTTGTAGATAATCGTTCAATAAAGGATCTAAATTTGTATGACGACCCAATAACCAGTACGCTTGGCTTGAAGTGGGATCAACGCATGTTTTCGTTTTCCCCAAGGATCAGCACAACCATGGTCACCAAACGTTCGATTTTGTCAATCGCTTCATCGCTGTTTGATCCCTTAGGACTCGTCACGCCGATAATCATAGTGGCCAAGATCATCCTGCAAGAGCTGTGGCTTCTGAAGCTACACTGGGATGAATCTGTCCCTCAAGGAATCCAAACAGCATGGACATCGCTTCTAACATCACTTTCGTCGCTAGAAGACATAGCAATACCCCGCCATTGTCTACAACCCACAATACACAGCTTGCAGATACATGGATTCTGTGACGCCTCGATCAGAGCATATGGCTGTTGTATCTACACTCGCACACTTGGGTCAAATGGGTTGCTCAAAACACAGCTCGTCACATCAAAGTCACGAGTCGCGCCAACAAGGAAACTATCGCTACCTAAATTAGAACTTTGTGGTGCGCACCTGTTATCACAACTCTATCGCAAGATCGCAGGAATCTTTGATGATAGGAAGCCAACCACATTTTTATGGTGCGACTCACAGAAAGTTCTGCATTGGATACGGCAACATTCTGCCACTCTTTCTACATTCGTCGGCAATCGAATTTCAGAAATACAAGAAGCTACCACCGATTGCCACTGGATGCACGTTCCAACACACTGCAACCCTGCAGATCTGTTGTCTCGAGGTTGCACCGTAGCTGACTTGTTACAGTCGATCTGGTTCGAAGGGCCTTCTTTCCTGCGCTTAGACGAACAACATTGGCCGACGACAACACATGATGATGTGGACATGGACGTCATCAATTTGGAAAAGCGCAAGTCTGCCTTTACCGTATCCATCAGCAACAACCAACTTCTCGATGCGTTACGCAAGATCAGTTCTCATCACAGCTGTTTACTAATTGTTGCTTGGATGATTCGCTTCGTCCATCGCACTAAAAAATTAATGTCCTTCGACAAGCCGTTGCCAACGCCCATGGAACTGCAACGCGCTCTAAGCTGCATCGTTTGGAACCTACAAGCCAGCCACTTCCCAGAAGAATTGTCACTGTTGCACAAGGGTCAGTCAGTTCACAATAAGTTTCGAAATCTTTGTCTTTTCTTACAGGTCACAGATGGGTTTCAGCTTATTAAGGTCGGCGGTCGTTTGGAACTAACAGACCTTCCAGACACCCGGAAGCACCCCATCCTACTGCCATGCAAAGAGCCTTTGGTAGAGCAGTACGTACGCTTCATGCATCGAAAGAACTATCACGCTGGACCCAAGGCACTCGTGGCTTTGATTCGCTTACAATTTTGGATAGTCAATGCACGAGATCTAGCACGCCGCATCGTTCGATCCTGCGCACACTGTGTACGCTATCGACCAATTCTGCAGGGACAGCTAATGGGGCAGTTACCTAGGGAACGTCTGACTCCAGCAAGGCCGTTCTCCCGATGCGGCATAGACTTCTGTGGTCCAGTCAACATCTACTTGCGCATCCGTGGCAAGCCACCGACAAAGGCCTATATCGCCATATTTGTTTGCCTTGTTACTAAGGCGATACACGCCGAAGTCGTATCCTATCTCACTACGGATAGCTTCATTGCCGCCCTCAAGCGCTTAATTGCCCGGCGCGGGCTTCCATCGGATATCTTCTGTGACAACGCCACGAATTTCACAGGAGCGAACAACAAGTTAGAGGCGCTAAAACTGTTTCTTTTCAAGGATGAAACAGTTCGCTTAATAAGCAATTTCTGCTCATCTGAATATATCAATTTTCACTTCATCCCACCGAGAGCCCCACATTTCGGGGGCATATGGGAAGCTGCGGTTAAGAGCGTAAAGGGACTTCTCAACCGCACACTCCGAGACACTAGGCTCACATTTGAAGAGCTTTCTACTGCTGTTGCTGACGTTGAAGCCATACTAAACTCGCGTCCGTTGTCACCAATGTCGACGGATCCGAATGACTTAGCCGCTCTTACGCCTGGTCATTTTTTTAATTAACGATGCGCTTCGGGCACTTCCTGAACATCCATTATCAGATGCTAAAATGGACACCCTCGCTCGCTGGGAACGAGTTAGCGCCATAAAGCAGCACATTTGGAGACGGTGGTCGCGCGAATACATTAACGAGCTTCAGATCCGCACAAACTGGACTAAGACAAGGTAAGTTAATGTTAGTATCCCAATTAAGTTCCCTAAGGGCAAAGATTTCTGTACTGATTTTATTCTATCCTGGTGAATCCTGTATTTGGGATACCAATAAAGATTTAACAAGTTAACACGACACCAAATTTGGAAGTTATCTTAGTCTTTTTGTAATTTTTAAACAGACAACAGAGTAGTACCTGACATGCATAATTTTACGTCGTCAGCATACATCAGAACTCGAGATTGATCAATTACTGATGGAAGATCATTGATGAACAGTGTGAATAATAACGGTCCAAGGTGACTTCCTTGTGGAACACCGGACGTGACATGAACCACCTTAGAGACAGAACCCTTAAAACTGACTCTTTGTGTTCTATGAATTAAATGTTCCCTTATCCACCGAATGAGATTGCTTGGAAAACCTAAAAGTTGAAGTTTATGAAGTAAAAGGTAGTGATTAACTGAGTCAAACGCCTTACTAAAATCAGTGTACATAACATCCGTTTGCACATCCGTTTAACAGGTAAGTGGTAGTAGATCTTTGTTTCACGAATCCATGCTGGCACGGTGATATTAAGGATCTACAAAAATGTTGCAATTGAGAAGTTATCAATTTCTCAAACATTGTTGGGATAGCAGACAATTTGGAGATACCCCTATAATTTGGAACGTGAGACTTGTCTCCTTTTTTATGGAGCGGTATAATAAATGATTCTGTCCAGATGTCTGGAAATGAACATTGCTCAACAGACAAACTAAACAATTTGTGCAAAGGCTTTAAGATACCGTCAGCGCAGTACTTAAGCACACAGCTAGGTACGCCGTCAGGTCCTGGGGAAAATATTGGTTTAATACTTTGTAGATCACGTAGTAGTGAACACTCCGTGATTCTAGGTTCAAAAATGCAATTAGAGCTATTAACCCGATACGGGTAAGGCAGATCAACCTGAGTATCAATGAACTATATGTTGTTTGAAAAAATTCTGCAAACAAATCGGCAATGGCCTGATCTGAGTTGGCCAACTTGTTTTCAAATACTACATTAGAAGGAAGTGTTGATAACTTTCGCTTCGAATTAACAAAGTCAAAGAACCTCTTAGGATCTAGCTGGAACTGTAGTCTGCACCGACTCAGGTAATTTTTATAACATAAGTTAGTCATGACCGAAAAACTGGAACTCGCGATCAAGTAAGATGAGTAATGAGCAGAAGAGCCAGACTTTCTGAAACTCTTATAAAGCTTAGACTTTCGATTTTTAAGGGCTTTCAACTCTCGTGTAAACCACGCAGGTTTGTTTTTCCTACTTGGCTTACCAAAAGGGACACACATGTCGAATAAATTGTATAAGGTGCTTTATACTGATTGCCGTATCCAAGTCCTCGGAACCATAGAGAGACGACCAGTCCACCAGTGCCAAGAGCCGGTTAAGTTTCACAAAATCGGTTTTCCGAAATTGACGTACCCATCCTAATGGTTCACTACACTGGCTTACAGCACATGCAGGCAAAGTGATCAACACCTCCAGCGTCGGGTGGTATAAGTCTTCAGGAGTGGATATGGGAAGGGATCTTGACACAGAGATAGTGGAAGGATCCAAAACGAAAACCAAATCAAGCATTCTACCAAGAGAATTTGGTATACCATTGATCTGACTCAATGATATTTCAAATAAACCAACCAGAAAATCAGTCTGCACCATGGGGGTCAACACGCTTGAGTCCGGACTTGAATTCCAAGTAGCTTCAGCAATATTAAAATCACCAAGAACTACAAAAATATCACGATCAGAGAGCATAGAAGAAATGGAATGTAATGCTGACAAATGTGCATTGTATACAGAGTTGTCGGATAAAGGTAGTATATAAGAACAAGTAATATAAATACCAACACCATTAATATTTAGCTTCACAGCAACAAATTCGATATGTATAGAACCACTTAATATTACTGCCTCAGAGGGAAAGTCAACATCAACAGCAATAAGCACCCCACCGGCACGACACAGTGACCAATATGACCAAACTTCAAACTGCGATATCTCTGGTGTTTCTTAACTGATTTTAATCAAATTTTTTTTAAAATGTTCATTATTTTATTCAAAGTCTTATGCCTTATTTTTACAATTTTGAAGTTCAAGATTCTTTTGTTATCGATCACATGTGTATATCGGAAACTATAAATGTTATCGATAATCTGAAGCAAACTTGTTCTACACATAGAATAGGAGTGTTCAAGTTTCAAGTTTGAAGTCTCTAGCTCTTATAGTCTTTGAGATCGTTCATACAGACAGACAGACAGACAGACCGACAGACACGGAGCCATCCATTCCAGAGATTATGCCTTTCATGCGCCCAAGTGGCTAGCGAAGCGGCGGGAGATTTTCTTCCTGAATTAATACGATCATGTCGAATGTTAAGCGATGAGTGTCACCACTTTGCCCTTCTTGTAGCAGCAAAAGATATGCTGAGCTTACCTTTCTCCAGAATACCTGTTTTATTTGGCATATGCATTGCCATCAACTTAATAGGTTGGCACGCAGATGCAATAAGTCCGGATCGTCGAATGCCGAGGTTGGCGCGCCATTGAGAAAATGCAATGGAGTTAACACGTCTAGGTCGTCAGGGCTTTCTGTAATTGTATAAAGCGGTCGAGAATTAGGAGTTGCAGATATTGCGCTAGCGAATGTTTGTAGTTCGTCCAGAGTGAACGTATACGGTCCAACGATGCGATATTGATAAAATTTAGCTGCCTTAACAGCGGCCTTTCAAAAACCACCAAAGCGTGGTGTATGCTATATAGATGAAATTTAGCTGCCTTAACAGCGGCCTCCCATAAACCACCAAAGCGTGGGGACCGAGGTGGGATGAATTTCCAGTCGATCCCAATAGAAACATAAAATGTAGAAGCAGATTAAATATACTGATCGCTTTGGAATAGATGCCTGAGCTCGGCTAGATCGTTCTTGGCCCTAACAAAATTCGTGACGTTATCCGTCCAAACTGTGCGCGGTTTTGGACTCAGGCTGATATAGCGCTTTAATGCTGCTATGAAAACGTTGGTTAGAGTCTGCAACGGCTTCCAAGTGAACTGCCTTCGTTAAAATGCAGACAAATACCACCATGTTGCATTTCGTGGGTGCTCTGTTCCTGATTCCAGTCTCATAGTAAATTGGCCCACAAAAGCCGATGCCAGTGGTATGAAACACGGAGCCTAAAGCGCACACACGCTGCGGGTAGTATGCCCAATATGTGCTCAATCAACACAGGCTTGAGACAAAAGCATCTGATACATTTTCTGATTACGCTAGCCACGTACTTGTGTCCGGCAAGGGGCCGGAATCTTTGCCTCAGAAGCCCAAGCAATACTTGTGAACCGGCATGCAAAAATTGTTCGTGATAATATCTGATGAGCGCTTTTGAGACTGGATGTCCCTTTGGTATCAAAATGGGGTGCTTTGCTTCATAGTCGAGCTCTGGTATCAAAGTATATCGCAGTCGGTTGCGTTCGACTGCAACGTTTTTACTTGTTTATATCTGTTACCGTCAGAGGACCATGAGCATTGTCCCTGCCCTTGAAGTGCAACGTGTAGAATCGATATAAGTATAAGAAAACACGTTGTTGTCTTCCAAAGGAGTTTTGGTATGCATGGCCGTGAGAAATATCCAGTTGCTTTATGGTCAGCAAGGCTGTGACTTGGCGCTCCGAAAGCTCTTCCTGCGGCTGTGTATTTTCAGGCCATGCTGGGGGGCCTTGAAGCAAAAATGGTGGTCTGGACCTCCAAAGTGTTGACTTTTGAAGCTCTGGCAGATTTCACCCGCGCGAAATGATGTCCGCTGGATTTAATTTGCTGGGCACGTGGTGCCAGCTCATACAAAAACGCTAAGTTTGGCAGGTAAATTATGTATCCTATAACTGTAACTATAGTTGAATCAGACCTGCAGTGACATGCGCACATGATAAAAAGGAGTGCAGCGAAGAGTTCCAGCTTGGGAGGTGCCATCTACTTTATAAGAGCCACTCGAGACTAAGAGCAAAGCAGCTGACTTTGGACGATTGCTTGAGACTCTGAACGTACGTACACGCATGTTCCATAGGCTGCTATACTGGCGTCACAGAATGCATGAATTTCTAGGCTTGCATTTGGCTGGAGAACATAACAAGGACATTGAAATCGATTCACGATATAAAGCTGGGATGTAAGCTCGCGCCAGTCGTCGTGTAAAGACTGTGGAAGGCTCTCATCCCAAGCAAATTTTTCGTTCTACAGTTTGCATGAAAATTTTTTTGATTTTTATTGTAGGTCAGTGTCCAATAATGTTTGAGTTGTTTTGCTGTTGATGGGTTGTTCCGACCGTTGTTTCTTCATCGTAATATTAAAGGGGTTATTTTAAGATTGATTATTCTCCTACTTTTTGGCGTCTATGCCGCCTTTTGGCTGGCCAGATAGCGCTATTTCGAATGCTGCCAAGCATTCTTATCAGTGACCTTCTGTTTTTAGAATTATTTTTACTCAAACTGATCGTATATGAAACTATAGTCTGGGACAGGAGTCGAACCTGATATGTCTCGATAACGAGGCGGAAGCCTTACCACTGAGCTATTCCCTGACAAAATCCGTCACCGGCAAATTGAAGTTTTGCATCAACGGTTTTGTGATGATGGGTGATATGAGCCTGAGGGGGTCATATAGCCTGGCTATGATTGACAACACTGCGCGCTTTGAGCTCGCTTCCTCGATGATGATTGAGGCGGAGTGCTGGGATCCCAAACCAAACCGAGCGTCTTGGCACCGTCAGTTCCGTCATGGAACTTGAGCAATTTCTCCCGATCTGATTTGGACTCAACTTTGAGAGCTTCCGTAGCATTTTAACACCACTTAATGGAACATTTTTCTTTAAGTAACAGTGGCTTAACTTGGCGACGTATCTCGGCTACGTCTTCAACAGTGTCTCCTCCGGAAATAAGATCATCGACATAAGAATCCCTACGGACTGTTTGGTGACCGTATCTGCAGGACTATTGCGCCACAAAATGCACTGCATATACTCGTCCGGATGCGTCATGCGCACGCATCGATACATTTTGCAAATATCCCCGTAAGGTGCAACCCTAAAAAACCGAAAGCGAAGAAAAGTTTTGAATATTTTGTGCTGTTTGGTGGGATCAGTCATCAGAAATTGTTTAAAGATTGACCTGATGTGGCCTTCGCTGATCCTTTAAATACCACTCTGAACTGTCGGGTTTCTGGACACAGTGATGAGGCAGAAAGAATTGTGGTGCGTTTACGGTCTTTGTGGCGACCGACATGTGCCCCAAATCAAGGTACTCTTGAATGAATGCAACATATTGTCCTTTAAGAAGCGGATTCTTGGCTAGTTTTCTTTCCAGATTGTAAAATCTACGCAACGCTCGCTGATTTGCGTCCCCGGACAACCACATGCGGACGTGAGGGCTGAGCGAAAATTGAATGAGCTGACCGCTTAGACTGAGCCTTGGAGACACTGTCGGAAACAATCCAACCAAGTTTGTTTTTCTGCAGTGTTGGCAAATGGACAGCTAAACGAATTTGTCCGACGCTCATCAGGTCGAAAAATAATCCAGCACCAATTAGCAGATCGATCCAGCGTGGTTTGGAAAACTGAGGGTCTCCTTTTTGTAGATTTTTTGGGATTTCCCATCCCTTGGCCTCCAAGCAAAAATGTGACTGCAAATCAGTAATAATAGTAACGACCGCAGAACCCGAAGCGCGGTAGTTTTCGTCCTGTGATTGTGCGATGATGTCCACTGCCTTATCCGATTGAAGAAAAGCTGAGCCAATTCCAGATATGCTCATATGAGAATTGCGTTGTTTCAGGTGGAGCTGATTGGCGAGCCTAGAAGTAGCAAAACAAAGCTGAAAAGCGGAGTCGAGAATTGCGCGAGCAGGTATAAACGACCCGGAACTCGATTATTGTATATTATTGCCGTTGCTAGAAAAACGTCGTCCCTTGGTAGGAATTCAGAAGGGAGTCTGGCACGGCACGTTAGAGACAAGCGCTGCCTACAATTAAAACCTAGCAGATGCTCCACTAGGAGATAATGTAACACTAGGAGCTGATGTAAATGCATTGGCTGATCCTGTTGGCGACAATAGTAAAAGTGAATGGTGCTTGGCCTGGCAATGCATGCAAGTCCCCGACTTGCATTGTTGTAGTGAATGCCCTTTGCGCAAATAATTATAGCACAAGTGCTGTTTCTTAGCCTCTACCATACCTGTTAAATTGCGGTTACAATTTCTAATCAATTAAATTACTTTTGAAAAGTAGTCGTAGTGACTATATAGTTCGCTAGTAGAAATTTATGATTATATAATGATTACGATTACAAAAAATCAAAAATAATCTGAAACTATCACAAATTATCAAAATAATCAAATATAATCAAAAATTATCAGAAATAATCAAATTGATCAAAATCAGTCTTACTTCCTTATTTATCAATGTTTTTTGACGAGTATTTTTTACAAAATGTTTGTTAAATATTGTATTAATAAGTGAAAAAGTTTGTGATTCGTCACGAAACGTTTATGTATTAAACTATGTTGTTGGAATAATTTGTTTATTTTTTTAGTGAAACATAGTCACAATTGGTCAAAAATAGACAAAAATAATGAAAAATAATCAAAAATAATCAAAATAATAAAAATAATCGAAAATAATCAAAAATAATCAATTTGATTATTTCTGATTATTTTTGATTATTTTGATAATTTGTGATAGTTTTAGATTATTTTTGATTTTTTCTAATCGTAATCACTATTTAGTTGTGTAAAACCAAAAATAGTCGTAATGTAATGACTAGTTCAACTTTTCAACTAAAATAATTTAACTACTAATGACTACAATTAGTAATCACTACTTAACAGGTATGCCCTCTACAAGACAAGGACTGCGTGATAAGCTCAAAAATTTCTGACATTTAAAAATATAGTAATCGTTTGAATTGCATATGCTAAATTTCAAATGTGCGTGGGTGGTACTGGCTGTTATGAGAGAGCTTTCTTTAGGTTTCGATAGGTTTTGCCTACCTGTTGGCTAGGTGCTTGTAATACCATAACCGATTTCAGGTTTTCCATCATCTGACATCTTTTGTTTGAAAATGTTTCCATGCTTGATTAGGTTGAAAAAGTGTCGAGAGCCAGACTTTCTTCCAATTTTTCGTGAGTCCGTTGATCCAGTTTGCGGCAGATGATATAGATGAGGTATCCATTTGAGATTTCTTCAGGTGCTGCCAAAGTTTGCAGAGCGCGAAGATGAACGTTGAGCTTGCCGCTTAATTCACGCAAGCTCTTTGCTGAGGCTTCTATTACCCATTGCAGCTCGAAAATTGCCTTTATATGAGACTGGAAATGCAAAAGTTTATTATTGAATCGACTTTTCATAATTTTCTTCTGTAAGTTCTAGAGAGCTAATAGTATGCAGTGCTGCTCCAACCAACTGACCGCAAAGATGTTGAAATTACTCGATGTTTGATATCCGCTTATCATTCTTTACAACGCAATATGGTTTTTTTTAGACATTTTTGGCATAAATTTAATTTTTTTTTATTGTTCCGATTTGAAATATTTTTTTTTTATCACCTACATATTCAAATTTAAAGAAATCATCAACGGTTTTGCATGGAGTTGCCCTCTTTTTTTTGACGGGCCATCCAAAACAGCTGATTTTTCGAAGCGCGCGTCATTGACAAATCAGCGGAAAACATTGTCTATTTGTACTTGGGCACACGTCAACAAATGAAAGATTGACAAAAATTGTAAATATGGAAAACGCAGGTATTTCCAGGTATTTATAAATCTAGTATAATAAAGCTTTTGTTATTGTTGAGTGGTTTTGTCATTGTACATTTTAATGTGTTGTTATGTGTTTTGTTAAGATAACTCCTAATTAATTGTCTTGTGTTTCGTGAACTGGAACTTCTGTATGGCAAAGAGTTGCAAAAAGGTTTAAATGCAATCTGGTTAAGGCAAGTAAGCTTATTTCAATGTTATTAACATTTCCTGCACACATTTGTTCCATTTAACAGAAATTAGCTTTATTGCAGCTAAGATCGTGTTTAGTCATTCTGAGCTAATTAATGTTTGGAGCAACAACAAATCAGTAGAGGCAATTGCACAGTATATATTAGACAAAATATATCCATAACATTTAAACGAAAGAGTTAATAATTCCACTTCACAAAAAATAAAAGCATTCACTAATTATGTATTGGCATAGGCCAAGTTGCCATAAAAATTTGATAAGATTCAAAATTAAGCATGAAAAATGGGTTAATTCAAGTCTTGCTATCGAAATTGAAGAATATCCTAAGAGCGGAAATAATGTTGGTCGACCAAAAATGGATTACAAAAACGCTGGTCCAAGACTAAAACGAAAATTAGCGACGGAGCTTTCACAAGAGAATACAAATTCAATTTTTTTGATTTTAAACGCTGCCATAGTATCGGCAAAGAAAACAAAAGACAAAGATATGTCTTTTGTTTTGAATAAAGCTGCAAGTACTGAAAACTTAAATGTAGTAAAAAGAAAACTAATTGCAGCGGAACCTACGAAAATGTCTCCAGACAAAGGGTTAGCATTTTTGATTGAAAATGGACTGTCGAAAAGTCAGTATATCAGTATACGTCAGAACACCAAAAATCATGGCAGTGACATATACCCTTCATATTCAGATGTTCTTAATGCTAAATTAAAATGCAGACCTGATGACATATATTATTCTGAAAACGCAGTACACGTCTCACTACAAAATATTTTAGACCATACTACTTCTCGAATAATTCAAATGCAAGGTGAGGTTTTAGACGCATTTCCTAAAGTGGTAAACTGCAAGCTTATCTTCAGCTATGGATTTGATGGTTCCTCTGGTCACAGCATGTACAAACAGCGCCTAGGGAGTCTCCCTCAGGATAGTTCACTTTTCGTTACCTCTGTTATTCCGTTAAAGCTTACAAATGAAGAACAACAACTGATTTGGTTTAATAAAGCACCGCAATCCATTCGATTTTGACGTCCTTTAGAAATTTAATTTATAAAAGAAACAACAGCTTTTATTTAAAGGAAAAGGAAAATCTCGATAAGCAGGTTCGCAATTTGCAAGTATATGTGCATGAACACAACGGAAGAAAAATATTTATAGAATATAGTGGCCAAATGACACATTGATGGTAAAGTGTTAAATACATTAACCGGAACTAATTCGTGTCAATGTTGTCCAGTCTGTGGTTCGCAAACTTTGAAGGCCAAGACACATACTCTGCAATATGGAATTAGCCTTCTGCATGCGTGGATTCGTTTTTTTGAATTCGTTCTAAGAATCGCATATAGAGTTGATTTCAAGGTGTGGCACGTCAAGATAAATGAAAAACCTCAACTCATGGCACGAAAAAAATATATCCAGAATAAAATTCGTGAAGAAATGGGTCTTCATGTGGATCAGCCGAAGCCAAATGGTAATGGAAATAGCAATGACGGAAACACAGCTAGAAGGGCCTTTTCCAATGCAAGCCTATTATCGTCAATATTAAATATAGATGTTGATATTCTACGAAGTTTCCACATTATTTTAATAACAATTTCCTGCGAGTATGAAGTAAACTCGGAAAAATTCAGAAGCTTTTGTTTTTTTTATACCCTTAACCCATAAAATGGGTAAATAAGGGTATAATGGTTTTGTGCAAATGTATGTAACAGACAGAAGGAAGCATCTCCGACCCTATAAAGTATACATATTCTTGATCAGCATCAACAGCCGAGTCGATCTAGCCATGTCCGTCTGTCCGTCTGTCTGTCTGTATGAACGCGCCGATCTCAGAGACTATAAGAGCTAGAGACTTCAAACTTGAAACTTAAACTCTCCTAAACCTTGCGCAGTACAAGTTTGCTCCGAATTTTCGAAAACATTTCTGGTTTCCGATATACACATGTGATCGATAACAAAAAAATCTTGAATTTCAAAATTGTGAAAATAAGGTTTGGAACAATGTGTAAAATAATGAACATTTGAAAAAATTTGATGAAAATCGGTTATGAAATACCGGAGATTTCGCAGTTTGAAGTTTGGTCATATACGCGTTACGTATAGGGTTAAGGGTATGTCCTAGTCGGGATTTCTCGACTAGAGCCTTCTAACTTGTTTTTAAATGTATTTAATTTGCAATCTGTCTTAGAACTATGACTTAAGCAAATTGTATAACACTTGAAAATATCTTAACAGGATTGTTTGAGCTCCAACAAGCACATACAATATATATACTTATTTACATTTTCAACTTAATTTAACTTGCGAATCTATGTGACAGGTCTAGGGTGTGGAATCTTTTTAAACGTCTAGGGTTACTAGAGTTGTCTAAAAGACCTATAGCCAAAATGTTTTCGTGATTGTGTAACCTACTTATGTACCTAATAGCATTTCTTTTTATTTCATCCTTTACCATAAGCAAGTTGAAGTCAAAGAAGCTTTTGTGAAAAAACATTTATTGCGTATCATAAACAATATTGTTGGTATCCTATGTTTCCAACAGTACATAAGGTGTTGGTGCATGGACACCAAATAATAAAAACTTCAATAGTTCCTGTAGGTTGCCTTAGTGAGCATGCTTCGGAGTCTCGGAACAAAGTTTACAAAAGCGACAGAAGATCACATGCGAGAAAGTGCAGTCGATTAGACAACATTACAGATGTATTTAATAGAGCCATGGATAGTTCGGATTCCCTTTTATCAACTTTTTGCCTAAAAGAACGACAAAAAAACAATAAAATAAAAAAATCACCAACGGAAGTTATAGAATTACTACAATCACCCCAAATACATACTGCTGCGGAAATAAATAATAATGTTGAGGACTCTGGACAGGACTCTTTGGACGAGGACTCTTTGGACGAAGAAACTGATGAGCAGGATAACCTTGGTCTAGACGAAATTGTTTTAGAAGAAGAATAAATAGTATGAAAAATATAAAAACAATTTATTATTAATATGTTATGATAGCGCGAACCAATCCAAATTAGAATTTCTGCGTTCGAATTAAATTTAAGCTCAATACCTTAAAAAAGGATTTTTAACAAAAATCTATAAAATATTTTGTATGGTGACTATAAGATATAGTGGTCCAAATCAAGCGAAACTTGGTAAGTAGTTTAATGGCCTAAGAAACGGGATCGTACCAAATTTGAATCCAATATTTCCATAATTGTAATTTATGCCAAAAACAACCATAGTGCAACGGTCTTAAACATCGAAAAAAAAAGTTGGGCCACTCAGTGTAATTGCCATAAGAAGATGGGAAGCTGCAGCTCAGGCAGACGTGGCCGGCTCATCAAATATTAAAGCGATGCTCCGTTGTCCTCCGTAGGGCGCCGCACGGTGCTTGAATAAGCATTTGCTGAAGTCTGCAAAGCAAGGAGATCCCTAGCAAGACGCGACTTTACCTGCAAATAGCGTTGCGAAAAGTTTTGCCGAGCATCGGTCGTGAGCAGCGTTGAATTCGGTGTACAAACATTCGATCAACTTCGATCAAGCAGCTTGACCTCATCAAAATTAGAAACGTCATCGGCAGCAGCTTGTTGATCGCCAAAGCCTGTTAATTGCTTCGCGATCGAATTAGCATTAGCTTTGTAAAAATCCATTCCACTTGAAAGCACACATCGGTCGACTTTTTCCTGAAGTCAATTCCATGGTAACGCCAAAAAGATTTCTTATTGCACCCTGTATTTGGTCTGAGAGACACGTCGAGAAAGAACAGTTATAAATGTTGAATGGTCGCTGCTGTACTTCGCCTACAGCTTCACACCGTTCGGTGGCTGTACTCGTATGTAGATGTATGTACACTGCCGCTTACTTGATTAGCGCCCCCTCCTGCTCACACGTGTTATTGCTACTATCTTTGTTTCTATAAACCGCGTCTTCGAAAATTTTTTTGGCTCTCTTTCTCTCCACTTAAGTGCTCTCTTTGTGACAAAAGTTAAGCTTGGGAGAAGTGCCGTTATATTTTTTATCTATTTTGTTTTGTTATCGCCTCATTTTTATGCACTTGTTTTTGGCTCATTAGAATAGCGCCTGCAAATGCAATTTTAGTTATTTCGCGTAATTTGACACGTAGAGCCGCCAAATTTTTTTGGCTATCGCTTTGATTGATTTTCTTCGTATTTGTGCTTAAAATGGGAAAAGGAAAAATTTTGTCTTTGGAAGAAAAATCAAAAATTGAAGCATACTTTGATTGTGGCCTATCCATACACAAGGTTTCTGAAAAAATAGGAAGGCATCGCAAAACTATATCAAGTTTTCTTCACAATAGAGAGAACTATGGAAAAAATTACAAAGGCCGTACCAGTCGACCGACTACTGCAACTGACAGGCGTTCAATACTGAGAGAAGCCTCCAATTCTCACGACTCAGCCGCCAAAATAAAAGAAAACACTGGTGTTCGAGCTAGTTTGGCAACGGTTAAAAGGGTCATTAATAGTGCTGTACATATTCAAAGACGAAAACTAAAAAAAAAAATCGCCACTTAATGAGGTAAGAAAAGAATGTCGTCTGAATTTTGCAAAGAAGCATATGACTTGGTCTTCAGAGTGGGAACGGGTTGTATTTTCTGACGAAAAGAAATTTAATTTCGAGGGGCCCGACGGATTTAATTTTTACTATCATGATCTTCGTAAGGATGAGCATCAATTGGACCGATTGCACAGCCGAGTGGGAGGAGTAATGGTGTGGGGAGCCATTTCGTACTACGGGACTTGCGAATTGCAGTTTTTATCGCCAAAAATGAACGCAAAAAACTACGACGTTCTAAAAACTGCATTTTCCCACTTCCAAAACCTCTTCCACAATCTGAAGTGGCGTTTCCAGCACGACAATGCGCCAATTCATACTGCCCGGTCCGTAAAATCGTGGATTAATGCACAAAAAGTGCATGTTCTGGAGTGGCCACCATACTCTCCTGATTTAAATATTATAGAGAACGTGTGGGGATGGCTGGCAAGGAAAGTGTATGAGTCCGGAAAGCAGTATTCTTCAAAGGCTGAGCTAATCGAAGCCATTAAACAAGCTTGGTCTAGCATTCAGTTGGACTATATAAAAAAAACTTTATGATTCAATTCCCGATCGAATCTATGAAGTAATTATCAAAAAAGGCGGGGCCACACATTACTAATTTTCTTTTAAAATATGCATAAATATTTAAAGTTCAGTTTTTAATCATTATGCTTCATGAATTTTTTGGAAAAATGAAAATCTAATTACAGTTTGTCAAGAATCACTTTACACACTGAAAAAAATTAAACTTTTGACTTTTAATGAGTAAATTATCTTCTTCTTAATCTTATTATAATTTTTTTATTGAAAAGTATTTAATAATATGTATGTAATTAATATTAAGAAAAAATTTAACATAACTATTAATAGACTACGAAAAAACAACAAAAACTTAGATTACACATTATTGACACTGTCAAGAATGTCTTTACACACTGTGCTTTCCTCCTCTGTTTTGCTTCCAGTTTTAGTTAAAACGGTAATTAACCGTTATCCATGCTGCTCGCATTGCCCTTTGCTATGACATTATTGCATTTATTTTAATTTAGATTTGACATTTGCTGCAAGCACTTCTAGAAAGCTTCTGATTTAAATTTTATTAAAATGCCTGGCAAACGATTATCTTTTGAGGCTAATCAATTAATTTACTACAACCACCAGTTGGGCAAATCTGTTGCAGAATTAGTTGAAATGTTTCGTGTATCTCGCAAACCATTTATAATGTTATAAGTCGAGCGGAAAACGAGGGTAGGCTGGAAGCAAAGAGTGGAGGTGGTCCTAAGCGGAAAATTGGGGAACGAGCAGACCGAATCATCATGCGAAAGGTAAACAAAATCCTCAAATATCTGTGCGAACTCTTGCACAAGAGCTTAAGGAAGAATGGACCTAGATGTTTCCCACGAAACTGTACGCCAAGCCATTCTCCGGCACAAGTACAGTTCAAGAGTTGCTCGGAAGAAGCCACTGCTTTCTGTGGTCAATGTGGATAAGCGCTACTCGTTCGCTGTTACCATGATAAACCATCCGGCAGATTACTGGAATGACGTCATATTTTGTGATGAAACAAAAATGATGCTTTTATAACGATGGCCCAAGCAGAGTATGGCGCAAGCCGTTGGCAGCCCTGGAAAAACAAAACATCATTCCAACTGTCAAATTTGGCAAACTGTCTGTTATGATCTGGGCTTGTATATCAAGCAAAGGGGTGGAAACTTGGCATTCATAGAGAACACTATGAATGCAGCACAGTATTTAAAAATTTTGGACACACACTTGAAGCCAGTGCCATTAAGTTTGGCTTTTATAGCAACAACAAGCCAACGTTCAAATTTTACCAAGACAATGACCCAAAGCACAAGGAGCATAATGTGCGGACTTGGCTGTTGTACAACTGTGGCAAGGTCCTTGAAACTCCACCCCAGAGCCCAGATCTTAACCCCATCGAAAACTTGTGGGTGCACCTAAAGAAAAAGTGGCAAAAGGGCCCAAAAACCGCGCAGCACTAATTTCAGCCATAACAGAAGAGTGGCAGAAGATTCCTTTGGAATATGACCTCCCAAAGTTAATTGCATCTATGAAAAGACGCCTCCAACATGTGGTCAATGCCAAGGGAGGTCATACCAAGTATTAAAATTAAATATTATTACTTTTAGTCATAAGTTTTTCATACATAATAGTAGGATAAAGTGTTTGTGTAAAGACATTCTTGACAGTGTCAATAATGTGTAATCTAAGTTTTTGTTGTTTTTTCGTAGTCTATTAATAGTTATGTTAAATTTTTTCTTAATATTAATTACATACATATTATTAAATACTTTTCAATAAAAAAATTATAATAAGATTAAGAAGAAGATAATTTACTCATTAAAAGTCAAAAGTTTAATTTTTTTCAGTGTGTAAAGTGATTCTTGACAAACTGTATAAATATGAAAGGGGCGCTAATCTAATGAGCCAAAATTTATGTAACAATTTCTTGCCTACTTTTGTAAAAATATTTAATAAAATATTTATCAATATTCAACACTAACTATTTTTACTTTTTATTAAAGATAATAGCTTAAAGAATATTAGAAAAAAGTTTGAGTGCTCTAGCTTAAATACATTGATAATATTTAACATTATTCAATCCTGCTTAGGGGGGGCGCTAATCAAGTGAGCGGCAGTGTATGTGCGTGAGTTGCACTCATGCACAATCTAACGGCCTTTAAAAGTGCTCTCGCAACGATATACAATATACTTATATATATGTTCGTAAATGTGTGTCCGTACAACGGTATGTACGAAGCACTTATGTATTTATCAGTATGTTTTTTCACGATCCGCAAAGTTCGAAGCGAAAGTGAGCGCGAAAAGTGTATGTATGTCGCACAACGATATGTACAGGGCGCATATGTATTTCTCAACAATGCTATGTACAAAGCAAACTTCGCGTATGTGATTAGTACATGTATGTACGTATGTTTGCACACAATTATGTACAGAGCGAACTGCGCGTATATGATAGAATATGAATGTACATATGTCTGCACAACCGCATGTGCAGAGCGATCAATGTAGAGCGCAGTTTGACACAAATGATGTATTCTGTTCCCGCAAATCATTAGGGTAAAGCAACGACAAAAGCGCTTATTGCACAGATTGAGAAACAAGAACAAAAAAATCACGTTGGGGTCACCAAAATTTATGTGGAGGGCACTGGCTTGAACCCACCATTGTTCCGGCCAAACCTAAATAATAATTAAAGCCGACAGCGCACATAGAATTTTTAAAAGGTCGCGTTTATTTTTCCACTTCTTGTATAATAAGAGGTTCGTTCTATCTATCGTTTTACACGTGCATTAATACGCGACGCGTTCGATCAGCGGTTTAATGACGAAGAGCGGACAGACAAGTTGAGCCTTTTTTTTAGAAAGCGCACGTCACCGAACGCCGCTTAGTGAGAGAAAAAACGTTACAGTTACAATATTTCCAATAGAACAGATAATTGGCATGTTGAAGATAAATGAAAACATGAGCGGCAGAAGGCCGTTACATTTAAATACATTTTTAAGAACTATTCGCTGGCTGCTGCCCCGAACATCAAATATGTATGAATGTATATAAAAAAGACACAGCGAATTCAGCAAAATCATCTTTGAAGGCGTCAATCAAAACTTTCAACGAATTGATATGAATATGCTTTGTTCGATTTTTGTCTAAAGCCCAGTTTCTCAATGTCCGGTTAAATATTCGTTTAGCTAAACGAAATAATTTGCTGGTCGAGTTACAGTGCATTTACACCAGAGGTCGGCACAAGTCGAAATTCGTATACATGCGTGCATAGGCCCTCTGCCGCGGCAAGCAGCACAAAATTACACTTACACTATTAGCATTCGCTGCTTCTCGCGAAAATTGTTATAGTATGCGTGTAAAAACTTTGATAGTATGTGTGTTTGCTCACTTCTGATTTACACTGAGGACGTAAGGCGCGCCGCTAGCATTTAGCCTTTTAGCCTATTCACACTAGAGCACATCAATAGGAAAGATGAGATGTAAAACTCGTGTACCCAATTGCAACATCTAATACCCCGATTCCATTCAAAGAGTATTCAATACTAACAGAGGGGTAACCAGAGACAGCAACTTTAACAGAAAAAGAACATCGCTAACAAAGAGTATATAATACTAACAGAGGGGTAACCAGAGACAGCAACTTTAACAGAAAAAGAACATCTCTAACAGGGGAACATAGCGAGTTAAGTTGGCGGCGTCTGCCTTTTCAAATGATGTGCCGCCCTTTTTGAAAATCAGCTGGTGACAAAGAATCAACGGCGATCACTTTTTCACTTTGTTTTGATGGCAGTGTGAGCGAAGAAAGCGACAGCAATAATATGTTGCTGTTCGTTTCTTCTTGTGTTGTTCAAACTCTTGACTTTGCTTGAGTTTGGCAATTTTACACTTTTGCTTCAATCGACTGGCTGCTTAACTACATGGGAGGGTAGTATAGAATTTTTATGAACTTTGCGTAAATAAATGGGTAATCATAAGATACAAGAATATAATTTAGCACTAAAGTCTAAAAGTTTTTTGTTAATTAGGTAGGGCATGTATGAATAATAAAGACATTTTATTATGAGTTTGTTAACTAATCCTAGAGTAAGGGTATTTGCATTAAAGTAGTCAAAATAAGTTATTTGTTATGATTAAATTATATGCAAGTGGTTATATTGATTTCCACTTAATATTGCCAAAAAGGGTATTTGAACAAGCGCAGTTGCTGCGTCTTGTTAGCTTTGCCTATTATAGTTGTGCTGTCGCAGAACTTGAGTTTGGTAATTTTATGTATGCGGCTGTTTTGTTTCACTTACTCTTTGCTTTCCGCCTTTTGTAAGACAGGGACAGTAAAAAATGCATAAGTATTAGTATGCGTGTGATGCGTTTCATTTTGTGCTGGCTTCGCTTTGGCGAGATTTTTGATATTTATTCTTTTCAGTTGCCTTTAGCTACCCGGTGGTAATTGGGTGGTACAGACTATATAGTAACTTTGTACAATAACACACCTGAAAATGAAATACCCCAGCTTGATTCCCTTCAAAAACGTTTTCTTATAGTTTTGGAATTAGTTGGTTATATATATTTAATTATTAGTGGCTAAATATTAATATATAACTAACAATAAAATAAACTTTTTTCGTATTCAAAATGATATATTTATAACCCTTTTATTTGAATGGCATACTGCAAAAATGTCCATGCCATTAATTTCATATTGTGACAATGGGTATTTCTAGTTGTGCAGCTTATACATACATATCAGCTACAACAGCCAGCCTTTGGGTACACATTTATGCATATACACAAAGACGTGCCTGAACTGCGATACGTTTTGTGTTCACATGCAGCCAAATAAGTATACCAAAACGTTAGCAGCAAAAAATCAAAACAACAAATGTGGCGGCCAGCACAAAAGTATAAACAAAAGCAGCTGTTCTGTCTTTTCTCTACCTACGACCTCTCGTCAGATTTGTTCATGGGCGAGTAAAATTTTTTCGCCAGTTCTTTTTACATCTCTGTTACTAGTACATACTCGTTGGATTCCATTAATCAGAATTTGTCATTAACAGCAAGTCGGGAATGTTGGCGATTCCACTACACAACCAATTGGTTTTAGCATATTTCTTTAACAGGGTCTGGTACGTTTGCATGGATTTTTATTTTTTCACATGCTTGTCAGCTGTAATACTCAAAATGGCACTGATTACGTGCTCTGTAACGTTAACATTAACATTTTTCCCGTTGGTAGCCTTTTTTCCCAGTTGATCCGTGTTCTACCAACGGGGAAAATTTAAATATGATTCCCATTCTGGAAACTAGATTCAAACTCAATATATGCAGCATATCCGAGTTCCAATTGCATACATGCATTTTGCTTGCAGTGGAATCGGGGTATAACATCAACTGTCATCTTCTTCTATTGTAAAAGTGACAAGCAAGTGTGTGTATATTTCTCGTTTTATTTTGATAAATAAATAAATAAAAAAACATGAATAATAATAAAAAGGAATTATCAATAATGATAGCATCTCAACAACAGAGTATGTTTGTGGAACTTGGGACCCGCCTGGTGAGGAAGATGTCAACGAAGCAGGCGTCGCCGTCTCCTCCTGAGCAACCATATCTTGTCGACTAAAACGACCGTTCCTGTGCGTTGTCAATTGCAAACGAGCCAAGAAACTCATTCTTTTTGCAAACATAGGCCAAGATGAAGTTGCACCCCCACTTCGGCCGAATTTCGGCTTCTCTTACCTAGGATAAATTACCGATATTAAACAGATATAATAATTACTGCTTCCATGCATTTTACCTATATTTTTTTTGTCAGTTGTCCACTTTTGTTCTTACGTTGGACCAACTTATGCAGTTGTCCAGCACCTGCATTTTCACTGCAACATCCTTGTAAACATGAGAATTTTTAAATACCACGTAAATCAGCACTGTTCTCCGCCCAGAGGTCAACCAACACGGCCTCCTTTTCGGGCGACCAATTTACCCGCATTGATGTTTTTTTTAACGAAATTAAACAATAAAAAATAACGTTTAATAAAAATAACGTAAAAATTTTTAAGAGTTTGAATTTGAAGTGGATGTCGGTCAGAAAAGAAAGCGGTGGCCGAGTGAGTTGGAGAGCACGTTTTTTGATATGTGGAAGGACCGCGTAAGGGATCTTCGTGGCCAACTTCTACGCTCTTGCAATCAACAAAATTACCAAAAAAAGTTGGCGCAATCAGCAGCATTATAAAATTTTAATTTCGCTCCTTTTTTCAAATTTCTTTTTTTTTCAACAATCACAACCAAAAGTAATCAAAAAACAGCTGACTACTAAAGTCCTTTTGTTAGTGTAATAGTGCATTTACACAGACGCCTTAAGACGCGCCTTTAGCATTTAGCCTTAAGGCCTTCGAAAAATTTAGCCCTTACCATACAAAATGTGGCCGTTATATTTGAAAATAGCGACTTTTTCGTTGCGCCGCAAGAGCGCCGCTATGCTACGGGCTAAAATAAAGACCATTTTGCCAATGTATCGATATTTTCGGCTTGAATTTGAAAAAGTGGCAACTTTTAACAGCTGATTTTAAACCAAATTGAATGTGCAAGCAACGAGAATGAATATAATATAATGAATATATAATGTAATATATATATTATATTCATTCTCGTTGGTGCAAGTATGTAATCTGAATGTTGTACAGGCTAGCACTTGATATGCCAAACAGACTGGCAACTGTTCTGTACTCTGCAGATGAGCCCAGGCTATACAGAGCTATGGCTACCCGCTTTGCCAAAGGAATAGACGCAAGGTGTCGCAAAGCTGGAAGAGGTGTCTAAAGGCCATCTCACTTAATTTCGGGACATCCATCTCCCAATAGCAGCCATTGCGCTCTGCCTTCCAGATGCTTCGCGTCCTAATGCAGTCAAATCCAGACATTGCATTATGGGCAAGTGCTGCTGCGGTCACTTCTGAGTTCTCGCAATCAACAAAATTGCCAAAAAAAAGTTAACGCAATCATTTGCCGTATTAACAACGCAATCACCTATTTCCTTTGCAGCAATCATTATTAAATTCAAATTGTGCTCCATTTTACAAAATCCTGCTTGTTCAACAATTACAACCGTAAACAAAAAACAGCTGATTTCTAAAGATCTTTTGTCAGTGTAAATGACTTTTCGCCCGTATCACTAAGGCGCGCCTTAAGGCGTCAGTGTTAATGCACTATAAGGCCCAATTTCTCAATGTCTGGTTAGGTAAACTAACTGACGTTTAGTCAAATTTGAGTTTCTCAATGTCCGGTTAGGAGTAAATGAAAAACAAACTAACCGGAAGGCTGGGTCGCGTTTAAAATTTAAGCTGATTTTTTTTTCACGATATATCGTTAAGAATTATCGTAAGGCAAACAGCTGTCCCTTGAATTGTTTATTTATTTTGTTATAAAATCAAAATTGCATCACATAAAAGTTTTATGTCCATGCATTTCACTGAACTGGAAGATGCCAAATTTATACAGCGGCTCAGGCTTACAAAATCTACGTGCAAAATCTTTCTTGCAAGGATTGTAGATCAATTGCATTGCCATAGTAATAGGTAAACAATTAAGTTCTTTTGCGCTCGATGTAATCATATGTGGGATTTTAAACAGAAATCATTCAATGATGCCGGAAAACAGCAAAAGTCAGCTGAACCGCTCGCTATATTTGGCACAATGTGTATATATGTGGCAACGCTGTTAAGGCGATAGTTACTTATCGATGAAGGTTAAATTTGGCTTTGCGAAAACCAAATCGTTTAACTCTACCATTAAATTAAATTTGCGTTTAGCTAAACGAAAATTTAACCGGACATTGAGAAATTGGGCCTAAATGACTTTTCGCCGCTATCGCTTATCCTTTTTTTTAAACGTCATTTCATGATTCCTGTTTAATATCCCACATATGGTTTATTTGAGCGCAAAAGAACTTAATTGCTTACCTATTACCAGTGATATAGTTCACCCTATCCCTATAACTTCTCGAGTTATTTACTCTTGGCTCTGTTTCATCAAATTGCGTCTCCGTTGCATGGACATAAAAAACTCTTTTCTGTGATGACATTTTGATTTAATAACAAAATAAATAAACAATTCAAGCGACAGCTGTTTGCCTTATCGATAATTCTTAACAATATATCGGGACATAAAATCGGTTTAAATTTAAAACGAGACCCAGCCATCCGTTTAGTTTGTTTTTCATATACTTCTAACCGATCATTTAGAAACTCAAATTTGACTAAACGTCAAATAGTTTACCTAACCGGACATTGATAAATTGGGCCTAAAAATACTAAATATTTGAGTGGTATTGAAAATGCAAAAAATTAACAAATTGAAATTTAAATAGGCTAGAATTAAAGCGGCACGTCTGCGGTTTCTACGGTGAAAAAATCTGAAAATTGATTTTTTAGAACTCATCAAAATAAGACGAATAACTTAAATAAAATTTATCGATAACTCGCTCGGTTATCGAGATTTAGTTAATCTAAATTTGGAAAAATAGTAAGAAATAAATATTTTGTGAGGTTAAATGTATTTTGGAAAAAAACGAAATTACTTAATGCAATTTTTCGATTTGTTATCGAGAAAAAAATGTTCCGTAAAAAAAATTGTGTATTTTTATAGATTTCTGAAAAATAAATCGAAAATATTAAATAAAATAACTTACTTAGTTATCGAATTATAGCCACTTAAAAGTCGGAAAATGAAAATAATTATGTATGCGTTTATATAATTTTTAACGAAACTTGCAGCGCAACGGTGAATCATACGAAAGTGGTGCTGCATCAGACAAAAATAACAGAGTTATAAAACGAAATACGCATCATAGTTGTTGTTGTACCTAAAATGGATTGGTAAGACATAGGCATATGCCGTTAGCATAGGCTTATGCTAATGTAGACAAATTTTATTGAAGAAAATTTTTTCTCGATAGCTCGATAACAAATCGAAAAATCGATAAATTTCATTAAGTATTTTCGTTTTTTTTCCGAAATACATTTAACTTCACAAAATAATTTAATATTAACAAAATTAATAATTAATTTTGGTAAATACTCGATATCGCGGCACCAGCGATTTTCGGGCGTATTTTTTTTTTTTTATCACCAGTGAATGATAGAAAAAGGTTTTTCATGTAGGCGCATGACGTTTTTTTGGTAAATGCCAGTTTTTAATTCGATTCGATTTAATTCGAAACTGGCATTTACGGCATTTTAAACTTACTAATGCCGTAAAAGCAGTGGCTCACGCCACTGCTAAGGCACTGTTGGCTATGTTCCGGAGAAGATCACACTATCGGGCACATTTTTTTCACGCACGCACACACACCTGTGCATACATACACGAATGGATTTGCAAAATTTGTGAAATTTGTAAAATCTGTAAAACGGCAAAAAAAAATTTTTTTTCCAATGCGATGCGCCTGCATAATATGACTGGCAATGATGTTTCCAAGTCATAAGGGAGCATGAAAAAAAATCAGCCCGAAAATCGCTGGTGCCGCGATATCGAATGTTTACCTTAATTTTTCACTATTTTTCCAAATTTAGATTAACTATATCTCGATAACCGAGCGAGTTATCGATAAATTTTATTTAAGTTTTTCGTCTTATTTTGTTGAGTTCTACAAAAATCAATTTTTAGATTTTGGCGCCGTAGAAGCCGTAAAGTCCCCATTAAAGCTATATGTACTTTTGAAGTTTCCCAAGCTAGTTGGTTTTTTAAAAGGCTAGATCTAGTGATAATAAGGTAAAATGGCAGCACTGGTCACATGCATATGAAGTTAGGGTAGTTGTTGACATAATTATAAACACGTGTTTGGAAGCCGCTAAATATTTACCTTATGATAAACAAGAGGTCAATTTTGTAGTACTTTTCATTAATAAATGCACGCAACTCAAGTCTAGCAAATATACAGCTCGCGAGTTCCGTTCACGCCTCGCCTTACCGTATACGTTGACTGTGTTTATATTTAATGTATGTATGGGTGCAAATGTGTGCATATGCGAATGTGTACGTTTATTGACGCAACTTACTGTTGTAAATTCACAAACTAAATCACTACGCAACATAGGAAAAACAAATACAAATAAAAAAAAAAAGCATAATCATCAATATATACTACGCAGAGCCTGAGTCGGGCCATCTGGACTTGCATCATTCTACACAAAACAACGTCGGAGCGTCGCAGCACCAGCAACAGCATTAACATACATATGCAGCAACCCCTAGAAACGCATTCGCATCGTGTGGGCTTTTACCTGGGTCAAGATGGCAATGTAAAAAGAAACAAAACTTAATGCTATTAATTAAATATTACCAAGTACACTACCGTTTTAATTAAAATTTTTTTTTTTGTATACCCCAAATCCGAGAAATGGCAACAAGATCAAGTAGTTTTTGTGCAAATATTTTATAAAAAAAAACACAGGCTTCTGATTAAAGTTGTAGTATAAGTTGTACCAACAATTAAATAGTCAACAAGTGGAAAAATAAAACAAGCACGGATATATGAAGTGTGCGTCACTGTATATTAGAAATGTGCACGCATTACACTGATGTTGCAGACTTATCTTAAATTTTCGATATTTCCGGTGAATCTTAATCAATATCAACACAAACTTTAAACATTTTTTAATATTTTACTCAGGGTGTAAAAATGGCGCGTTAAAAAAAATAAAAAACAGAACCGCTTTGCAAACTTACATATAAAACTGCTTTTCCTATCCGACCGACTGATTGTTGACACATCCACAGCCTAAAAGAGCTAAATACAAATAACAAAATACACTTTGTGTCCGGTCGGAATGCAGCATTGCTTTTTAGCAAATAGGTGCATTCGTGAATTGCGCTGGAAATTGTACAGATCAGTTGATACTATTTCCCTACCAAAATCGGTGGTTCAAGCACAATAACTAAGAAAGATGGGAATTTCAGACTTTAAGAAGTAAGTGGTAAAGGAGGGTGTGGCATCCATTCATTTAATCCATTGAATGCAGGTTTTTAAAGGATTTCGCCTTCTGCCTCCTTACTCAATATAATAACTAGCTTAAAAACTACCAAAGATACATTTATTCCTGTTTTTTTTCAGACGGTGGGGCGTGGCGCATACTAAGTGGGCTTCGCAACCAAAGTTTTTTCCAGATCTGTGGTGGATGTCACCATCACCATCTTCCTACCAAGTTAGGTGGCTAAAGTTAAAAAACTGGAAGATACTGGCATTTTTGATTATAATTTAAGAAAGCTTTGGGCGGTTGGGTTTATGCAATGTCCGTCTCCGTGTCTGTCTGCTGGAAGTCTGTCTGGACACCCTAAAAGCTAAAGACTTGTTACGGATGTCACTAACAACGTTCCCACCAAATTTGGTGACTCTAGCTCAAAAACTGACCAAATTTGGTGGCTTTAGCTTCAAAACTGTAGAAGATACGGGCTTTTTGTTTATAATTGGAGGGGGCTGGGGGTAGAAGAGGTAGGCGTAGCTTCCAATCTTTTGATGCAGTCGTTTGAGGAATGTCATCGGCTATCTTGCCCCCAAACTTGGTGGACTCTAGCTGCTAAAATGTGGGATATATAAGTCTTTTATCGATTTTCACATCGCGGTGTATCGATTTGTTATCGATTTTCCAGGCCCCTGAGGACAAAGGCATGTACCAAGATATTTGCAAAGTTACAATGCTCTAGTTTTAAGCGTTTCGAAAAAAGTTGCGTTCATACGGACGGACGGACATTGTACGAACCTAATATAATATGATACCTTTGCTATCAGATTATAAAATCGGCTCAGCTTAATAAGTGCATACAAAATTACATGAATAATGCGCTGGAAAATGTGTATATTTTTGTTGGCGTCATTGCTTTGAAATCTTATCGAAACCTGTTCAAGACATTATGTCGAATAAAAAAAATATGCACAACAAAAAACTGACCCGATCGGGTACCTCCCAAATGTACCTTCCACCTATTCATTTAGCATGAAACAAGACCAGTAATATTTGGAGTTCCTCAAGGAAGTGTCCTTGACCTTACTTTTTACTTGTTGTACACAGCAATTGTGTCAAGTCGTCAAGTACTCCTTGCTCCATTAAATGCTGATGATATTGTTTTCTTGTCAGCCAACTCCTATTCTGTCTAAGCCACAACCAGATTTAGGCCCTGGAACTATGGTTAAACAAAACAGAAGGCTCTAGTCCAGAAATACCGACTAGGTCATACCGTTAACCCGTAAAGTAGCGTGTAAAGTCATTTGTGAGTTTTTACACTTTCGCATAAAGATTAAACTTCAAACAGCGATCATCTCCGGTGTTTTTAAACCAATTTGAATTCAGATGTACGTTATTTTATTCATAGTTTCAAACCTCACTTTCACAATTTTAAATTCTTATGTATTTTTCGCACGCCCGTATATCTAGACCAAGTTTCATTAACATTGATTAGTTAAAAGGCATAACTTTAGTGCAAAGTTCAAATGTCCTTTAGGTCAAAGGCGTTTGAGAGGTTCAAAAAACAATGGTCTAAAATAAAATCAATCTGTAGTGCTTTCCTAGTACCTGCATTGAATATTTGGTAAACAGTTTAGCCTCCTAGCTCTTGTTAACGCGGTGGAGTAGTCAACAATAACATATTCGCGATTGTATCTTTTCAATATACAATATATATTTATATATACATATATATATATCTATATATATAAAATAGTTTGACCTGACTGACTGACTGACTGATTGTTAAGAGGCCCACAGCCTAAACGATAAGAGCTAGAAGGCTGAAATTTTCGCAAAATATTCCATTCTCGGTGAAAGTGAGCACTAAGAAAGGATTTTTAATTTGAACCACTCCTTCGAGTACCTCCCATACAAATCAATTTATTGCATTAATCACTTTACCTCATTCCACCACTCTGGCGCCTCATTGTCGCACAAGCCGTGAGTTTCAACGCCGCCGAGTTTACAAAAACAAAACACATGACCCATTCCACTACTGCCGTCTGCGCACAAGCTATTGAGGCCGAATTTATAAAAACAAAACACATGACCCATTCCACTTCTGGCGTCTGTACATGTGTCTCCGTTATTCTCTTTTCTTCTTTGTGCCTTTGACAATTGTTTTTCGAATCAAGTAGCGTTTGTTGTTGTTGTTGCTTCTTTTTGTTGGTATCATTGATTTAAAACAAATCAATTAAAACATAACTTGGTTTTGTACACCAGAATATGTTACGCGAGTGGTTTTACCTACATACTTGCTAATTATCAAACAAAACTTAACACACAAATACCTATTGCCATTGTTGTTTTTATATAATTTTCAAACTGACATTTGTAACTTTAGTTGGTGTTGCAAATGCACATATGTACATACATACACATGTATTTACGTGCATTTTTCATTATTTAGTACCTACATACATATGTATTAACAAAAATGCAAGTGCAAATATTGGTTAATGCACGCATACATTGTTGTATCTGTAGCAAGCTAAATGAAAGCAATAAACATGTTCACCAAATATAGACAGTGCAAAAACAAACACACTAACAAATAGGATCTTAAGAAATGAAATATACATATATACTAGTTGACATAAACAAAACAGATGAGTTTTTTTTCTTTTCTTCTTTGTGCCTTTGACAATTGTTTTTTCGAATCAAGTAGCATTTGTTGTTAGTAAGTGTTGTTGTTGGGATCGCAATGCTTCTTTTTGTTTGTGTCATTGATTTAAAACAAATCAATTAAAACATAATTTGGTTTTGTACACCAGAATATGTAACGCGAGTGGTTTTACCTACATACTTGCTAATTATCAAACAAAACTTAACACACAAATACCTATTGCCATTGTTGTTTTGATATAATTTTCGAGCTGACATTTGTAACTTTGGTTGGTGTTGCAAATGCACGCATGTACATATGTACATTCATACACATGTATTTCCGTACATTTAACGTACATATATATAACAAAACATGCAGTGCAAATATATAAATATACCGTGCAAAAACAAACGCACTAACAAATACAAACTTAAGAAAATGTAATCTGCATACATATGTATGTTTATTTAATACAAAAAAGTTGTATAGATATGTACATATGTACATACATTCTATTTGTATTTGTTTTTTATAGCGAGCCCTTTGCGCGATAACAATTAATCTTGAACATCTTTGTATAGTGGTAGATTTGATAACTTCCTGCTTATCTTACTCAGACAAAACGTAACACACAATCATTATTGATATACAATTTCGAACAAGCAAGCAAAGCACATATGTAAGTTTGAAAGTATGGGGGTTTGGGTAAAAAGGCAGGCAGAAGAGGTAGGCGTGACATTCAAATTTGTGATGCACATCTGTGGCGGATGGCACCTTCTATCTCCCTATCAAGTTTGGATACTCTAGCGCTAAAAATGAGAAAGATATTGAGGTGGGCGATATAAGTGGGGGCATCCAATATTGCACATTTGTTACGGATGTCACTAACAATGTTTCTACCAAATTTGGTGACTCTAGCCCAAAAACTGAAAAAGATAAAGAGTTTTCAGATTTTAGGAGGTGGGCGGTATACGTGGGGCGTGGCATCCAAAATGTTAATGCATATCTTTGTAAGATCTACCTTCCCATCAAATTTCGTGAGTATTGCTTTAAAACTGTGGGAAATACAGTCATTTTCGATTATAACTGAAAGGGGGGCTGGGGGCGGAAGAGGTGGGCGTGGCATCCCAACTTTCGATGCAGTTTTTGAGGAATGTCACCAGCTATCTTGCTATCAAATTTGGTGACTATATGCTAAGATGTGGGATATATATGTGTTTTATCGATTTGCACATCGAGGTGTATCGATTCTTATCGATTTCCCAGGCCCCTGAGGTTGTAGAGCCAAATTTCACAATTTGGCTGACGAAGGTATGTACCAAGATATTTGCAAAGTTGCAAAGCTCTAGCTTTAAGGGTGTTGAAAAAAGTTGCGTCCAAACGGACGGGCGGACGGACGGACGGACAGACCTTGACGGACATTGCATAAGCCCAATATAATATGATACCTTTGGTATCAAAGTAAAATGACGCGTCTGATTCTTAACCTCAATGGTGGCGTGAAAAAGAGAATATTAAATATTTTGCTAATATTATTAACTAATTTATTTTATATATGTATATTGCTAAAATTTTGTAAAAACTATTGGCGCAGCGAAGCAAGCGAGGGCCTTACTAGTATATTAAATAAATATTCAATCGCGAATATGTTATTGTTGACTTCTCCACCGCGTTAACAAGAGCGGCTGTATTGCCGAGCATGACGAAGTTTCCCTTGCTCGCGCACCATGTAGGCTATTAAGTGCTTGCATTGGCTGTGTCATGTATTAGAGCCCTGCACGAATGCATTTGGTTTCGGTACTTTTTGAAGAATGCAAAAAGAAGACGAGTAAAATCTGTGTCTATGTCTTACATTGTAAACAAAACAAAGACGATGATTTGGAAGTGGCATGCACAGCAAGAACCAAGTAAATATGGGAGTCATTCTACGCCGGCTGCTCAACAGAAAATCACGTAAAATAACTGTAAATGCTGATCCACTGTATACATATACGAATGCGCTTGCGACAACATGCTTATGCTGACTAGTGCAATTTTTTTCCTTCTCTTCTTTCCCTCCGAACTTTGCTGCTTTGCACATGTATTAGTGTTTTTGTGCATATGTATTGCAGCAATGCTACTTTCAGCAAATGTCTTTGGAGTCATAAACAAGCATGTAGGGAGTGACAATCGTTCTCGTTTAACGAACGAGCCGCCATTCCAGGTTTTGCTCGCCATAGAGTGGCCAAGTCTTTGATTCATTTGTTTTGTTAGCGCGCAAGACATTCTTGATGTCTTGTATATGCATAAATGCAGGGCTCTATCATGTATGCAGCTATCAGGGAGAGGGTGGTGGCCGGTCTCCGGGCAGCGAGGATTTGCACGCTGACCTTTAGGAAACTGCGCAGTGGCTGGAGAAAAGATCTATGTTATTTTCAGCTTCGATCAATCTGAGCTATAAAACTTGAAGGCGCGAAATCCAGGACACAGGCTATCTTGCTGGGATCTATTGGCCAGTATGTTGGTTCCCCTGAAAATATGCAGTGTTGGCATCTGCTCCAAACGTAGTTAAGGGTGGCTCCCTCAATGTTGAATCTCGGCCCTTACTGGCTTACTAGTTGTTCAAAGAGCGACGTTTGTTATATTATGTCGAAGAGGGAAGTCATTGCAGCGATTTTCAGGTTGCACTGCTAATGCTGGGAAGAGTGGCCACTGCTGCTTGTACCCATGCCTGTTCGATGTTCTATGCCTGGTTTTTGAGGGATTACGGGTCCTGTAGCCGTCCGTTTGGGTGTTTCGCAGCAATAATCGTATCCATGAATTTTAAAATAAGAGCGCTGGCTAAAGTGTGTTTCGGATATGAGTAGCACATCGATGTTGTTTACTTCGATAAGGTGTTTGAATGAAGACCTGCTACTACTTAGGACGTTCGCATTCCAAATATCGATGTTTTGGTCTGTTGTCATACATTAAGCGTTGGCATCATGGTTACAAAGATTTTTATGATTTGCAATGTTTTTTGTGCGAACAATTGCTGCTTCATTAAATCGATTTTCCTATACCCTTTACTCATAAAATGGGTAAATAAGGGTATAATGGTTTTGTGCAAATGTATGTAACAGACAGAAGGAAGCATCTCCGACCCTATAAAGTATATATATTCTTGATCAGCATCAACAGCCGAGTCGATCTAGTCATGTCTGCCTGTCCGTCCGTCTGTATGAACGTGCCGATCTCAGAGACTTTAAGAGCTAGAGACTTCAAACATTAAACTTAAGCTCTTCTATACCAATAGAAGGTCAAGTTTGTTTTAAATTATCGATAACATTTCTGGTTCTCGATATACACATGTGATCGATAAAAAAAGCTTGAATTTCAAAATTGTGAAAATGAGCTATAAATAAAATAATTAACATTTTAAAAAATTAATTCAAAATCGGTTAAGAATCACCGGAGATATCGCAGTTTAAAGTTTGATCATATTGGTCACTGGGTAAATACTGATTCCGAAACTCTTCAAACCAGTTTCGGATTAAATTCTCGAAAATAAAAAGCCAAGCGCTGCTGGTTCGACCGAGTCGGTTTCCAATTTTTCTTACAATGCTTTATTAGGTATGGTAAACCATGCCTCTTCTCGATATCGATACACTATATCAAGTACATAATTTCGTAGCAAAGAGCCTTTGAGCGTAGGCACAGAAACTATTTGTTAATTTCAATTTTAATACAATTCAATAGCTCCATGCTATAACTTCATTAAACTTAACCCTTTACAAAGAATTCAAATTATTATGCTAACGGCCATAAGCCTTTGGCGTAAACATACTCCCGGCCTTGGAAGCTCCTTCTAAACATTCTACTCCTCTGTATCCATAGGCAGCGGGCATATTTTGTGTATGTTGCGCTTGTAATATCCTGACTTGGTTTTGATGGTGACTACACGAACTAATCCATCAGCGCCAGGATGAACTTGGTGTATACGGTCCAAAGCCCATTGCCCTGGGGGAATGTTGTCCTCTCCAATTAGGACCAAAACGCCTTAATTAATGTTGTTGCATACGGAAGACCACTTGCTGCGCTCTTGCAACAACGTCAAATACTCCAGCGACCAACGTCTCCAAAATGCATGTTGTACTGCGACGATTCTTTTCCATCGGTTCGCAGCAGATAACTTCAACATGTGTTCATCGAATGGTTCAGGTATGCAGTTTAGCGGTCGACCAATAAGGAAATGTCCTGGAGTCAATGCCTCAAAGTCATTTGAGTCCGATGAGAGTGGATGAAGCGGTCGTGAGTTCATCACCGCTTCTGCTTGTGCAACAGCTGTGACCAGTTCTTCGTAGTTGAGCGCTGCACTATTAAAGCTTCGAAAAAGCAATTGCATTGCTATCTTTACAGTACTCTCCCAAAGCCCTCCAAAATGCGGTGATCTGGGTGGAATAAAGTGAAAATTGACTCCGAGGTGGCTGCACTGATCCACAATTTGGTGCTTGCCACTATCATTCCAGATTAACTCCGATATCGTCTTCAGCTCCCGCGAAGCACCAACAAAATTTGTAGCATTATCGCAAAACAACTCTGCGCTGATACCACGTCGAGCAAAAAATCGCTTAAGTGCTGCTACAAAGGCGTTTGTGCTCAGGTCTGACACAAGCTCTAGATGGCAAGCCTTGGTCAAAAAGCACACGAAAACGCACAAATACACCTTGATAGGCCGTCGTCCTCTTTGATTGAAGTGCATTAATAGCGGTCCAGCGTAGTCGAGCCCAGTGCGCTCAAAAGGGTTCACTCCTTGTTGCACTCGGCTGCTGGTAAGGAACCCATAATTTGCTTAGCTAATATCGGACGCTGTCGAAAACATGCAATGCAACTCCTTACCGTCCTGCGAGCTAGTTTTCTAGCATTGATGACCCAAAAGCGCTGTCGCACAAAAGCACATAATGCATGCGCTCCAACATGCATATTGCTTCGATGAGTATAGTCAAACAATGCGTTAACAACGATATGATTATTTGGCAATAGCATTGGGTGTTTGGTGTCAAATGGTACATTTGCCTGAGACAGTCTGCCACCTACACGAATTATTTCTATACCCTCAGACTTGTCTATAAACGGATTAAGCGCTTGAATTTTTGCAGAGCTTATAATTTTTCCACTGGGTAATTTTTGAGTCTCACTGTAAAAACTTAAAGCTTGCAAATTAAATACTTCATAGATTAGACCACCCTTTAATTCTGGAACCGATAGCTCTCTAGCTCTAGTCGAATCATTTTTTTGTACAATTTTACGCCAACGATAGACATATACAAATACTCTAGTTAGTTTTAAAATATCTTTAGCATATTTGCTACCTCCTATTATATCGTCTGGCACATTCTGAGAATAGGCTAGCAAGCTAAACTTATTGCATCGTTGTTCGGGGAGACTTTCTGGTCTTTCCCATTTCTCTAAAGCCGACTGCTCAACAGGTAACTGCAAGAACTCTGGTCCTTGCCACCACAACGACGATCCCTTTAGATCACTTGCGTATAGCCCCCGAGACACAATATCTGCTGGATTTTGCTTCGATTCTATTTTGTACCATTCCTAAACATTTGATAACTCTTGAATTATTGCTACTCTGTTGGCAACAAAGGTTGACCAACGACTTGCATGCGTTGCGATCCAACTCAAAACAATTGTTGAATCTGTGAAGTAACTGACTTTTGCGAACGATTCCGGGGCACACTTCTTGATTTATGCCATAAGCTGAGCTAACAGTTTAGCACCTTCTAATTCTAATCTGGGTAGCGATAAAACTCGTACCGGTGCAACCTTCGATTTGGCTGTCAACAGATTTGCTGAAATCCCTCCCTGCTTATCAATGACGCGAACATATATTGCCGCTCCGTAAGCTCGGCAAGAGGCATCTGAAAACCCATACAGTTCTATCCTGTCTGCAACCGTATGAACTGGGACTACCGCTCGCGGCAACGAACACTCATGCACAAGTTCCAATTCGCTCCTGTATTTTTTCCACTGTAACGAATAGCTGGATGGCAACTCCTCATCCCAATGTTGCTTAAGCAACCACAGCTCTTGCATAAATATTTTTCCCAAAATAAGAAGTGGGCTCATTAATCCCATTGGATCAAACAACTGTGCTAACTCTGATAACACAATACGCTTGGAGATGCTATCTGAATTACTTGCGATATGGGAAAACTGAAACTTATCACTCCTCGAAGCCCAATATATTCCAAGAGTCTTTGCTGTGTCTGATGTCTGTAGCTCCAATGGCTCTATTGCTTCGTCACCATCTCCGCCACAGTAGGCGTTAGAACGCCACTTATGTAGCTCGAATCTCCCAAACTTCAACAGCTCGGTTACTTCGTTCTTTAATTGATTTAGCTGATCGTGGGAGTTCACTCCAGCTAGCATATCATCCATGTAAAAGTTGTGCCTTACAGCTTCCCTAGGTAATGGATACGATTTCCCAAATTGATCCGCTAAATAGTAAAGACATCTAACTGCCAAGAAAGGTGCCGAATTAGTCCCATAAGTAACCGTTTTGAGGCGTAGTACCTTTACTTGTTTGGTACTACAACTACGCCATAAAATACACAGATAGTTACAGTCGTTCGGCTCCACTAATATTTGCCTATACATCTTAGATATGTCCGCCGTCAGTGCGAATCGATAAAACCGAAATCGGGTAAGTGTCTCGAACAAATCTGGCTGCAACGTTGGTCCTACCAGCATCGTGTCGTTTAAAGAAAGCCCATTGCTTAATTTACACGATGCGTCACACTTTCTAGGCGAATCACTGGATGGTGTGGCATGACATATTTCACCTCATGTATTTTATCCGCAGCTACCTCCTCTAAATGATCCAATCTTCTGTACTCATCGATAAACTCTGAGTAAGCGACTTTAAGCTCCGGATGCTTATTGAGCTTTCGTTCTAAGTTTAAAAACCTAGTCAACGCCATATTATACGAGCCTCATAGCGGTTTCTGTGCCTGGGCAAAGGGCAAGCGAAGTAATATTCGATTATCAGTTGTCCTTTTCACGGTAGCCACAAACATGTCTTCACATAGCATTTCTGTATCTGTGAATTCTTTTTCAGGTCGAGACACTTCCTCACATTGCCAGAACCGCTGTACCAATTCTTGCAACTGAGCAGCTTTTGCTTATGCCCGAATTTCTGGCACCTACTGCATTGTAAAAGATCAACCCGGTTTGGTGGCTCAATGGTAACAACAGTATTGCAGATGCGCCAAATTCAAAGATTTATTTGTTCTTGTCGTTTGGCTCGAGTATACAAAGAAAATGTATTGATTGTCATGTGCCTTTTGTTCCAGCTTCTTAAGCTCGGTAATAATATAATCGATAAAGGTACCCTTGATATCAGCCCTTTTCTCCTTAAGCTGGTATGTGTGGAAGCAATTTTCTTTCCAAAAAGTGATTCGTTTATTTTGCGATCGTGATCACGTTTCTTATGCAAGATTCTGACCTTGCTATCACCATAAAATTAAATGTTGAGATCATTGAGATCAGCAACCATGTCAGCGATATTGGTGATGTTTGTCAAGAAAATTGGTGATTTCCCAAGTCTTGGGCTGTTGATTGTCAACAGACCAGACCAGACCCAGACCAGATCCAGACCAGACCCAGACCAGACCCAGACCAGACCCAGACCCAGACCAGACCCAGACCCAGACCAGACCAGACTATACTAGAAAACACGGCGAACTCCATTACACCACCTATTTTTTTTAACATTTCGTTTGGGGATTAAAAGATGAAGAAAAAATATTTGTGTTTTATCTTTGACTTTGCAAGTCGGCATGAAGCCGTCTTTAAGAATATAAACTTAAAATGAAGTCATCCGAAAGTGGTTATTGTATTCATGGATTTGATGATGAAAATGGTTGAAATCGGGATCACTTCCATCGAACAATGCATTCAGTGGCTGTTGTGGTGTAAGTAATGGATCCAGTTTGACTTTTCCACTTGCGCAGCACAATCCAGCCGTTTTTCTCTTAAACTTTAACGCATTGAAATATCGGCTCAAGCGTTGTCTCAATTGGGTTTTTTTATACTTTGATACCAAAGGTATCATAGTATATTGGGTTTGTGCAATGTCCGTCATGGTGTCTGTCCGTCCGTCTGTCCGTCCGTATGAACGCAACTTTTTTCGACACCCTTAAAGCTAGAGCCTTGAAACTTTGCAAATATCTTGGTACATGTCTTCGTCAGACAAAGTGTTAAATGTAGGGCTCTACGACCTCAGGGGGCCCGAGAAATCGATAACAAGTCGATACACCTCGATGTGCAAATCGATAAAACACGAATATATCCCACATTTTAGCAGCTAGAGTCACCCATTTTGATGGCAAGATAGCTGGTAACATTCCTCAAAAAACTGCATTGAAAGTTTGGATGCCACGCCCACCCATTTCGCCCCCAGCCCCCCTCCAATTATAAACAAAAATGCCTGTATCTTCTACAGTTTTGAAGCTATAGCCACCAAAATTGACATGAAGGTAGATACTGACATCTGACAAAGTTATGCATCAAAACATTGGATGCCACGCCCCCAAACAACGGGATATGCCCCACCGCCCTAAAAAAAACCGGAAGGTATGTAACTTCGCCAGTTTTTAAGCTAGAGTCACCAAATTTGGTATGAACATTGGTAGTGACATCCGTAGCAGGTGTACATCAATGTTTTGGATGCCACGCCCACTTATTCCGCCCACCGCTATATCTCTCTCAGTTTTTGAGCTAGGCTCTTCAAATTTGGTATGAACGTTGTTAGTGGCATCCGTAACAGATCTGCATCAATGTTTTGGATGCCACGCCCACTTATACCGCCCACCTCTATATCTTTGTCAGTTTTTGAGCTAGAGTCTCCAATTTTATACCCAAAACCCTCATATATTACTATTTGCACTCAGAATCCTTAACACAGCTATGTGAACTGGTATCAAAGTATATCGCAGTCGGTTGCGTCCGACTGCAACGTTTTTACTTGTTTCTTATTATATTTTGTCTATCTTCGCTTAAGTTGTGTGTATACACTTGTTGCTGGCTTGCATGTCTTGTGCGGCGGCCGATGTTGTTGATTTTGGACTATGAACAGACAGTGAATTTAATCTCAAATGCAAGATCCACATAATTTACAGAGTTCATCTTACCACCTTAACGACAAATGCCTGATGTTGAAATTGAATAACAATATGCACAATAATCCTGACTGTTTTGATGGTTTCCAATTGAACTGTTAAGAAACATATAACTTTAACCTTTATTTCACAATTTCGTGTGCATAATAAATGTCACATTGAAACAAACAACGTATTGACATGTATTCGAATGATTACATGATTGTGGGTTTTTGTTAAGGGGGTCTGACGTATGTGAAAAATGATTTTCCTGTTTTCCTGCTTTTTTGTTGAAATTTTTCCTGCATTTTGTTTGCTATAAACCTCACGAAGCCCGAGACCTTTCTAACGAATGCAAGACCCTGGAAATCGGTCTTTGCGTTCTGGAGTTACAGCGTCAGGAAGAAAAACCCGACTTATTTTTATATACATACATATTCATATGTAGATTTGATATAACATTATAGATTTAATTTTTTTTCAAAAATGGTTTTTTATAATTTTCATTAAAACTTATCATTTGCAGGGTTACACGACCTTTGGAGACGGCACTGACGGAATGGATTCTGACACAAGCACCTCTTCTAGTAACAGTAAGCAGGTGATTGTAGGCATATGTGCCATGTCTAAGAAGACACAATCAAAGCCAATGAAGGAGATTTTAACTCGGCTTGGAGAGTTTGAGTTTATTAGGCTGGTAACCTTTGAAGAAAATGTGATATTACGCGAGCAGGTACAGAACTGGCCCATATGCGATTGTCTTGTCTCCTTCCATTCCAAAGGGTTTCCGCTGGAGAAGGCAATTGAGTATGCGCAGCTGCGAAATCCGTTTGTGCTTAACAATTTGCACATGCAGTACGACATCCAAGACAGACGACGCGTTTATGCTATATTAGAGAAAGAAGGCATCGAGATACCGCGCTATGCTGTTCTCGATCGTGACTCACCTGATCCAAAGCGTAAGCTCATAGATCCTTTGCTATAGTTTTATGTTTACCGCGCTTTTTTTTTTAGATCACGAACTTATTGAGTCAGAGGATCATGTGGAAGTTAACGGAACAACGTTTAACAAGCCCTTTGTTGAAAAGCCCGTCTCGGCCGAGGATCACAACATCTATATTTACTATCCTACTTCTGCTGGCGGTGGCAGCCAGCGGCTATTTCGTAAAATTGGTAGTCGTAGTAGCGTTTACTCGCCAGAGTCACGTGTGCGCAAAACGGGTTCCTTTATCTACGAGGATTTTATGCCCACCGATGGTATGGTTACTTTAATACTATTCTCATGCGCTAGCCATCACACAATGCATATTTTGTGTGCAAAACGACTAACCTTAAAACTGCCTCCAGAAGATCATCAGTTTCTTTTTGTAAACGAACAAAAAAGTTGTCATACACATTATTCGCATCGGTTAAATCCAAAATCCCCCCATTTGTTTTCTGTCACAAAATTTGGTTACACTTCTCTATTTAATTGCTTTAATTTGTTTTAACAATTACTAAAAAAAATAAAAAAAATACCAAAACGCCTGATCCACGTATACATGTTCGAATCACAAATTAAGCGAACGTAAAAAGAGCCAAGCAATCAGTTTGTATCGGTTTATGGCCGGAGATCAATAATGTTGAGTGTTCACACGAGAGCGCTGGCTTTAAGAAAACAAAAAAAAAAAACCGATGCAAAACTGGTCGTGTGAAAGATGCTTAACTGAGTTTGATAAAATTTTTCGCGATTTTCATTCTTAAAGCCGTATATTTATTTCAAGTTTTGAAATCTGTTTGTTATCGAGTACAAGAGTATAATCCCTTTCTTACGCATTTCATGAGTAAATGGTAAATAAATTAATAAATTATATAAAAAACAAGAATAATGTAGCAAAAAAATCTCTAGCAGCTGCTCTTAACCCTAGTCTTAACGCTTACACATACAATTATAACATTTACATTTTTCATCCCACAATCATTTTTCCCCTAATACTTCATAATATTATATATATATTATTATATATATATTAATAATTATTATTATTATATAATATTATAAATTCAAAGGATACAATTTCATTGCCATTGTTTTGTGTATCGCTTGCCCGCTCGAGATCGTTGATCACTTTTTTCATTGCCGAATTCCATAGAAAAACTGGTCGCCAGTCGAATACACTGAATCCAGCATTACCTTTACAACTTAGTCTACTTTTCAGGAACCGACGTCAAAGTATATACCGTGGGCCCGGACTATGCCCATGCAGAGGCCCGTAAAAGCCCGGCGCTTGATGGAAAAGTGGAGCGCGATAGTGAGGGTAAAGAGATACGCTATCCGGTTATTTTAAATCACTTAGAAAAGCTTATCTCACGCAAAGTATGCTTGGCCTTTAAGCAGACTGTCTGCGGTTTCGATCTTTTGCGAGCCAATGGTAAAAGCTACGTTTGCGATGTAAACGGATTTAGCTTTGTAAAAAACTCAAACAAATACTATGATGACTGCGCCAAAATTCTCGGCAACATGATACTCCGCGAACTGACTCCAACCCTGCATATACCCTGGTCAGTGCCATTTCAGTTAGACGATCCGCCCATTGTTCCGACCACCTTCGGAAAAATGATGGAGCTACGCTGCGTTGTTGCTGTTATCAGGCATGGCGATCGAACACCTAAACAGAAAATGAAAGTCGAAGTGCGTCATCCAAAGTAAGTTTTATTATATTATTGCAAGCATGAAATTTGTTTCTTATATTTTGAATAGTTTTTTGGATTTTTTTTAAATTTTCCCTGATGCATGTAATGGTAAAAAAAGATAATACTAATTAAGTGTTAGTGAACATATGTAGTGGCAAAAGAAGACTATTCGACCTCATAAAGTATACATCTTTAAACAGCAATGTCAGTCTGTATAAGCTCAATAATTTCAAAAAACGTATATCGAAAGACTGCAGAACTGAAACATCGCCCTTTCTTAAACATGGGTTGATAAAACATAAGTAGATTTAGCTTCAAGCTCTCGCTTACTTTACCCATAAAATGGGTAAATAAGGGTATAAAGGTTTTGTGGAAATGTATGTAACAGATAGAAGGACGCAACTCCGACCCTATAAAGTATATATATTCTTGATTAAAATTAACAGCTGAGTCGATCTAGCCATGTCTGCCTGTCCGTCTGTCTGTCTGTATGAACGCGTAGCTCTCAGACACTATTAGAGCTTGAGACTTCAAACTTGAAACTTAAACTCCCCTATACCATCAGCAGATCAAGTTTGCGTCATTGCCGTGACCAATATGACCAAACTGCGATATCTCCGGTGTTTCATAACCGATTTTGATAAATAATGTTCATTATATTATACATAGTTTAAGACCTTGTTTTCACAATTTTGAAATTTCAGATTTTTCTGTTTTCGATGTGTATATCGAGAACCAGAAGTGTTATCGATAATTTGGAAAAACTCGTTCTTCTCAAGGTAAAGGAAAGCTTAAGGTTCAAGTTTGAAGTCCCTATAGTCTTTGAGATCGGCGTGTTCATACAGACAGACGGACGGGCAGACAGACATGGCTAAATCGACTCGGCTGTTGGTGCTTATCAAGAATATATATATATTTTATAGGGTTGGAGATGCTTCCTTCTGTCTGTTACATACATTTGCACAAAACCATTATTTCCTTATTTAAATATTTTCTGGGTTAAGGGGACAAAAAGCCAACTTTATTAGCTAATTTTCTGTAAACGAGCTTTTTGAGTTATATCCAAGCAAAAGTGTAATAAAAGTTAAGAATGTTGCACGCGACCGACTGTGGAATTAATTCACTGGGATATAAAATTAATTTCAAAACAAAAATTTTCTTTATTGAAAAAAATTACAGAAAATCAAAAATTATCTACACATTTTATTAATTATTTCACATACTTACTATTTTTATACTTTGATACCAAACGTATCATAGTATATTAGGTTTGTGCAATATCCGTCATGGTGTCTGTTTTCGACACCCTTAAAGCTAGAACCTTGTAACTTTGCAAATATATTTGCAAATTTAGGGCTCTACGACCTTAGGGGGCCTGGAAAATCGATAACAAGTCGATACACCTCGATGTACAAGTCGATAAAACATATATATATCCCTCATTTTAGCAGCTAGAGTCACCAAATTTGGGGGCATCAAAAGTTTGGATGTCACGCCCACCTCTTCTGCCCCATCCCCATCCAATTAAAAACAAAAATTCTAGTATTTTCTACAGTTTTAAAGCTATAGCCAAAAATATAGGTATTGGTAGATGCTGACATCTGACACAGATATGCATCAAAACTTTGGATGCCACGCCCCCAAACAACGGGCCGCTCTAAAAAAAAACCAAAATGCATGTATCTTTGCCAGTTTTTAGGTTAGAGTCACTAAATTTAGTAGGGAGGCGGAAGTCGCCATTCCCCAAAGATCTGCATTAAATGAAGGGAGTTGGATGCCACGCCCTCTTATACCACCAACCTTCTAAAATCTGAAAACTCTATATCTCTCTCAGTTTTTGCACTAGAGTCATCGAATGTGGTGGGAACATTGTTAGTGACATCCGTAATAGATTTGCATCAAAATTTTGGATGCCAAGGCCACTTATACCGCCCACACCAATATCATTATCAGGTATTGCGCTTGAGTCTCCAATCTTGAAAGGGAGATAGAAGGTGCCATCCGCCACAGAAATGCATCACAAATTCGGATGTCAAGCCTACGCCTTCTGACTGATATTTATACCCAAAACCACCATATATTACTATTTGCACACATAATCCTTAACACAGCTATGTAAACTGGTATCAAAGTATATCGCACTCGGTTGCGTCCGGCTGCAACGTATTAATTTGTTTATTATACGACAGTACACTTTGCCCTTGATTATTAAAAAAAATTGATGCACGAGCTAAAACAAAATGGACAAAGATTGTGTTCAGTGCATACTTCAAGCAAAACCAACAACAAATTGCATTAACACCGGTATTTGTAACAACAAATAGTAAGGCGAACAAACTAAAAAAGATATAGAGCTGGGCGGTATAAGTGAGCGTGGCATCCAACCCCCTTCATTTAACGCAGATCATTGGGAAATGGCAACATCCGCCTTCCTACTAAATTTGGTGACTCTAGCTTAAAAAATGGCGAAGATACATACATTCCGGTGTTTTTTAGGGCGGTGAGGCATGGCCCGTTGTTTGGGGCGTGGCGTCCAATGTTTTGATTCATAACTTTGTCAGATGTCAAAGTTTAACACTTTGTCTGACGAAGACATGTACCAAGATATTTGCAAAGGCTCTAGCCTTAAAGGTGTCGAAAAAAGTTGCGTTCATACGGACGGACGGACAGACACCATGACGGACATTGCACAAACCCAATATATACCCAATATACCTTTGGTATCAAAGTATAAACATGGCAAATATATAAGTGATATCTACAGCAACGAATTACGTGACATCGATGAAGCAGAAATATTAAAAGAATTAAAATTACAAATCATAACCGAAGTGCGAAAAATACCAAATAAAAAAAAAGAAAAACATACCCTGCAAGAAACCGGACTCATAACAATTACATTCGCCTCGCACACTCGGCGCGGCCCCTACATCCCAATACCCCTGAAATGCAAAAAATGCCTTCGCTTTGACCCCCCAACACCGATCTGCAAAAACCCCGAAAAAATATGCAAAAACTGCTCCGGAAAAACGCACACAGGAGAAAATGACACCTGCACCTACGAAAAAAGTTGCATAAATTGCATTAGCAACCCAGAAGTCGACTACAAACACAGCCCACTAGATCGAAAATGCCCAACATTTCTCAAACAACAGGAGCTTGTCGCAATTAAAACAACAGAGAATGTCGATGTCAAAACAGCGCTAACCATATACCACACCCGACACACTCAACAACTAAGAAACAGCTATGCCACAACACTATTAAACCCAAAAACAAAACCAAACAGTAACACAGCAACAACAAACGGAACTACAATTACACCAATTGAAACAACGGCCTCACACTCCCGTGCTTCAACGACTAACAACAAAACACACCACGATCTGCCAAAATACCCACCAAACGCATCAGCCCATTCACACAACAACCGCCACCTTGAAGATATGGATCTAGACGACCCCGTCAACACAAAAGAACTAACATGCAAACAATCTCAAGACTTAAAACTGCGAATTTTCCCCAAAGAAAAAAACACCCTAGCAACTAACCTTAAGCCTTCAGAACACAACATACAACAAGTAAAAACGTTGCAGTCGGACGCAACCGACTGCGATAAACTTGGATACCAGTTTACATAGCTGTGTAAAGGATTCTGTGTGCAAATAGTATTATATGAGGGTTTTCAGGCGTGACATCCAAATTTGTGATGCATATCTGTGGCGGATGGCACCTTCCATCCCCCTACCAAGTTTGAAGACTCTAGCGCAAAAACTAAGAAAGATATAGAGGTGGGCGGTATAAGTGGGCGTGGCATCCAAATTTTTAACGCACATCTGTGACGGATGCCACTAACAATATGCCCACACATTTGGTGACTTGCGCAAAAAGTGGCGAAGATACTTGAATTCCGGTGGGAAATGGCCCGTTGTTTGGGGGCGAGGCAACCAAAGTTTTGATGCATATTTGTATCAGATGTCAGCATCTACCTTTATGCCAATTTTTGTGGCCTTAGCTTTAAAACTGCAAAAGATACATGCATTTTTGTTTATAATTGAAGGGCCAGCTGTCTTGGCCCAAAATTTGGTGACTTAAGCTACTAAAACGTGGGATATATAGGTGTTTTATCGATTTGCACATCGAGGTGTATCGACTTGTTATCGATTTCCCAGGCCTCCTAAGGTCGTAGGGCCCTAAATTTAAGATATTTGCAAAGTATCGAGGGGCAGCCAAGGTATAAACCTACCTTAGCTGACACCGAGACCAAAAATAACAATAGTCTTACTACTTGTACGAGAAAACACAATTATATTTTACTTTTTAAGTCATTTTAGTTATTTTGAAGTTGGTTTTTTTTTTGTTAAGAATTGTTTATTTTTTTTAATTTTTAGTGATTTTGAAGGTATATTTAATAAGTTTTCTCAATATGAGTAGACCTACTTAACGTGCTGTTTATATGATACAGCGTCGCGACGTTTAAGTGAAACAAACAAAGGAAGGCAGAAACACTTAACTCAACAGAGGTGACGTCGCGACGTCCCGTAAATTCCTAACAAATCTGGGATGATGTCGTCAGCTGTCTTCCTACCAAATTTTGTGACTCTAGTTCAAAGACTGTAAAATATTACTAAATTCTCGTTTTTAAAAGGTGGGCGGCAGAGGTGGGTGTGGTATCCAAATTTTTGAAGCAGATCTTTGGTAGATGTCACCGTCTATCTTCCTACCAAACTTGGTGACTCTAGCTCAAGAACTGTTAAAGATATAGCCGTTTCCGATTTAAAAAGGCGGTTGGCAATGCTGGGCGTTTTATCCAAACTTTTGATGCAGATCTTATAGGGGGGACGTCATCACCTAACTTTTCAACTAATCTGGTGACTCTAGCTCAAAAATCGTGCGAAATACGTATAAATAAGTACGCAAATTTAAGAGCTATGCGGTTTTTCTAATAAAGCCATTGCCAGAACTGGACCAAAAAAAATGGGACCACGCTGGAAGCACCACCTTTCAAATACAACAAGTAAAAACGTTACAGTCGGACGCAACCGACTGCGATATACTTTGATAATAGTTTACATAGCTGTTTTAAGGATTCCTAGTGCAAATAGTAATATATGAAGGCTTTGGGTATAAAAATCAGGCAGAAGCGGTAGGCATGACATTTATCTGTGGCGGATGGCACTTTCTATACTCCTACCAAGTTTGGAGACTCTAGCGCAAAAACCGACAAAGATATAGAGGTGGGCGGTATAAGTGGGCGTGGCATAAACAATTTTATGCACACCTGTTTCGGATGTTACAACCAATGTTCATACCAAATTTGGTGACTCTAGCTTAAAAACTGACAAAGATACATGCCTTCCGGATTTTTTTTAAGGCGGTGGGACATGTCCCGTTGTTTGGGGGCGTGGCATCCAATGTTTTGATGAATAACTTTGTCAGATGTCGACATCTACCTTCATGTCAATTTTGGTGGCAATAGCTTGAATACTGTAAAAGATACAGGCATTTTTGTTTATAATTGAAGGGGGGCTGGAGGCGGAATAGGTGGGCGCGGCATCCAAACTTTTGATGCAATTTTTTGGGGAATGTCACCAGCTATCTTGCCATCAAATTTGGTGACTCTAGCTGCTAAAATGTGGGATATATATGTGTTTTATCGATTTGCACTTCGAGGTGTATCGACTTGTTATCGATTTCCCAGCCCCCCTGAGGTCGTACAGCCCCAGATTTAACACTTTGTCTGACGAAGACATGTACCAAGATATTTGCAAAGTTGCAAGGCTCTAGCTTTAAGGGTGTCGAAAAAAGTTGCGTTCATACGGACGGACGAACAGAAGGACAGACACCATGACGGACATTGCACAAACCCAATATACTATGATACCTTTTGTATCAAAGTATAAAAAGAATCATCAAAATCGGTTCACCCAGTCGCAAGTTCTAAGGAAACAATACCAAAAATAAAATAAATAAAAAAATACAGACGAGTTGATAACCTCCTTCTTTTTTGAAGTCGGCTTAAAAACCCTAAAGAACAAAACCAAAAGCTTTCTACAAAAAAAAATCAAAACAAAAACAACCATCTAGGTAAGGTAAGGTTAGAGCGGTTACCAAGGAGGGATACCCCCCTTAGCGCACTTAGGTCGCATTCGGCCCATTGTGATACCGCGAAAGGCTCTGAGACCCCGTTATTACTCCTGGTATGAATCCGCCTCAAAGTCCATCCTGCGGCTTGGATGAACCTTGCTACATCTTTAGGTCTTTTGCTCGCGAGTTCTGATAGATTTTCGAAGAAAAAGTCACCAAGGATTCTACGCCTAGTTTTACATAGGGCTGGGCATGTGCCAAGGAGGTGAAGAACTGTTTCTTCTTCCACCTCATCCCGACAACTTCTGCAGAAGTCATTATGTGGGAATAGTAGTCTGGCCGCGTGTGCCCCCACAAGCCAATGTCCAATCATCACTCTGGTGACAGTAGAGCACATTTTTCTTTTAAAATCTATTCCGGCATCTAGTTGGCCAGGTTTGATGAGCAATGCGTGAGTTGTGGTTGGAGACCTACCATACTTTGTTGGCTTCTGTCTCGAAGAAATCTCTTAATCTGAGTTTGCAAGATGCCACAGGTATACCAATGCTCTCTTTATCTGGAAGGAGTTCCATGGTAGTTCCTTATCTGGCCAGTTGAGCTGCGATGCAGTTGCCTTCTATATCCCTATGTCATGGGACCCATATTAGGCATATGTTAAACAGCTTTGCCATCTCGCATTTGCGGCAGTTATGAACAGCCTTAGAGTTCGATGTGTTCGACTCCAGCGATCTAATTGCTGCCTGGCTGTCTGTGAAGATGTAGATTTCATTGGCATTGCACATATGTGGAATGCAATTTAGCGACTCCTGAACTGCTAGCACTTCAGCCTGAAAGACGCTGCAGTGGTCAGGGTGTCTGAAAGCCTTGCGTAGGTCAAATCTGGCGCAAAAGATGCCGCCTCCTACTTTGCTATCCAACTAAGAGCCGTCTGTGAAAATTTCTACGGCTTCCGCAGGTCTTGCAGGCAAGCCTTCTTCCCAGTTCTCTCTCGTTGGAATTAGGGTATTAAAGAGAGTGTCTAAATACACCTGTGGGATCTGATAGTCTGTGTTGTCTGGTATGAGTAGATTGTCTTCCAAGATTCTTGAATGTCCAAAACCCTGGCCTATCCACTGTTTGGCTTCCCTTATTTATAGCGCTGACATATTTGCTATTTTCCGCCCCATCATTTCGACAGGTAGGAGATACAGTATGGCGTCGTGAGCATTACCCGGGGTCGTACGTAAAGCTCCTGTAATGCAGAGTGCAACAGTATGCTGCACCCTTCCTAGTTTTTTGGTGACTGTTACTTTGTCGAGTGCAGGCCTCCAGACAGACACTCCATACAACAGTATCGGTCTGACTACCGCAGTGTAGAGCCAATGGACGATTTGTGGATTCATGCCCCATTTAAGTCCGATTGACTTCCTACAGGCGTATAGGGCGACATTTGCCTATTTTATACGCTCCTCAGTATTGAGGTTCCAGTCTAATTTCTTGTCTCCTAACCCAGATCTTTCCACCCAGCTGGAAAGCCTTGCAAGGGATTCCGTCATTCGGTCACATAACGTCTGCGGGAATTCGCCTGAAAAGGCGATAGCAGCATTATCTGCATAGGCTACCACTTTGCACCCTCCCCCATCCATGGATCGTAGTAGTTGGTTGACTGCTACGTTCCATAGAAGAGGCGAGAGGACTCCACCTTGTGGAGTTCCACGATCGACGGATTTGGTGACAGTCGCTGCCCCCAGTTTGGCCTTTACGATACTGCATTGTAGCATCTGATCGATCAGGTGCACTGTTAGGGAGTCGACCCCCAAATCCGCCAGCGAGTCAGTCTTAGGAGTGACGTTGTTGAAGGCTCCCTCTATATCTAGGAAGGCTACTAGCGTGTAATTCTTTCTATGTAGAGACTTTTCGATGTACGCAGTAAGCGCATGCAATGCAGTCTCGGTAGACTTGCCTTTAGGGTAGACTTGCCTTTAGGGTAGGCATGCTGAACTGGTGAGAGAAGCGATATGGGAATAGTGCTTCTCAGATGAAGACAGAGCAACCTCTCCATCATTTTCAGGATAAAAGACGAGAGACTGATAGGTCGAAAATCTTTGGCTGTTGTGTGTGAGGGTTTTCCAGCTATTGGAATGAATACTACTTTCGATTCCAGCCATGGCCCTGGGATTGTGCTACTTTTAAAAATCTTGGAGAAAATATCTTTTAGCCAGTTGATGGCCGTTTTCCCCGCGGATTTTAATTGAGCAGGAATGATGTTGTCCGTCCCTGCCAGTTCTGCCACTTTAGCTATTTTCCAGCTAGATTTGGCTTTTTTCAAATGCCATTGCGGGAAAAATTTAAAAATTGCGGGTTGGAATTCTAGCTTTAAAATAAATTTATTTAGCCATTTTAAGCTTTACTTTATTTTACACCATATTTTATATTATATTTTATTTCTTTGCTGCATTAAGAAATTGTAGCGAGCTAATAGAGGTTGTACCGCAAATCAGTACACTATCGATGAATGTGATGGTGTGTCGATCTGACGTATCGAAAGGTTCAGGCAACGCTTGTAAGCGTTTCCAACTTCACCTTGTAAGCATTGCGAAAGTGACGCGCACAAGAACAAATAAAAAGCAAAGAACTCAAATTAATTAGGTCGTTTAATCGGCCACAAAATGTTCAAAATATACAAACAAAGTGTACGCGATGTGTGGCTGAAGTAGAAGTAGAAGTAGAGCGAGTGTTCAGCCAAGTTAATTCAATAAAAACTAAGCTAAAAAATGGGATGAACTTGGATACGCTTAACTCCATTTTAAGCGTAAGATAATGTTCTTAATAAGAAAAATTAAACATCTTTCAAAATATTTTAATTTATTTTCAATTTAAGATACGGACTTAATCGAAACAACAAATGCTGCTTTCAGTACACATTGCCGCAAAAATCAATGCGAGCTGTAAGCAACCGATAATATTATCCTGACGAAGAGGTAGTCTCTTTGGATACACTCATGAATGAGCTTCATTACATATTGTATTATTTCTTAATACATACACATATGTGAAAATAACCAGGTTAACTTTGTCTTGAATTTGAATTCAGTATTATTATTTTTTGCAAGAATATTTTTATTTTATAATTATAATTATTATTATAAATATATAAGGATTTTGAATTTAATAAAAGAGTTATTTTCTTCAAATTCACCAAGAAAATAGTGCTTTTGAAACCAGTTTTTTTCAGCTCATTTTGCTTTGTATTTAGCTTTTTTTAGCTTTATTTATTTTTTCATACTAAGCTATTTTTGTTTAAAAAATTATGACAGCACTGGTCCCTGGCGATTTGTAGAGTTTGAAACTCTTAATTGTCCAGTGGATATTCCTATCGCTGAGCAGTAGCAATAGTTTCTGTGTCTCCCCGCTAAAGGGCAGATCACAAGGTCTTGGGGATCTGCTTCCCCCCGGAAAATGTGTGTCCAGGAGTAGGGTCAAAATTAATAACTCGCGAACGAAGCAAGATATTTTGATTTGGTTTTTTGCATTCGATATATATAATCAGTAGAAAGTTTATTTAAAAGAAAAAAAATAAAGAAAAAATTTAAAGTTGTTAGGAGAAAAACGCTCTGAAATATAAAACATTTCAATGTGTCATGAACATATTGCATTCATTTTCCCATATTCACCTATATGTTTTAAAGCATCGTTCACCTCGTTTTCCAGTTCCATGCTCCATTGCAACTCAAAATTATCATCATCATTATATTTAGTCGAGCCGTACTCTTTTAATGGGTTACCTGCGCTCGATAACAAGTCCAATTTTGTTATACGAAGGGTATATGTCACAATTTTTGCATTTAGAGTCTCTTATTGCGCAATATTGAGCTTTGCTGAGAATTTTGTCGAGCAGTAGGGCCAACGCTTCGCTTGTCGAAATGGTTGTCGGCATTTTCACTGGATTTTGTACAGCCTTGAGAATTAATTTAGCCTTTGCTGGGCATAAGTATAATAGGTTAAAAACATAAGCCAGATCATTTTTGTTTTGTTTGCGGGCGGCCATTCTTGCTGCTTGAATTAATGCATTGAGGTTTCCCCCATTAAATGCGACTATATCTGCAGCTTGCCTCCTCTGTGATCTTCGACTCTTCTTAGGAAACGCTAATGCAGGGCGTCCTACTGACTTAACGGTTTTCGGGACGTTTATACATGTTTCTACATTTAGCCAACTTATATACTTTCTTTTAAAATCCTGTTCATGAGACATGCACTTCCTCCATTTATCCGCCAAACGGTAGCAAAATCTCCATGAAGCATCTGTCACAGCTTTAGTCATTTCATTTGTAATTTCATATATCTGACCACGGCAGTTTCGTTGGATGTTTTTGTCTTTTCTTACCACCACAAAACAAACAACTCCGCATTGCTGAATTTGAGGTTATGATCTATTAATGCAAATTATTGAAAGAACCAAGTAAAACAAAGTAAACTTGAAACATGCATTACAACAGGAATTTGTTAGTCTACGACACGCAATTTGTGGCAAGACCGGAATAGGTCGGAATCGTTTTATATACCTTTTTAAAGATTGGATTTAATCACAAATCCACACATGTAGGACGACACACTTTGACATAAAATTACGAAGACACCACAGCTAATACAAACAAGACATTAAAAAGCACAAAGTACAAACCCCAATGAAACGATTGCATAGCTAAAGTTGGTTTTAAACAGTTTTTTTTTATTACTTTTGGGATATTGTAACTTGTTATTAAATTTGCACACACTAAATCACATGCTTACACGAAAACTGCCGCTAGGTTTAACAGCTGATTTCGCGAAAGTGGTGCCATCTACGGGAATTTCTAGAACGCAGATGTGTTGGTCACTCTTTTCCAATATAGAATGATCTTAAGTACTTTATTTTTTTAACTTTTAAAAAATAGGTTTTGGCCAAAAAAAGTGGTCGGCTGGACCATAGTGCGCCGTTTGCGTTTTTAATAACCCCAAGAGTCTGGGGAGTTTTGCTCAGCAACTTCCTTAGTCTGGCTGCTTCGGAAATGCTTTCTATCTCCGAACAGAAAGTTTTCCAAGAGGTCCGCTTTGCTTAGCGAAGGCCCTTTTTGAAAACGGGTAGCCCTGTCTTATAGTCAGCCCATGACTGTTCGTCATTTGAACCTTAGCTTTATTAAAGAGTTTTCTGGCTGCTGCCCTCAACTCGGATACCATGGATAGCTACGCATATATAATAAAAAAGTTGTTTCACAAAATGAGCGAAATTTTTCTGAATTTATATAATAATTGGAAGAAATGGCGATTAAAATGGCGTGAAATTTATTTAAAAGATCTTCGCTGAAGTTTGTAATAGATGCTAGTAGTTTAGTTTTGGCAAAAGCTCTCCTAGCCGTGTTACCATCATTGCTATTGCCGCTTCCAATCTGCTTTGGCATGCTTATCCGAAGACTCATTTCGTTCCAAAACTTTTCTTGAACATATTTTTTCCGTTTGCTCATTTTAATCTTCTTATCACCTTTTATATGCCATTTTTTTAATTCAATTTTATATGAAATGTTCAAGACAAATTCTAAAAACCGGGTCCAGGTATGCAATGGACTTACTCCAAACTGCAAAGCTCCAGGCTTTGGGACAAAAAGTTTAGAATTAAAATCTGTTATTTCTAATATTTTTGTTGGAGTGACAGCACAGATTGCACAACATTGAGTAGATTTAGTTGCAGTTAAAACGTTTAGCACTTTGCCATCAATAAGTGTCATATGCATTTCAAACTTTACTGTTATATCACGATTTTCATTCAATTTATAAACAGAAGGTTTGAGGTCATTCATTTGAGAATCTAAAAGGTTCTTTTCCATCATTATGTGGGCCGTAGTTTCTTTTACTAGTTCAATTTTTAGAGGTCTGCAAAATCGTATAGATTGCGGTGTTCTATTATTCCATATGTTGTGATCAAAAGAGTCTATAATTTTTATGGGTATAACAGATGTAACAAAAATGGAGTGATCTGAAAGCTGTTCGCCAGGTGTTTCGGTAGCGAACTTCTGCTTGTAAATTGAATGACCCGTTGAACCATCAAATCCATAGATGCATATTAGTTTAATTTCAAAACTGTTTGGAAACTGGCTTAAAACATCGGCTTGCATTTTAATAATTCTGTGAGCAGTATGATCTAAACAGTTTTGTAATGATACTTGGGCAGCCGTTTCGGTTATTTTTATATCTACAGGACGGCATTGTAATTTCGATTCCATTACTAGACTATAGGTTGGATAAATGTTACTGTGGCGACTTTTATTCATAAGTCTAGTGTTCATGTATTGCTGTTTTGTAAGAGAATTTTCCAGAAGGTAAGCCAAAGCTTCATCGGGTGTAAGTGGAATGGGTTTTTGTGTATCAAATTGCTTTCTCGATTCAGTTAAGTATTCGGGTGTTGTTATGGTTTTTTTTAAGAACAAAAGCCGTGTCCTTCTTGTTTTGTTTCTTTGCAGAGACTGCTGCAGCATGAATGCAGAAGATTTGTGTCACAACTATTTTCATTTGCAAGCTCAGATGCCAATTTCCTTTTTAATCTTGTACCCGCATTCGTGTAAGATAAGGTTGGACGTCCCATTTGCTGTGGTGTCTTGCAGGTTTCATCGATAGTAATTGATATTTTAGACGCCAACCATACAGTATGCTTAGACATGAACCGTTCAAGCATGTAGTTACATCTGGGAAGATATTTATGAATGTAACTATTAAAATTACTTATTTTTTTTTGTCAATTTCCTTTATTGTCTTGGATTCCACAGCGTTTTTATTTATTTTGGTGTATATCCAACCCGATACACATTGAATTTTTCGATTGTTGTTGCGCCATATTTCGATAAGTTCGCTGTGACTTAAGGGGGTATTCTGGTTTAGAAGCCCGAATTTTAGAGATTTTTTTGAACGCGATAAAAAAAAAACAAAAATTATTTTTACTATCCATTTTTTTTTATAAACTTTTTATTGATATTTTAACAATACAAAACAATTATAACTTTAAAAAAAAAATTAAATTTCAAAAAACTGCAGATCGACGAAGTGGGGACTGATTGAAAAATGGCTTGTCCTGGTGTGCAGGATATAAATTCTTTCCGTGACCCGAAATGGAAATCAATGAATGATTTGTAAAGGTGAAGGATGTAGTTATCGCACTACGAAGCGTTTTTGAAAAAAAAAATTTTTTTTTACAAAATGGCGGCGGTTTGAAAAAAAAGTTTCATATTTGTCCTATTTTTTTGTCTTTCGGAATTTTTTAAAAATACAAAAAAAATAATTTTTATTAAAATTCTTCGTAGTGCGATACTATAATGTATAAAGAAGCTCTGTATAAAATTTCAAGTGAGTCGGTTAAGTAGAACTTGAGATATCATGCACACCGTTCCTAAAAAAGTAGTTACGAGAAAAACGAGCTCAAAGTTTGAGAACTAGTCGCGCGCAGTCGGAGTCAGCGTCACAAAGTGAGCTGTAACTCCGAAAATAATTCGAATTTCGAAAAATCCTTTTAGGGACATTTTCTTGAAGGGTTATACAATGAAAATATGCAAAAAAAAAAAAAATCATTAGTTATATTCCACGAAACACGAAGCACGCATGTTAGTTTTCTAAAAAAATACATATAAATTGGACATAACACAACACTTAATACCTAGAACTATACATAAAATAACAATATACACCTAAGTCTGTTTTTACACGGTAGATTGGTTCCAGAAGAAGCCGTGTAAAAAAAAACCGTGTAAAAAAAGACATTGATCGGCAATGTATCAAAATCGACACCTTTCATTGCTCGAGGCTTTAATGCACGATTGATAAGCAGGGGCTTTAACATCCGATCTCCAGAAGCGTTACTGCACAATAAAAATGTGAAAAAATTTAAGTACATAAAATTTCAAATCGTGCTAAATGGAATAAAATCGTGTAAAAAAATTAAAAATATTAAATTTTCAAACCGTGTTATATCAAAACCGTGTAAAAAAATACCGTGTAAAAACAGACTTAGGTGTACATTAAATAGTGCATACCTTGAAGATTGCTTTCCATAATTTAGTTGAATTCTCTGGACCAATTTAACGCGTGTGGCACAACATAAACCAACTAAATATTTTGGCGCAAATTTCTGTTCGGAAATCAGCTGATCGCTAGCTCACTTTTAAAAGCTCTCAAAAAGCTTTGGTGGCGCTTTTAAAGCTTTTCATTAAATTTTTTTTAAATCTATGATGCATTCACTTTAAGATTAAAATAAGAAAACAACGATATATTAACATCGAAAAATCGACTTTATGCCAAAAAAAAAACGACATCTGGACCATAGTGCAGTGTCCAATTTGGCCAAAATGACAAAATTTCAAACCTCGTTTTCACAATTTTGGAATTAAAGAATTTTTTGTTATCGATCACATGTGTAAATCGGAAACCAGAAGTGTTATCGATAATCTAAAACAAACTTGATCTGCTTATGGTATAAGTTTCAAGTTTGAAGTCTCTAGCTCTTATAGTTTCTGAGATCTACGCGTTCATACAGACAGACGGACATGGCTAGATCGACTCGGCTGTTGATGCTGATCAAGAATGTATATACTTTATGGGGTCGGAGATGCTTCCTTCTGTCTGTTACATACATTCGCACAAAATCATTATACCCTAATTTACCTATTTTATGGGTTAAGGGTATAACAAGCAGTTGTATTAGCTTATAATTATATGATGCGCAAACAGTTCGTGCTGCTGTAGTAAAAGAGGAGAAGCCGCAAAAAAATGATTTTATTTTTATATTTTCGTTAATATGCACTAAATGAATGCTAAGTTGTGATTTAAATAAATATTTTCCTCTGTATTGAGTAAAATATGGGCAAACTTTGGAGCTTTAAAGCACATGTGACTAATTTCGAAAAAAAACCATCTTTTGAGAGCTTTTAAAACTAAATTTGAGATTGGAAATGAGTGAGACGAACTTATGTGAAAAATATATGTGTCAGACAGGGACAAAACATTTTTCAATCTCACGCTGACATTGTAAACGCGCCTTAATATCTCTATTCACTTCTACGACAACAAACACACAACAGCTAAACCTAAAGTTATCACCGACAAAGCAAACTGGGAACAATTCTTAAAATTAATAGAAGAACTCTCCCTACAGATACCAACAAGCACAAACATCAGCAAAGAATCAGCTACAATACACAAAATAATCATTTCCAACGCGCACAGAACAATCCCCCAAACACACCCTATGATCCGCCCCCACAACGTCCCCTGGTGGAATAAAGAGCTACAAATACTAAGAGACGAAAAGAAAAGAAGATGGCACAGACTAAAAAGAGAAATAACAACATAAAACATCAAACAATTTAAAAAAGCGAACGCACTTTTTAGGCTTACCCTGAAAAAATAAAAAAAATTCTATTAAACAATTTAACCCCCGACACCCCACCCAAAAGAATTTGGAGCATTATACGGGCTTAACCCCCAAAAAACACATCCACTGCATCCTCAACCCTTACACAAACACGCACTCCAATAATACCGAAACCCAACTCTGACAAAACCGCACTAAACTCATACCGACCCATATCCCTTAACCCATGTGTTCAAGCATGAACATAATTTATAAACATCCGTAAACAAGGCTGCAAATATGTGCTGATGTACAAACATAAAATCCTAACATAAAGTACATATGACATGAGTATTGATATGGTTACACACATGCATTGTACTTAACGCACTAGCAGGTAGCAGCTAGGCTATCTGTAAGTGCAACGCACATGTTTGTAATCTTTAAATAGCCACGCTGAACCTTACACACTCAGCGATAGGATAAGAATAATTTAAGACCAACGCTGAGCCTTACAACCTCAGCAATAGATAAGTTAGATTTAAGGGATGAATTTATACTCATGCTTATTAAAAATCCTAGACAATATAATAGCAAACGACTGTGGTGGTTTGTTTCCAACGATGAACTCATCCATAACAGTCAAACTGGTTTTAAGAAGGGGAAATTTGCTATGGACTCCTAGTAGATCATCTACTAGCTAGAAACGTCTCCAGAAAAAACTACATATCAATAATAGCCCTTGACTTTGCGAGAGCCTTCGACAGAATAGGAATTCACACAATCCTCGACCAACTTACAGGATGGAAAACCTCATGACCAAAAGAAAAACAACACTTCGCATCACAACAGCCTTCTCCTTTTTTCGCCCCATCCCTAACCGCCTCCCCCAGGGATGCTGAAACGCTCACCCAACACCCAAACATCAACCTAAGTGTATACGCGGACGATTTCAACCTCATATTATAAATAAACAACAGGAAATACACAAATATAAACCTAATCCCCATTCTTACCACAATAACAAACTGGGGCGATTACTCAGGCACTATGCTTTCCACAACAAAATGCAAGCACATGCATGTTTGCAAAAAACACAACTATAACTGCACCCTAACCACAGGACAAATTCAAATTAAAAACAAGTAAAAACGTTGCAGTCGGACGCAACCGACTGCGATATACTTTGATACCAGTTTACATAGCTGTGTTAAGGATTCTGAGTGCAAATAGTAATATATGAGGGTTTTGGGTATACAAATCAGGCAGAAAGGGTAGGCATGATATTTATCTGTGGCGGATGGCACTTTCTATCCTCCTACCAAGTTTGGAGACTCTAGCGCAAAAACCGACAAAGATATTGAGATGGGCGGTATAAGTGGGCGTGGCATAAACAATTTTATGCACACCTGTTACGGATGTCACAACCAATGTTCATACCAAATTTTGTGACTCTAGCCCAAAAACTAAGAAAGATATAAAGGTGGGCGGTATAAGTGGGCGTGGCATCCAAAATATTAATGCAGATCCGTTACGGATGTCAATAACAATGTTCATACCAAATTTGAATAGCCTAGCTCGAAAACTGAGAGAGATATAGCGGTGGGCGGTATAAGTGGGCGTGGCATCCATAACATTGATGCACACCAGTTACTGATGTCTCTACCAATGTTCATACCAAATTTGGAGGAGTTGCGTTTGTGAATCGATGCGAGGAAGACGTATTCGGAGAGCAAAAGCCTTGATAATCAGTGCGTGGTCCAAACCCACTTACAAAGTTATTGATAATCTTCTTGACCAAGAAAAACAAAAAAAGAAACCCAAATCATCATTCAGGGCTCCCCTCCAACAATGAACGAGCATTATGCTCCAAGCAATTATATAAAAACAACAGAAAATTCCACAAATCAACAAACGAACAGTGAAGTAAGAAAAAGAAAAAATATGAGTAACTTAGACTCACCGTCTAAATCACTCAAAAACAATTATTATGCTCCTCTCGATGAAGAAGAACTGGAATGTGACAGTGAAATACTCAAAAACTTCGAGCAATATGTGCATAACAAAAAGATCATTGAGAACATAAGCGAAAGTGGAAAAACAAAAAATTCGGGAAACGATAACGAAAAAGCTTCAACGTGTGCAGCAGCCAATGCTTCTATAGGCGCAAAAGCCACTACCGCAAACAATCATGATAAGAACAACAATTACAACAACAAAGCTAACCAAGCAATCAAACAAAATAATAACAAAAAAATTCCGCCTTTAGGTTTCTACGATATAGGTACGGATGAACTTATTAAATTTATAACAAAACGCCTAAAAAAAACGAATTTAAAGTCAAAGTACATAATGAAAGCAAACAAACGCTGTTTGCAGATGATCACGACATTTACATTAAAATAAAAGCTTTCCTTGAAAAACCAAAGTGAATTTCTACACCTATACCCCAAAATATTTAAAAAACAAATCGTACCTACTAAAAGGTCTCAAAGGTAATACTGATGCAAAAATTATTCTTGAGGAGCTGTACAATAGCGAAGAACTGCAATTTATTAAAGTCTCTCAGTTTACAACTAAGGCTTCAATACAACAAACAAAACCACTTCCACTTACAATTTACCGCCAAAAGTATCATTGGCGCCCTTAAAAAATTAACAACCTGCTGTTTCGTTGTATACAATGGGAAGCCCTTCGACGACCTGAGATACCTCAATGCAGAAATTGCCAGGCGTTCTTTCATAGTGCTGCAAACTGCTACCTGCCGCCAAAATGCGTCAAATGCGGATCCAACCATCCCTCCAAGGAGTGCACGACAATTAAGAAAAAAGAAGACAACAAGGAAAAACTTTTCTGCGTTCTGTGCAATAAGTCAGGACATGCAGCATCCTATAAAGGGTGTGAGAAATACAAGCGTCTACAAAAAAGGATTAGAGCTAAGAGAAACACAAGCAATCAAAATAGAATATCGATAAGATCTACCCAAGTAAATAATAAAATAAGTTTCGCAAACGTAGTAAGAGAAAATACAGACTATGATCAGGCAATTTCGCACCCAAGTCAAACGAAATTAACAAATACAACAGAAACACTATTATTAAGTCTCCAAAATATCAAGAATCGATACGTTTGAAACATTATTAGATTAATTATGAACTTAAACATACAAATTAAAATTATTACTATCAATGTCAACTCTCTTATTAAAATTAGCAGGAGAGTTGATTTACAAAATTTCCTAGATGAGCACCAACCCGATATATTGTGCTTAAATGAGACAAAACTTAATTATAGACATAATTTACAATTTGACAAATACAACATTATAAGAAAAGATAGAAATTACGCTAAAAGAGGGGGTGGTACTGCCATACTTATTAAAGACTCAATTAAATACAAAACGTACAACAAACTCAAAACAAATGCCCTTGAAGTATTAGAAGCATGCATAATTCAGTTACCAATGCCAAATAATAATATCCTGTATATTGTTGCAGCTTATTTTCCTAGCGGAAATAATAACGAACATTTTGAAAAAGATATAAAAACTCTCTTTGAAACACTTCAACTCGAAAACAACAACCATTTTTACATATTGGTAGGAGACCTTAATAGCAAACACTCCGATTGGGGAAACCCCACAAACAACCAAAAAGGGAACATTCTTAAACGCTGGTTGGATGATAACTCGTTTCTATACAAATGCAATCTTTATGCATCTGAAAGTCCATCTTTTGAGAGCGCAAGTTCCTTTTTAGATATATGCCTAGCAGATTCAAGATTACACATAAAAGATATAAACAGCACCACAAATTGTCTAAAAACTCTAGAATACGACAGCGATCATACAGCCGTTCAGATAATATTGTATAAAAATTACATAGATGAACCTATTGACACATTAAATGAAAAACACACAGGCAAACCTGATTACAAAAAAACCAACTGGCAAAAGTTCCACAACAAAATGAATCAACTTTTGAAAACTCAACCAATCGCACCAAACAATAAAAACCTTGATAATAACGAGATAGACTGGCACCTTGATAAAATAAATAAAACAATAGTCCGCTCCATTCATACAATAGTTCCCAAATCTAAACCACCCAGCTACATTAAATCTCATTTGAACTCCACACTGAATAAGCTCTACATAGAAAAGAAACATACCCCTTCAATTATTAACAAGTTTGAAGGCTCTAGTCGAGAAATCCCGACTAGGACATACCCTTAACCCCATATGTAACCCGTACAGTCATTTGTGTGTATTCTTCCAGTGACCAATATGATCAAACTTTAAACTGCGATATCTCAAGTGTTTCTTAACCGATTTTTTTTGAATGTTCATTATTTTATCCATAATTTAAAACCTCATGTTCACAATGTTGAAATTCAAGATTTTGTTGTTATCGATCACATGCATATATCGAAAACCAGATGCATTATCGAAAATTTAAATCAAACTTTCAAGATTGAAGTCTTTAGCTCCTATAGTCTCTGAGATCCACGCGTTCATACAGACAGAAAGACGAACAGACGGACATGGCTAGATCGACTCGGCTGTTGACGCTGATCAAGAATATATATACTTTATGGGGTCGGAGATGTTTCCTTCTGTCTGTTACATACATTTGCACAAAACCATTATTTCCCTATTTAAATATTTTCTGGGTTAAGGGGACAAAAACCCAACTTTATTAGCTAATTTTCTGTAAACGAGCTTTTTGAGTTATATCCAAGCAAAAGTGTAATAAAAGTTAAGAATGTTGCACGCGACCGACTGTGGAATTAATTCACTGGGATATAAAATTAATTTCAAAACAAAAATTTTCTTTATTGAAAAAAATTACAGAAAATCAAAAATTATCTACACATTTTATTAATTATTTCACATACTAACTATTTTTATACTTTGATACCAAACGTATCATAGTATATTGGGTTTGTGCAATGTCCGTCATGGTGTCTGTCCGTCCGTCCGTATGAACGCAACTTTTTTCGACACCCTTAAAGCTAGAACCTTGTAACTTTGCAAATATATTTGCAAATTTAGGGCTCTACGACCTTAGGGGGCCTGGGAAATCGATAACAAGTCGTTACACCTCGATGTACAAGTCGATAAAACATATATGTATATATCCCTCATTTCAGCAGCTAGAGTCACCAAATTTGGGGGCATCAAAAGCAGCGTTTAAAAAACTGCAGTAAGTTTCATTTCAAATGATTTTGCTTCTGCTTTTGCTTCTAAAAAAATCATAAGTCGCAGTCAAAGCATAGGCAAAAATCAAACAGCAACGAAAATCAAAAATCAGTAGCAGTCGCCGTTTTTCGTTTTTTTGTTTTCTGCTTTGCTGTTGATTTTGATCGTAGACTTAAGTCGCCGCTGCATCGCGTCGACTTTCGGCAGTCGGCGACAGTCGCAGTCGCTAAAATCAGTGGCGACGACTTTTTGCTACTTTTGATTTTAGCTGCTGTTGTTTTCGATCAGCAGCGTAAGTCAAAAAAGCAAGAAGCGACTAATTCTTGGAAGTCACTTGCAGTCCATGTCGCATTTGTTTGCTACTTTTGATTTTAGTTGTAATTAGTTTGCTGATAGACTCACACGTATTTAGCCATGGCACCAAGTGTAGTGTGGAAGTATTTTGAAAATAAGGCTGCCGAGAGTTTGGCAATATGCAATATATGCAAAAGTGCTCTTAAAAACAATAGACAGTCGAATTTAAAAACTCATTAAATAAAACAGCACAAAATTGATTTAAACTTGCAAAGTCTTGAAAACATTGAAACGGCATCAACAAAAAAAATTGAAGTCAATAAAAAACAACTGATAAGATCAGATATTGGATTGGTAACGGAGGAGAGCATTCCCTTCAATGTTTTAAATTCAACAAATATGAGGAATATTCTCGATCCAATTTGTGAAGGTTTTAAAAACTGCGGACGGAAAAATAATGAAATTAAATGCATTAAACTGCAAAAAAACGTTGCAAGTTGTGGCAAACAATATTAGGACTCACATAACAAATGAACTTCAGAACATATTATTGTCTTTAAAAATAGACAGTGCCACCCGAATGTCCAGAAATATTTTTGGAATAAGTGCACAGTTTATAAACGCGGCTCAAATAAAATCAGGTTTTTTGGGAATGATTGAGTTGAAAGGTGCAGGATCAAGTGAAGCCAAAAATCTTGCCGCAGAAGTGGTCAAAGTGCTTAGTAAATATATTATTAATTTGAATCAAATCGTCTCCATAACTTCTGACAACGGTGCAAATATGCTTAAAACAAGCAATATTTTATCGTTTGTTTCCGAACAAAATAATGAAGAGGACGACGAAGAGTGCACCAACGACGAATATTTAGAAAAAATCGAGTTGATAAAAAGAGTGCCGTATGTATTAATAGGCAATATTCAAGTTTGCCGTTTTGCTGCACATACAGCACAGCTAGTTGCTCTTGATGTGATTAAATCATTGGACATACTGAAGTCCTTACTCAATTGTAGAAACATGACAAAATACATACGAAAAATATCCAATGGACATCGTGAAATATTTGAGCTAAAAAAATTGAAAATGCCACAACTTGATTGTCCAACCAGATGGGGATCTACTTACACAATGTTAAAAAACTTGTTGGAAGCTAAAGACATTTTAAGTAAAATTGAATCAATTAAAAACAAATCTGATGAAGAGAATTTTGATATAGATTCCTCGTTTTGGGATTTTATTGAGACATATTGCAATGTTTTCAGCCCCTTGCAAAAAACAATAACAAAGTTCAAAGAAGAGCAATTACATTATAGTAATTTTTACGCCCAATGGCTTAAGCTTAAAATATCTACAGAAAAAATAGTAAAGGATTCAAGTCACAGTCTAACAAAAACCATTGGAAATAAAATTTTAAATGCTATAGAAATACGAACGAAAACTTTGTTAAATAACAAATTCGTAGTTGCATGCTTGTTTATGGATCCCCGCTTTCAACATATATTGTCATCGCATCAAAAAAATGATGCAATAAGTCATTTAAAATATATTTGGGATAGACTATATAGTCTTAACCCTACTGGCAATATGTGCCCTGCTCCGAATTCCAGCTTTAATGAAATGGACAGATACTTTTATGATGAGGAAGACGAATTGTTGGACGCGTATTTATCGCAAGGCGTTCAATCGGAAGTCAACAGTACAATGGACGTATATTCAAAAATTGAAAATCTCCAACTTTCTTATCAGAGGATAGACATAGACGTTCTATCGTATTGGAAAGGAAAACAGTATACCGACCAGGAGCTGTACGCAATTAGTAAAGTTTGTTATGCAGTACCGCCAACTCAGGTAAATGGAAATGGCGTAATAAATTGAAGTTGTCTTATTTATTTACTATACTTATTTTATAACAGGTGTCGATTGAACGAGCATTCTCTACGCTGAGACTGGTGCTAACCGACTACCGAAATCGATTAAGCCAAGATGCTCTTGAGAATATATTGTTAGTTAAATTAAATCCTAGCTTTTTGGACATTGCAATTGATACCTTGCCACTATTTGAAAAAGAAGAACATACTCTAAGTGATTAAGAATTTACACAACTAATTACATAAATAACTAAAAATGATGAAAAATCCATTTATTTTTTATTCATCAAAATTGATTTAATATGATTATGTTTTATTTAAACTAATTTGTTGCTACAAATTTTAATTTTTGTAAACATTGAAAAAAATCTAAACCAAAAACAAAAATTAATAAAAAAAAAAAGTACAAGAAGAAAGTACAAGTACATTATAAATAATTGCCAAATAATTTTTTAAAGTCATAGCTAATCCAAAAAAGTCGCGACATGGACTGCAAGTGACTTCCAAGAATTAGTCGCTTCTTGCTTTTTTGACTTACGCTGCTGATCGAAAACAACAGCAGCTAAAATCAAAAGTAACAAAAAGTCGTCGCCACTGATTTTAGCGACTGCGACTGTCGCCGACTGCCGAAAGTCGACGCGATGCAGCGGCGACTTAAGTCTACGATCAAAATCAACAGCAAAGCAGAAAACAAAAAAAACGAAAAACGTCGACTGCAACTGATTTTTGATTTTCGTTGCTGTTTGATTTTTGCCTATGCTTTGACTGCGACTTATGATTTTTTTAGAAGCAAAAGCAGAAGCAATTGTTTATTTTATAATTTCGCTCGCAGTCGAAGTAGTGAAAAGCAAAAATAATGCGACTTCTGCTAATTCGACTGCAGTTTTTTAAACACTGATCAAAAGTTTGGATGTCACGCTCACCTCTTCTGCCCCATCCCCATCCAATTAAAAACAAAAATTCTAGTATTTTCTACAGTTTTAAAGCTATAGCCAAAAATATAGGTATTGGTAGATGCTGACATCTGACACAGATATGCATCAAAACTTTGGATGCCACGCTCCCAAACAACGGGCCGCTCTAAAAAAAAAAAACCGAAATGCATGTATCTTTGCCAGTTTTTAGGTTAGAGTCACTAAATTTAGTAGGGAGGCGGAAGTCGCCATTCCCCAAAGATCTGCATTAAATGAAGGGAGTTGGATGCCACGCCCTCTTATACCACCCACCTTCTAAAATCTGAAAACTCTATATCTCTCTCAGTTTTTGCGCTAAAGTCATCGAATGTGGTGGGAACATTGTTAGTGACATCCGTAATAGATTTGCATCAAAATTTTGGATGCCAAGGCCACTTATACCGCCCACACCAATATCATTATCAGGTATTGCGCTTGAGTCTCCAATCTTGAAAGGGAGATAGAAGGTGCCATCCGCCACAGAAATGCATCACAAATTCGGATGTCAAGCCTACGCCTTCTGACTGATATTTATACCCAAAACCACCATATATTACTATTTGCACACATAATCCTTAACACAGCTATGTAAACTGGTATCAAAGTATATCGCACTCGGTTGCGTCCGGCTGCAACGTATTAATTTGTTTATTATACGACAGTACACTTTGCCCTTGATTATTAAAAAAAATTGATGCACGAGCTAAAACAAAATGGACAAAGATTGTGTTCAGTGCATACTTCAAGCAAAACCAACAACAAATTGCATTAACACCGGCTTTTGTAACAACAAATAGTAAGGCGAACGTCTGAGAATAAATGCACAAAATTTGCGGTTGCCGTCTTTGTTAATCGCTAAGGTATATAAATATATATTTACAGTCTGCCAGAAAAATGTTTTCGCATGACGAAAAATTAATATTCTTTCACTTCTGTGCAGAATATATGACTGTTATACAACATTTTTAACTGGTATCAAATTTTATTAAAATTTTTTAATTATTTCTTAACAATATACAACAAACAACAATTTTAACAAAAAAACCAACTTCAAAATAACTAAAATGACCTAAAAAGTAAAAATAATTGAGTTTTTTGGTACAAGTAGTAAGAACTGTTGTTATTTTTGTTACTTCTGCGTTTACCGAGGTGCCAAAAGAGCAACCGAAAAATCATCAGCTAAAGGCTGATGTTCATTATTCATTATTTTATTCGTAGTCTCAAACCTCATTTTCACAATTTTGAAATTCAAAATTATTTTGTTATCGATCACATGTGCATATCGGAAATCAGAAATGTTATCGAAAATATGAAGCAAACTTGATCTTCTCACGGTATAGGAGAGCTTAAGTTTCATGTTTGAAGTCTCTAGCTCTTAGAGTCTCTGAGATCGGCGCGTTCATACGGACAGACAGACAGACAGACGGACAGAGGGACAGACAGACATGGCTAGATCGACTCGGCTGTTGATGCTGATCAAGAATGTATATACTTTATGGGGTCGGAGATGCTTCTTTCTGTCTGTTACATACATTCGCACAAAACCATTATACCCTTATTTACCCATTTTATGGGTTAAGGGTATAAAAAGCACAACAGATTAGAAAATGTTCTTAGACTTTCGGAGTTGCAATTCTTCGAAAACTTAAATCTAGCAATAAACAATCACTACGAAAAAAAATTGTAAAATATAGAGCCATCAAATTCTCAAGACATGTTTCAAAAGGTGAAACAAAACTTTAAGAAAAGAACACCACTCAAGTTGCCAATTCTTAAAGTACCCAACGAACTTAGAAACCTAAAACAAGATGCACATGTACCAGAAGACCTTGTCATAGAAGAACATAACACAAACAAACTGATTATTAACGACCAAGATTATATTCTCAAAACAATTGGCACATATTTTCAATCTATTCATTCTCCAAAGGAAAATGACCAAGAAAATCTGACACACAACATGGTTGAATTCTGTTTCCATAATTTTTCCGAAATGAAAAACCAATTCGAAACAGTACAGACCAGAAAAACCAACTTTAGTAACCAGAAAAAATCAAATTCACTGAGTAGCGATCAATGCGATGATGTTTTTGTACAATATAACGAACTAAGTTACATATTTAAAAACCTAAGAAGCAAATTATCATCAGGCTTCGACGAAATTCCCAATATTGTACTTAAGAATCTTCCAAACTCTGCAATACTAGAATATTGTACATTATTCAATAATATGCTGAATAATGCATACTTCCCTAATAAGTGGAAAACAGCCAAAACGGTTCTGCTACCAAAAAAAAAGCTAATGACATCCATAATATCATCAATCTTCGCCCCATCAGCTTTCTCCCAAATATAAGTAAGGTTTTCGAGATATTTGTAAACATCAACATTAATAAGCACACCTCAAACATGAACATAATTATTCATAAACAATTTGGATTTAAGAACAAGCATTCCACAATACACGCCATAAATTGCCTGGTGTCTGATGTCCATTGGAGCTGGAATCCAAAAAAAATGCGTGGGAGCTTGCCTAATAGATTTGGAAAAAGCATTTGACGGAATATGGATCGAAGGGCTTATATGTAAACTTATTCAGTATCAGTTTCCACAACACTTGATAATACTGATACATAATATGATTATAAATAAAAAATGTATTGTCCAAAACACCGATCAAACAAGTACAAGAACATTTGAAATGTTTAACGGACTTCAGCAAGGCACCGTGAACTCACCAACACTTTTTAACATTTACATAAACGCACTTTTAAGCACAATTGAGAAAATTATTGCATTCGCTGATGACTTAGTAATATATCACAATGGCAAGACAGTTGAGGAAATAAACCACAATGTTCAAGATATATTTAACAAATGATCGCAATATGCAAAGGACTAGCACCTTAAAATAAATACGAATAAATGCGAATCAATACTATTTAGACCTTCTGTCAAAAAGTGCAACAATAATATAAGAAACAATTGGAAGAAGTTTAAAATAACTGACCAAAACAACAACAAAAAATCTTAAATACTGTAAAATACCTAGGAGTTTATTTAGACAAATTTCTGTATTTTAATAAGCACGTAAACACTCAAATAACAAAAGCAAAAGAAGCATGCTTTCTGTACAAAAATCTCATTCATACAAAGCACTTAAAAGGCAGAGTAAAAACCATAATGTATCAAGCCTTAATACGTCCAGTTTTAACATATGCATGTCCGATATGGTATAATATATCCCCTTCTTATATGGAGCGACTTAGAATTTTTGAGAGAAAATGCATAAGATATAATCAGTTTTATACGTAATCATATAGCAAACTGCCTTACAAACGAGAATAATAATCTTATAGTGGCTCCTTTCTACACGGATGAAACCTATTTTAAATCTGCTGTACTAAACGGTTATGTTCCCCCTGAAGCATTTATATATCTAGATAAACTCGGATTAGTCAAAAATCATGAAGGCATTCCAATACTTTATCATAGATTTAGGAAAGCGACAAATAAATCAATTAACCTAAGTAACGACATAACGGCTCATGAATTACGTTTTAATCAGCAAATATCTAGCAGAGATAGTTTAAAATCAGCAAACATGCGCGCTAAGCTGTGGTGGCTGTCAGAAAACTAATACAGAAGAATATATCTCACTTTTCACTTAGCTTTACTTTTCATTTTTCTTTTTTATTAGCTTTCATTTTCTTTATCCCCTAGCTTTAATTTTATACCAATCAAAACCAAATATTAAAAAGTAATGTTTTGTTTGCTTTTTTCATTAAAAAAAAAAAATATATATATGTCGGAGAGTAGTTTATTCTATCGTCAGTCATCTTTTTATTGTTGGTTTATAGCCGAAAATATAAATTATGAACGCCGCGAGTCGCAATTTGTGTTGTCGCTTCTACTTTTACAATTCAACTGACTCGACCTCTTCTCACTCAGTGTCGTTTTAGCCTTGTCTTTTTGCTCGTGCCATTTGCACTGCTTGCATTCTTTTCTTCCTTTACTTTGTCTTCGACAACCAATTGCGCCACGCGCGGTTGAGGCTTCAGTACAGCGTTGCCAATTCAGCTATCTTCTTGAAGTTGGCAACACTGCTTCTGCATCGCTCTCGAACCTCGCTTCGTCTTTTATATTCCAACTACATTCCTTAGCCACATGTCGTTATTTTGCAACGTCTTCTTTGAGCCTATGCTTCGCTTTATTTTCACAGTCATTCTGTTACTTAACATAAACTTAACATCAACATAATGTTATTTAACCGATTAAAATAGTTTTAACATAAATCTTTCAAAATTGCAAATTAATCTCTGAAATATATATATTTGCTTCACATCTATTCAAGATGTAAAAATATAAATTAATCGGAAAAGGATCCATTTATTGATATAATTTAATTCTAGAGAGCCCATTTGGGACCAGTAGAGTAAGACTATGTAAATAATTAGACTAAGGTTTATTGGAGTAAAATATTATAATAAATTAGCAAAAAAAAATAAAAAACCAAATTTGGTGACTCTAGCTTTAAAACTCGCGAAGAGACATGCCTTACGGTTTTTTTTTTAGGGCGGTGGGGCATGTCCCGTTGCTTGGGGGCGTGGCATCCAAAGTTTTGACGTATATCTGTATTAGATGTCTGCATCCACCTTACTACTAAATTTGGTGGCTATAGCTTCAAAACTGTAGAAGATACAGGCATTTTTATTTATAATTGGAGGGGGGCTGGGGGCGAAATAGGTGGGCGTAGCATCCAAACTTTTAATGCAGTTTTTTGGGGAGTGTCCCAGCTATCTTGCCATAAAATTTGGTAACTTTAGCTTAAAAACTGGCGAAGATACATACATTCCGGTTTTTATTAGGGCGGTGGGGCATGGCCCGTTGTTTGGGGGCGTGGTATCCAAAGTTTTCATGCATAACTTTGTCAGATGTCAGTATCTACCTTCATGTCAATTTTGGTGGCTATAGCTTCAAAACTGTAGAAGATACAGGCATTTTTGTTTATAATTTAAGGGGGGCTGGGGGCGGAATAGGTGGGCGTGGCATCCAAACTTTTGATGCAGTTTTTTGGGGAATGTCATCGGCTATCTTGCCCCCAAATTTGGTGACTCTTGCTGCTAGAATGTTGCCCCCAAATTTGGTGACTTGCTGCTAGAATGTTGCATATTTACGTTTTTTATCGATTTGCACATCTAGGTGTATCGACTTGTTATCGATTTCCCAGGCCCCCCGAGGTCGTAGAGCCCTAAATTTATCACTTTGTCTGACGAAGGCATGTACCAAAATATTTGCAAAGTTGTAAGGCTCTAGCTTTAAGGGTGTCGAAAAAAGTTGCGTTCATACAGACAGACGGACGGATGGACAGACACCATGACGGACATTGCACAAACCCAATATTCTATGTTACCTTTGGTATCAAAGTATTGTATAATGAGACGTCAATAAAAATACTTGGCCTACACTTCCACAACAAACACAGGTGGAAATCCCACACAGAACAACTCACACACAATCTCAAACAAGCAACCAACATAATGAAATGTCTCGCAAGCCAAAAATTCAGCTGCAATACATCCACACTTGTAGATATATCCAAATCAGTTCTGGTCGCAAAACCAGACTACGGGCTCCCCTTATACGGAAACTGCCCAAAATCAACCCTACGCCTCATAAAATCCGCAATAAGAATCGCTCTCGGAGCATTTAAAACGACTCCCACCCAAATACCTCCACGAAGCACGAGCTGCATCATTAGAGGACAGAAGAGAATTCCGAACGGCCAACCTAACCAAATCGCTGATCACAAAAACGACTCAAAAACAGCTCTACAATAGACCACAATCTAAAATTCTGTGAAAACCACAATCTACCCTTCCAGCCTATAACCCCACACCCCTAAACCACACCACCCTGGAACACAAGCAAGTTAAACATTGACACAACACGTAGAAAATTTAGCAAACAAAACTCACCTCCAGAAATATACCGGGCAGAATTCAACTTAAAGAAAACTGACGACACCAACAGATACACATACATATATACAGACGGATCCCAAACCAACTCAATCTCCACTCTCGTCACACAAAAAATCGAGCCTTCTGCCCCACTACATGTCGCTTTTTTCTGCCGAAATCATAGCAATTGCTGAAACCCAAAATATTTTCAAAAAAAAATAGGGGTAAATAATATTTACTAAATATTGCATATGCTCGGACTCTTTATCCGCCACAGACGCATTAACGAACACATACAATTGCGAATATTACAGCGCACCCAGCAAGCAATTGGAAGATTGTTTTGATCAGAAACCGCATTTCGAGTCTAATTCGAGTCATTTTCATGCTTTAAAAACGATTTATCGTTTATGCGATTAAAGCGAGACTCGAAAACGACTCGCATGTATGCCTTAAATATGATGAATCGCGCAAAATTTGAAGCAATCAAAAATTGAGCATGCCAGTGATTGAATTATGCTTGGCGACTCAAAAGCGACCCAAAAGCGACTCGCTTGCATGCTCAAAAAATGATTCCATGCACGAAATGTACGGAAGTCAAAAAATGAATATGCAGGTGATTGAGATATGCTTTGCATCATAAATAGATCTTATGGGCAATTATAACATGCTAGTCAATGACGCCTGATGGTCGTGCTGTCTAAGACGCCGCTCAAACCGAAAGTCCCCGGTTCAAACCCTCGTTGGGGTAAAAAAAAAGCTAAGTAAAAATTGCATGCATTCATTAACATAAACTGCTAACATTAACTATAAACATTTAACTGTTAACATTAATTGCCAACATAAACTGCTAACATTAACTATTAACACAATTATAATACATAAGATAAGATAAATAAAAATGTTAATCTTGATGAAAAATAAAAAAAGTTTTTTTTACAAGCTGTCAAAAAATACGACTCGAAAAAGACTCGCTTTAGATTCGAAATGCGAGTCGAAATTGATATAAAATATGACTAGTTTTTGACTCTAAAAAGACGCGCTTTTGATTCAAAATACGAATCGAAAATGAGTCGAAACTGCGGTCACAAGCGACCCCTCAAAAAGAGTCGCGTTCGGGAACCGTTCTCTCCCGAACAGAGTATCTTTTTTGATCAGAAAAAGAGCTCATAAATGTTTACTTTCAATCAGATGGCGACTCGAAAAAGACTCGCTTGTGATTCAAAATGCTTGCTGGGCACTTATACGCAACATCCTACAGAAAACCTACCCAACATTTAAATTACTATGGTCACCTAGACACGTAGAAATCAATCAAAAATAGAAAAAAATCTAACAGAAATCTCTACCTGGTACCAAAACATAAATCTCAACAAATACAACAGCTACCACCTCTTCAAAAAAAAATCGACTTTCCCTAACACGCGAAGACCAAATCAAAACAAGTAAAAACGTTGCAGTCGGACGCAACCGACTGCGATATACTTTGATACCAGTTTACATAGCTGTTTTAAGGATTCCTAGTGCAAATAGTAATATATGAGGGCTTTGGTTATAAAAATCAGGCAGAAGGGGTAGGCATGACATTTATCTGTGGCGGATGGCAATTTCTATCCTCCTACCAAGTTTGGAGACTCTAGCGCAAAAACTGACAAAGATATAGAGGTGGGCAGTATAAGTGGGCGTGGCATAAACAATTTTATGCACACCTGTTTCGGATGTTACAACCAATGTTCATTCCAAATTTGGTGACTCTAGCCCAAAAACTAAGAAAGATATAGAGGTGGGCGGTATAAGTGGGCGTGGCATCCAAAACATTGATGCAGAACTGTTACGGATGTCACTACCAATGTTCATACCAAATTTGGTGACTCTAGCTTAAAAACTGACAAAGATACATGCCTTCCGGTTTTTTTTAGGGCGGTGGGGCATGTCCCGTTGTTTGGGGGCGTGGCATGCATTTTGATGCATATCTTTGTCAGATGTCATCATCTACCTTCATGTCAATTTTGGTGGCAATAGCTTGAAAACTGTAGAAGATACAGGCATTTTTGTTTATAATTGGAGGGAGGCTGGAGGCGGAAAAGGTGGGCGTGGCATCCAAAATTTTGATGCAATTTTTTGAGGAATGTCACCAGCTATCTTGCCATCAAATTTGGTGACTCTAGCTACTAAAATGTGGGATATATAAGTGTTTTATCGATTTGCACTTCGAGGTGTATCGACTTGTTATCGATTTCTCGGGCCCCCTGAGGTCGTAGAGCCCTACATTTAACACTTTGTCTGACGAAGACATGTACCAAGATATTTGCAAAGTTGCAAGGCTCTAGCTTTAAGGGTGTCGAAAAAAGTTGCGTTCATACGGACAGACGGACGGACAGACGGACCCCCATCAAATTATAAACAAAAATGCCTGTATCTTCTACAGTTTTGAAGCTATAGCCATCAAAATTGGCATGAAGGTAGATGCTAACATCTGACACAGATATGCATCAAAACTTTGGATGTCACGCCCCCAAACGAGGGGCCACGCCCCACCGCCCTAAAAAAAACCGGAATGCATGTATCTTTGCCAGTTTTTAAGCTAGAGTCACCAAATTTGATGGCAAGATAGCTGATGGCATTCCCCAAAAAATTGCATTAAAAGTTTGGATGCCACGCCCACCTTTTCCGCCTCCAGCCCCCCTCCAATTATAAACAAAAATGCCTGTATCTTCTACAGTTTTCAAGCTATTGCCACCAAAATTGACATAAAGGTAGATACTGACTTCTGAAAAAGTTATGCATCAAAACATTGGATGCCACGCCCCCAAACAACGGGATATGCCCCACCGCCCTAAAAAAACCGGAAGGCATGTATCTTCGCCAGTTTTTAAGCAAGAGTCACCAAATTTGGTATGAACATTGGTAGTGACATCCGTAGCAGGTGTACATCAATGTTTTGGATGCCACGCCCACTTATTCCGCCCACCGCTATATCTCTCTCAGTTTTTGAGCTAGGCTCTTCAAATTTGGTATGAACATTGTTAGTGGCATCCGTAACAGATCTGCATCAATGTTTTGGATGCCACGCCCACTTATACCGCCCACCTCTATATCTTTGTCAGTTTTTGAGCTAGAGTCTCCAATTTTATACCCAAAAACCTCATATATTACTATTTGCACTCAGAATCCTTAACACAACTATGTGAACTGGTATCAAAGTATATCGCAGTCGGTTGCGTCCGACTGCAACGTTTTTTCTTGTTTTTATTAAATTAAGTATTTATCAACATACGATACTTTCGCGCGTTATGTTTTTTTGTGCTTGGCCCCTACACGTGAGACATACGACAAAATTAAAATGATTATTAACGGTACGAAATTAGTTGACATACGTTTTTTATTGTTGATTTTGTTGCATTTAAGAAAATTAAGAATATATTTTATTGAAATTGTGTTTTATTATTTTGAAAAAAATTTACATTTTTGGTTAGGTTAATAAAATTAATATACATATTTACTAATTTTCGTCATCTTCATCCGTCTCATCTAAACAATCTTTAGTTTTATTTGAGTGTGGAAGACTCAAGTATTCACTATGATATTTTGTGGGTATGCTATTTTGCTTGCATAAATTTTTTAAATCTAAAAACTTCTTTGTTGAAATATTTAATTTGTGAAAAAAAATTTGTTCAACATTTTGAACAAAGTTAGGTAAGTTTATAATTTTTTTTTTGAGTTTTCAATATATTCATAATTTAATTCTAATATTTCTTGTCTTAGGTAAGCTATGCGAAGTTTACTTAAATTTAAAATTTAATTTTTAAGCAGTTTATTGGCATAAAGCTTCCAATTTCGAAAATCTGAATATGTTAATTCAATGCACTCATAACCTGATGGGTTTGTTCGGGAACATCTAATAAGAGTCGGCCATTCACTGGGTGCCCACACATTACGATTCCTGACAAAAGACTTTATAGTACTGTTCATTGAGTCTACCGGCATCATAGTATGACCGGGCAGTAAATATGTAATTGTAATCGTTTTCAAATAAGTAGAATAATTTAAAAAGGATGCTAAAGCTGCAAGCACCGCCTTGTTTCTATTTTGGCCAGCGCAGCTATCACAATAAAGACTCAGATTTTCTGTTTTTTTCGACTATCTAAAATAAACAGATACTTTATCAGAGCTGAGCATATTTCATTACTGCCTCTTTTTCCATCGATTTCCACAAGAAAGAGTACCCATTTCGTGACCCATTTTCATACACACTAAATTTGTAGTAAGAGTATTTGCGTGAATAAAATAGAGTAACATTTTTTGAAAATGGTGGAGTATGCAAAACCTTTTGCAAATCGAAACTAGCGCAAAGGAATTCTTGACCCAGTTTACTTTCAGCTTGTTCTTTAAGAAAAATCGCTTTACTGACATTTTTATTTTTTATATGATTTTGAAATTGTTCTGAATTAATAATTTTTTCTTTTCCCTTTTGGTTGAGATGCTTTAAATTATCGCAAATCGTGCATTTGTCCTTTTTAGGCAAATGAAATCCAATTGAAAACTCAGTATTAAAAACTTTTCGAAATATTTGGCAAGAGACAATCAAGTCACTTAAGTTTTGATCCTGTAAATGAATCAGATACAATTTATATAGATGTGATATATTTCTAAATTCTCTAGGCAAATAAACCTTGGAATTGTTTTTACGGCAGTAGTGCGAAGGTACTGCAGGCAACTTTTTTATGTAATCTTTTATAATTTCTATTTTACGACTATCTGTTTTATTATGTGGCGCTCTTTTTCGATTTTGAGAACAAATGGATTTTCTTAATGCATGTCTTAAAACCATTTGAGAAATATTTAAAGTTTAAAAAAAAAAAAAAACTCCGACAAACTATTAATATTTTATATTTTTCCATTAACTAAAAAGTTATATTCAAACGTCCAGTTCCGCCTTTGTACACGCTTTGCTTCCTGCCCAACTCGCCTTTTTTTAATTTGCTTGCGATTAATATTAGAAAGAAGAAATTTTACTCGTCTTATCTTTGAAACACCCCAATAGTGTTCATTAATATTTTGAAGTGATATTTCTGTCATTCTTAGACAATCATTCTTACATTGTTTTGTAATACACGGGCTTGGAAGTACATTGTTGTTAAGTTTCTTCTTTAGAACACCTTTTCTTATTGGATTTGTTTAAGTCCACGTTCTCCAACGCAGCACTCTTCCTCTGTATCATTGCTATCACTATAGGGAACTAGCGATTTAACGAGCTATAATATATACAATTTTTTACATTTTTCTTTGTTTTTTATACTGTAATTGATGCAAAAATACTTTAACAGAGACTTTACTTACTTGTCAGACGTATCTAAACCTGATAGCCATCTAATCAAAACAATTAAAGACTTAAATACAAAGACACAAGGATCGATTTTATTACTCAACGTCACAGTTAAACAGTTTCTCGACAGGAATAAAGTAAAAAATAAATAAATACTTACTATATCTTGGGAAACTGCCATAATAAATATTGTTTTTTATAAATACGCCAAATAACGTTAAGCGTTTGTGATTGCGACTTGATGCACTTGAATCCAACTGAACACTATTTTGAGCTTTCGCAGCCTCACTGTCTACCAGCTAGATCAATGATTAAAAGTAAAAACATTCACCATGGAATAACGGCGCAAAAAAAAAAACAAGCAATAAGCAAAATACAGTCGAACTTCCATATAACGAACTTCTTTATAACTAAGTTTTCCATATTGCGAATTTATTTCCAGAACACTGCAATTTGGCTTAACAAAAACCAAACTTATATTACGAATTTTCTCTATAACGAAGTACATATATTCTTGTTTCCCTGATATTCGATACATGGAAGTTGTACTGTAAACAAACACTAAAACGAAAATAAAACGCAACACACTAAGCTTTCGCTTATAACCAGCAACACCAATCAATATTAAAGCATACACCAAGGAATAACGGCGCAAAAGGTAGTAAGCAACGAGCAACAAAGAGCTTTTAGTAAAGATCTCAATATGTTCTTATCTTGCCTTATTTTTGAGCGTTGTAAGTAAATACCTCCACACAACAAATATTTTTGTATGGACATACGATAATTTCGCGCGAACAGAAAAATGCATAGCAACATACGATAAAATTGAAACTGATTTTTTTTCGGAGCCATAGCGTTTTTAGTTGTAATCTTTTGCAGAGTTGTGTGACACACGTTTTCTAACAACTCTGCATTAAAATCTCAATTTCGTAAAAAAGCGACATACGATACTTTCGCAAAAATGCGACGATATGTATATATATGTATGTATGTATATAATATTCTTAGACTAGACTAGCACGAGCTGAAGGCCAACGTTGCCATATCCTGAAAAAAAACACGCTAGCATATAATTTTAATTATATTATTTTTTAATTATAAGCTAGTTCTAAATAAATCTATATATATTATATATAGACTCAGACTCTAGGGTTCATTAAGAACGCAAACGGTGGGTGGACATCATCCAGTGAAGAATCACTGACCCTACTCCTGAACACACACTTTCCGGGGGGAAACAGATCACCAAGACCTTGTGATCTGCCCTTTAGCGGGGAGACACAGAAGCTACTGTTACTGCTCAACGATAAGAATATTCATTGGGCAATCAAGAGCTTCAAACCCTACAAATCGCCGGGGACGGATAATATCATTCCTGCTCAATTACAATCCGCGGGGAAAACGGCCATCAGCTGGCTAAAAGACATTTTCTCCAAGATTTTCAAAAGTGGTACAATCCCAGGGCTATGGCTGGAATCGAAAGTTGTATTCATTCCAAAAGCCGGACAACCCTCACACACAACAGCCAAAGATTTTCGACCTATCAGTCTCTCGTCTTTTCTCTTGAAAACGATGGAGAGGCTGCTCTGTCTCCATCTGAGAAGTACTATTCCCATATCGCTTCTCTCACCTGTTCAGCATGCCTACTCTAAAGGCAAGTCGACCGAGACTGCATTGCATGCGCTTACTGCATACATCGAAAAGTCTCTACATAGGAAGAACTACACGCTAGTAGCCTTCCTAGATATAGAGGGAGCCTTCAACAACGTCACTCCTAAGACTATCACTGACTCGCTGACGGATTTGGGGGTCGACTCCCTGACAGTGCACCTGATCGATCAGATGCTACAATGCAGGATCGTAAAGGCCACACTGGGGGCAGCGACTGTCACCAAATCCGTCGATCGGGGAAACCCCCAAGGCGGAGTCCTCTCGCCTCTTCTATGGAACGTAGCAGTCAACCATCTGCTACGATCCATGGATGGGGGAGGGTGCAAAGTGGTAGCTTATGCAGATGATGTTGCTATCGCCTTTTCAGGCAAATTCCCGCAGTCGCTATGTGACCGTATGACGGAATCTCTTGCGAGGCTTTCCAGCTGGGCGGAAAGATCTGGGTTAGGAATCAACCCTGCAAAGACGGAACTGGTCTTGTTTACAAGGAAATACAAAATTCCGTCTCTTCAACCTCCGACCCTCAATGGGGTTGAATTGTCCTTAAGTGACTCAGCTAAATACCTAGGTCTAATTCTAGACAAGAAATTGGACTGGAACCTCAATACTGAGGAGCGTAGGAAGTCAATCGGACTTAAATGGGGCATGAATCCACAAATCGTCCATTGGCTTTACACTGCGGTAGTCAGACCGATACTGTTGTATGAAGTGTCTGTCTGGTGGCCGGCACTCGACAAAGTAACAGTCACCAAAAAACTAGGAAGGGTGCAGCGTACTGCTGCACTTTGCATTACAGGAGCCTTACGTACAACCCCGGGTAACGCTCTCGACGCAATACTGCATCTCCTACCTGTCGAAATGATGGGGCGGAAAATAGCAAATATGTCAGCACTTCGAATGAGGGAAGCTAAACAGTGGATAGGTCAGGGCTTTGGACATTCAAGAATCTTGGAAGATAATCCACTCATACCAGACAACACAGACTATCAGATCCCACAGGTGTATTTAGACACTCTCTTTAATACCCTAATTCCAACGAGAGAGAACTGGGAAGAAGGCTTGCCTGCAAGACCTGCGGAAGCCGTAGAAATCTTCACAGACGGCTCTTAGTTGGATAGCAAAGTAGGGGGCGGCATCTTCTGCGCCAGATTTGACCTACGCAAGGCTTTTAGACACCCTGACCACTGCAGCGTCTTCCAGGCTGAAGTGCTAGCAATTCAGAAGTCGCTAAATTGCATTCCACATATGTGCAATGCCAATGAAATCTACATCTTCACAGACAGCCAGGCAGCAATTAGATCGCTGGAGTCGAACACATCGAACTCTAAGGCTGTTCATAGCTGCCGCAAATGCGAGATGGCAAAGCTGTTTAACATATGCCTAATATGGGTCCCATGACATAGGGATATAGAAGGCAACTGCATCGCAGATCAACTGGCCAGATAAGGAACTATCATGGAACTCCTTTCAGATAACGAGAGCATTGGTATACCTATGGCATCTTGCAAACTCAGATTAAGAGATTTCTTCGAAACAGAAGCCAACAAAGTATGGCAGGTCTCACGCCACAACTCACGCATTGCTCATCAAACCTGGCCAACTAGATGACGGAATAGATTTTAAAAGAAAAATGTGCTCTACTGTCACCAGAGTGATGATTGGACATTGGCTTGTGGGGGCACACGCGGCCAGACTACTATTCCCACATAATGACTTCTGCAGAAGTTGTCGGGATGAGGTGGAAGAAGAAACAGTTCTTCACCTCCTTGGCACATGCCCAGCCCTATGTAAAACTAGGCGTAGAATCCTTGGTGACTTTTTCTTCGAAAATCTATCAGAACTCGCGAGCAAAAGACCCAAAGATGTAGCAAGGTTCATCCAAGCCGCAGGATGGACTCTTGAGGCGGATTCATATCAGGAGTAATAAAGGGGTCTCAGAGCCTTTCGCGGTATCACAATGAGCCGAATGCAGCCTTAGTGCGCTAAGGGGGGTATCCCTCCTTGGTAACCGCTCTAACCTAACCTAACCTATATATGTATAAATAAGTCGGGTTTTCCTTCCTGATGCTATATCTCCAGCATTCCAATATGATCCCACTGCAAACTACAGTGATGATGACAATTTAGATATTGGACCAATGACGACTGTAAGCCGATATTGCAATGCCTAAAAGTTTAAGAGAGAAACGGCGGGATTGTGCTGCGCAAGTAAAAAAGTCAAACTGGATCCATTACTTACACCACAACAGCCACTGAAATACCCATTCCAACCATTTTCATCACCGCATCCTTGAATACAATAACTGCTTTTGCATGACTATAATTTTTCTTTAACTTTTAATCCCCAAACGAAATGTTTAAAAAAAGAGGTGGTGTAACGAAGTTCGCCGGGTTTTCTAGTAATATTAATGAAATTTGATAGCAGCCAAAAATATCATTGAACAGTCATATATTCTGCACAGAAGTGAAAAAATATGAATTTTTCTTCAAGCGAAAACACTTTCTTGACAGACTGTATATGCATAAGTTTCCTATGCTTTGAACTAATTGCAAAATCAAAGGAAGACTGAAAGCAGTTGGACTAGCAATCCCTGGCTTAGACTTTATCATTTCTGACACAACTTTAAAAGAAACAAGTAAAAACTTTGCTGTCCAGTATAAAACTCAATTTTCGTAGCAAGTGGCTTCAGCATACAAACTGACAAATATGTGAAGATTTCTAATTTAAGTAGTACAGGTGATATCTTTTTGTTACCCTCCGTGTCAGAGCATATGCTCACTTTTAAGAACTTAGTGTGTGATTTTTTTTTTATCGTAAATTAGGGGAAAATATTTTTGAATTGTAGGTCATCATTGCGACACAAAGCCGGCATACCCCTAACCCGTTACGTTACATATGTATACAGTCATTTGTGTGTATTCACGCGAGCACGAAACTTTAACCTGCTATGTCTCCGGTGTTTCTTAACCGATGTTGATCAAAAATAAGAAAAAAACAGATTTTTATTATTTTTAATAGTTTTAGATCTCATTCCAACAATTTGAAAATTTAATTGTTTTTTTCTATCGGTCCCATATACAAGGGAAACCAGAATTATTATCGATTACTTGTACTGCGCTTAGTACACGAAAACTGATATCAGAATTTCACTGCTAATAGTCTTTCGGATCGACGCATTCATACAGACGAGCTGATAGTTTAGATGCCACGCCCACCTCTTTCGCCCCAGCTCTCCTTAAATTGTAAACGAAATAGCCTGTATCTTCCACAGTGATTAAGCTATGGCAACATTTGGTAGGAAGGAAGGATGCAGACATCTGCCACTGATTTGCATGGATGCCACGCTCCCAAAATACGCGCCACGTGCCATCATCCTTAAAAAACGGGAGTGCATGTATCTTCGCCAGTTTTTAGCCTAGAGTCACTAAATTTAGTAGGGAGGCAGAATTCACCATCCCCTTAAGATCTGCGTTAAATGAAAAGAATTGGATGCCACGCCAACCTATACCACCCACCTCCTAAAATCTGAAATATCAATATCTTTCTCGGCTTTTGCGCTTGAGTCACCAAACTTGGTAGAAGGATTGAAGGTGCCATCCATCACTGATTTGAAATTCGGATGTGACGCTTAACGCTCTCGACGCCATACTGCATCTCCTACCTGTCGAAATGATGGGGCGGAAAATAGCAAATATGTCAGCACTTCGAATGAGGGAAGCTAAACAGTGGATAGGCCAGGGTTTTGGACATTCAAGAATCTTGGAAGATAATCCACTCATACCAGACAACACAGACTATCAGATCCCACAGGTGTATTTAGACACTCTCTTTAATACCCTAATTCCAACGAGAGAAAACTGGGAAGAAGGCTTGCCTGCAAGACCTGCGGAAGCCGTAGAAATCTTCACAGACGGCTCTTAGTTGGATAGCAAAGTAGGGGGCGGCATCTTCTGCGCCAGATTTGACCTACGCAAGGCTTTTAGACACCCTGACCACTGCAGCGTCTTCCAGGCTGAAGTGCTAGCAATTCAGGGGTCGCTAAATTGCATTCCACATATGTGCAATGCCAATGAAATCTACATCTTCACAGACAGCCAGGCAGCAATTAGATCGCTGGAGTCGAACACATCGAACTCTAAGGCTGTTCATAGCTGCCGCAAATGCGAGATGGCAAAGCTGTTTAACATATGCCTAATATGGGTCCCATGACATAGGGATATAGAAGGCAACTGCATCGCAGATCAACTGGCCAGATAAGGAACTACCATGGAACTCCTTCCAGATAACGAGAGCATTGGTATACCTATGGCATCTTGCAAACTCAGATTAAGAGATTTCTTCGAAACAGAAGCCAACAAAGTATGGCAGGTCTCACGCCACAACTCACGCATTGCTCATCAAACCTGGCCAACTAGATGCCGGAATAGATTTTAAAAGAAAAATGTGCTCTACTGTCACCAGAGTGATGATTGGACATTGGCTTGTGGGGGCACACGCGGCCAGACTACTATTCCCACATAATGACTTCTGCAGAAGTTGTCGGGATGAGGTGGAAGAAGAAACAGTTCTTCACCTCCTTGGCACATGCCCAGCCCTATGTAAAACTAGGCGTAGAATCCTTGGTGACTTTTTCTTCGAAAATCTATCAGAACTCGCGAGCAAAAGACCCAAAGATGTAGCAAGGTTCATCCAAGCCGCAGGATGGACTCTTGAGGCGGATTCATATCAGGAGTAATAAAGGGGTCTCAGAGCCTTTCGCGGTATCACAATGAGCCGAATGCAGCCTTAGTGCGCTAAGGGGGGTATCCCTCCTTGGTAACCGGCCTAACCTAACCTAACCTTACCCCTTCTGCCCTAATTTGTATACCCTAAGTCCCAAAAGCTTACCATTTGTACACAGTTTCTTTAACACAGATATTTAAACTGATATCAAAGTATTCCGCAGTCGGTTTCATTTGACTGCAACGCGTTTTCTTGTTGATTTTTGCAATGGTAAGTTGTGATTTCGGCCACTGTGCGGTGATGAGTGTGTCATACTCGATATACCTTGACTGACGCAGCAGCTTTCAGGGCGTCAAAAAATGCTTTGTATTTACACAGGCAGACAAATCGACGGATGGAAGGACGGACATGATATTCAGATCCAATATCATCTATTTCCATTGCAAAATTTGTTAACAAGATTCTTTTTTTATCTGTAAGAATCATTTCACCACTTAAAGATTATTCTTAAAATTTGAGCTATTTAACAAAATTGGTAAATAAAAATGTAGAACTAGATTTAGCACAAACAAAATTTTAAAGAAAGGGTCAACAGGTTGAGTTTTCTAACTTAGTTCTTCTGTGTGATTAAAAGGTTATTTAATAATATAATATAACGTTTTTGTGTGTGCTATTTTGCAGATTCTTTGAGATATTTGAAAAATATGACGGCTACAAACTTGGTCACGTAAAGCTGAAGCGACCCAAACAACTGCAGGAAATACTTGATATCGCTCGGTTTTTGCTCAGCGAAATACACACCAAGGCGCATGCGGAGATTGAGGAGAAGGAAAGTAAACTTGAACAGCTGAAAAATGTACTGGAAATGTATGGCCACTTCTCTGGTATTAATCGCAAGGTGCAAATGAAATACCAACCTAAAGGCCGACCCCGTGGATCCAGCTCTGATGATGGTAAATAGCTTTTATCTTAATATACTAATCTAATCACACGCTAAGTCTTAACAATTACAGTGGAGACGCCCGCCGAGCCCTCGCTGGTGCTGATTCTTAAATGGGGTGGCGAACTTACGCCCGCGGGTCGTATACAGGCAGAAGAGCTGGGACGTATTTTTCGCTGCATGTACCCTGGCGGTCAGGGACGCTCCGATTATTCCGGCACACAAGGCTTGGGCCTACTGCGGTATGTTTCGTCACGCTTTAAAATGGAACGATCTAATGGTTGTTAATTAAAACCAAAAAATAGTTTACACTCAACTTTTCGACATGACCTTAAAATCTATGCATCGGATGAGGGACGCGTTCAAATGACCGCCGCTGCCTTTGCGAAAGGCCTGCTGGCCTTGGAAGGCGAGCTAACGCCCATTTTGGTTCAGATGGTAAAGAGCGCCAATACAAACGGCCTTCTAGATAACGATTGTGATTCAAGTAAATACCAAAATCTGTAAGTATTAAACCCAACAAGGAAATACCACAATTCAATTTGTTTTTTTAAATCTTTGCTAGTTTTGTTTTTGAATCTTTTCCTAAAATAGCAATAATAATACTTAACTAAATGTTTGTTATTGTTTAATAAGTCGCATACCTCAACTCATCGTTAGGTAAGAAAGACTAGTGTTTTTGTTGTCGATCACCAGAAGTGTTATCGATTATTTTGAAGACCTTTGAGAGTTTAAGTTTTAAATCTGGAGTCTCGAAGACGGGATCGAGTGCATGAGTTTGTTACGACTCGAGCGAGATAATTGGGTGCAATGACAGCTTGCTTAAGTTATTTTTCTTGTATTCTGCAATAACTTTCCTGACTAATTGGACTTTTAGGTCGTTTTGAATGTGCCCCGGTGATAGTTCTTCGACTGGACGCCATAGCTGGGATCCATAGGTCCACATTGGTTTCAGAAATACTTGTAAAGCAGCACATTGCAGTCCAGACTTAGTGTGAGCGATCGTTGATAAACCAGTGTAAGCTGTTGGATTTTAGTTTTAGCTGTGTTATTTTAGCTTTGATGTGCCTACGCCATGTAAGCCTTCTGTCCAGATGTACTACCAAGGGCGTTCCTTCGTTTGCTTTCGGAAGTGGATTTTTGTTAAGCATGAACTTTGAACAAAAATTTGTTCGTTTACTTTAATTCGCCAGTCAGTTAGCAATTTTTCCATATTAACCGGTCAAGCTTCGATGTTGCTTTCAGTAGACATCTAAATCGGCTGAGAAAAGCTGTACCGTCAGCAAATGTTGATGTTGTCATTCCTCTGCATATAGGGATGTCTGCTGCAGTTGTTATTGAATTAATGAGTACCTTAAAGGTAGGAGCAAAAAATTGACCATAATCAGCACTATTTTTTCGATTAACTGTGTGTGGTAGTTAACATCTGTAGTGCTGCTGTAGTGCTAAGGATTCTGCGTACAAATAGTTAGCTATGGGAATTTTGGATATAAAAAAGCAGGCAGAAGGGGTATTCGTCACTTCAAAATTTGTGATCCAAGTCTGTGGCAGATGCCACCTTCCAGATAGATGGTGGCTGTTCTGGAGCAATACTTGATTGTCACACCCCACCGCCTTTAAAAAACCGGGATGGCATGTATCTTCGCCTGCTTAAAGCTAAACTCACAAATTTAGTAGGGTGATAAAAGTCGCCTTCCCCCAAAGATCTGCATTATATGGAAAGAAATGGACACCACGCCCACCGAAAAAACCATATCTTTTTCAGTTTTTGCACTAAAGTCATCCGTTCGAGATCCACCAATATAAATTCAAATGCCACGCCCAATTTTACATTAGACCTCTTAAAATCTAATCTATATCTTTTTATACCCTTAACCCATATAATGGGTAAATAAGGGTATAATGGTTTTGTGCAAATGTATGTAACAGACAGAAGGAAGCATCTCCGACCCTATAAAGTATATATATTCTTGATCAGCATCAAAAGCCGAGTCGATCTAGCCATGTCTGTCTGTCCGTCTGTCTGTAGGAACGCGCCGATCTCAGAGACTATAAGAGCTAGAGACTTCAAACTTGAAACTTAAACTCTCCTATATCATCAGAACAAGTTTGTTTCAAATTATCGATAAAACTTATGGTTATACACATGTGATCGAAAAAAGCTAGAATTTCCAAATTGCGAAAATGAGGTTTAATACCAGTGGTGGGCACAAAATTTGCAATTGTGAGCACTACAACAACATCTACAACAAACACAACTTCTGAAGTCATAAATTAAAGGAAAATGAACACATTTATTACTCTGTTCGAACCATAAAAAAATCTGAGTTTTTGTTGTTTCTTTCAATGAGAAAAAAATTATACACTAAGAGAAATTAGCTTTTCATAATCTACTGTTTCTTTACTTATTAATCACATCAAAACAACCTGTACTTTTTAACACAAAATGATTTTAAGGTCATAAATTTTAACAGAACAACAGTGACACTCGTCGCGTGCAGACGTGTTTTCTTTGTGCTCCAGCTTAAACGCTAAAACAGTAAATTAATAAATAAAAAAAATTAAAATTAACGCGGAAAGACGCTTTGTGCAGTGAAAATGCACACATCTATAAAAACAAATATATATATTTACATATATATACATATATCTAATCATTTTTAGTTAACACTCAAACCAATTCCTCACAAATAAAATCAAAGAAATAAAAAACCATAAACGTAACCCCTTTTAATAAAATGAGCCAACGTAGCATTCGCGCTCTGGCGCAGCGCAAGCAAGACGAACGCCGGCTCTCTGTACAACGGAACAACAAGTCCCTCTCTGTGGTTTCCCAAAATATGGAGAGCGAGCGACCAAGGGAAGTCTTACCCTCACTGGGCGACTCTGAACATTCTTGCTCCCCGTCACCGTCCGTACTATCAACGAAATCTGACCGCGCGCGCTCAATACCTCCAAACGTGAACAACGAACTCTTGCACGTAGAACGCGAAAGAGTACGATCATGCTATCCGTCGCTTCTGTCCACGACATCTGCCGTAACTGTCACTGAACCAACAACTGAACCTGTGCCAACCGCCCGCTCAGCAAACGCAACGACTGCTGCGCCGTCAGCAAAACAATCCGCAGACAACGCAAATGAGAAGCCGGCTATACAGACAGGTATGGATCGCTACATACAGATCAAGCGTAAATTAAGCCCACAACAAGCTACAAACAAACCAAAAATCACTCGCGCTAATAAAGGCGAAGCACCAAACAATACCAATAGATTTGAAATCTTGGCAGATAACGCTGACGATTTGCCCCCTGAAGATAATGTTGACAAAAAAAAAGCAAAAGCCTCCCCCGATATTCATACGTGAAAAAAGCTCTAGCGCTTTTGTTAACAATGTTGTAAGTCTCGTTGGCAATGACAATTTCCACATCATCCCCCTAATGAGGGGTAGCATCCATGAGATTAAAGTGCAGACAAAAGCTGAAGACAGTTTTAGAAAGTTGTCGGCCTACTTAACAGAAAACAAAAAAAAACTTTTACACTTACCAGCTTAAAAGCAGCAATTGCCTGCAAGTTGTATTGAAAGGCATCGAGCCTGATGTTACGACGGATGAGATTAAACAAGCGCTACATGAGAAAGGATTCTCCGTTAAATCAGTTCTAAATATTCAAAACAAAACCAGGCAGCCACAACCACTCTTTAAAATTGAGCTTGAGCCTCAGGTTCTGATTATGAAAAAAATGAGGTGCACCCCATTTACAAGCTTCAGTTCCTATTGCACCGCAGAATCACCGTTGAAGAGCCACACAAACGTAACGGCCCGGTACAATGCATGAATTGCCAAGAATATGGTCACACAAGGTCTTACTGCAAGCTGCGCCCTGTATGTGTGGTTTGCGGCGATCTTCATGACTCGTCGAGCTGCCCAGCAAGCAAAGATGACTCCAGCAAAAAAAAGTGCAGCAACTGCGGAGGCAACCACACAGCCAACTACAGAGGCTGCCCAATCTACAAGGAGCTTAAGTCTCGCATCCATCAACGCGTAAACACAGCACGCTCTCAAAACGCACCGCCATCATACATTCCATCAAAGTCCAACCCTGACGTCTTCTTTTCGACTGCAGCCAGGTCATCTTTTGGTCCCGCACCTGTTATTAAAAACGCAACCTATGCTAGCGCCTTAAGATCTGGACTGATGCCTCCTGCTTTTTATCCAGGCTCTCAAGCAAAACATGTAGAACTCAACGACGAACGAGACAACAAGCCGCAGGAACCGCCACTAAGCAACTTTGAATCAATGATATGTAATATGCAGCAGAGTTTATCACAGTTCATGTCATTTATGCAAGAAACTATGCAAAATTTTCTACAAAGTCTAAATACTTTGGTACAGTTGCTTGTATCACTACAATCGAAATAATCAATGGCCTCGCTACGTATATCAACGTGGAATGCCAATGGCGTTTTACAGCATAAACTTGAATTGGCTCAATTTCTACTTGACAACCACATTGACATTATGCTACTTTCCGAAACACACCTTACAAATAAGTATAATTTTACCATAACCGGATATTCATTCTACGGAACCAACCATCCCGATGGCAAGGCGCACGACGGGACTGGTATCTTGATAAGAAGCCGGCTGAAGCACCACTTCCACAAAAAGTTTGCTAAAAACTATCTACAGGCCACATCCTTAAAAATACATCTGGATAGTGGTAACCAACTTGCACTTTCTGCCATCTACTGCCCACCGCGATACTCCATATCTGAAGACCAATTCATGGAATTTTTCAACTCATTAGGAGAACACTTTATAGCAGCAGGGGACTATAATGCCAAGCACACTCACTGGGGATCTCGTCTTGTGACTCCAAGAGGAAAGCAGCTGTACAACGCAATTATAAAACCAAAGAACAGGCTCAGCCACGTCTCTTCTGGCACACCAACATACTGGCCCACGGACCCCAAGAAACTGCCCGACTTAATTGATTTTGCAGTCTCCAAAAAATTCCGCGCAACCTTATAAGCGCCGAATGTCTTTCGGAGCTATCGTCTGACCACTCGCCTGTACTAATTCAACTTCAACGACACCCAGAGTTTGCAAATCGCCCGGGTAAGCTGACATCACAAAAAACTAACTGGCTAAGATACAAGAAATATGTTAGCTCACACATCGAACTTAATCCGCATCTGAAAGTGGAAGCTGATATTGATTCTATTGCAAACAAACTTGAGTCAGTCTTCGTCGAAGCAGCTCGTATGTCAACACCGAAAGCGAAAACTGCAGCACCCACCCAAAAGAAAACAAATCACCAAATTGAACAGCTCGTTCTTGATAACCGGCGACTAAGACGGGAGTGGCAATGCCTAAGATCGCCGTCAGCTAAGCAAAAGCTAAAAAACGCTACACGTAAACTTACCAAAGCGTTAGCACTTGAAGAAGAACATGCCCAGCGCCGATACATTGAGCAATTATCAACATCCAGCTCGAAAAACTCACTCTGGAAAGCTCACCCAACTCTCAGCCAACCGACAAAAGCAGAGATGCCCCTAAGAAACCAAGCTGGCGGCTGGGCCCGAAACGATGAAGAAAGAGCCAACACGTTTGCTGTTCACCTGCAAAAAGTTTTCCAACCGAACCCTGCTACAAACTCGTTCGCTCTATCGACTGTATTAAACGAAACCCACTTACAACATGAGCCCATTGAATTTCGCCCGAACGAAGTCGCAAGAGTTATTAATCAGGAACTAAACCCCAAAAAATCTCCGGGTCTAGACCTAATAATACCAAAGATGATTATTGAGCTTCCCTATTGTGCCGTCTGTTATCTGCCAGTTATTCAATGCAATCACACGACTCGGGCATTTCCCAGAAAGATGGAAAAAGTCTATCATCATAATGATACCAAAGCTGGGAAAGGATCAAACAGTACCCTCGTCGTATAGACCTATAAGAATTTTATCGTGTCTATCAAAACTGTTCGAAAAATGCTTGATGACTCGGATTAATCAATTTCTGAACCTTCACAACATAATCCCTTCGCACCAATTCGGCTTTCGCCAAAACCACGGAACTATTGAACAGGTCAATCGCATAACTTCAGAAATTCGAGGCGCGTTTGAAAATCGAGAATACTGTACTGCAATTTTTCTGGATGTGGCTCAGGCGATTGACAGAGTCTGGTTGGAAGGGCTGATGTATAAGATCAAATCAACGCTTCCACCAAACACACATAAGCTGTTAAAGTCGTACCTTTACGACAGGAAGTTTGCAGTAAGTTGCAACACTGCAACATCAAGCGAACACCGTATTGAAACCAGCGTTCCTCAGGGAAGCGTACTTGGGCCAACACTCTACGTTCTCTACACAGCAGACATTCCTACATGCAGGGGACTTACTACTTCAACCTTTGCTGACGATACAGCTATTCTTAGCCGATCTAGATGTCCACTGCAAGCCACATCGCAACTCGCTCGTCATCTGGTTAACGTGGAAAAATGGCTATCCGACTGGCGAATTAAAGTTAACGAACAAAAATGTAAACATGTAACGTTCACCCTTAACAAGAAAGATTGTCCACCACTTACGCTAAATAATATCCCACTCCCGAAAGCAAACGAAGTAACGTACCTAGGAGTACACCTGGACAGAAGGCTTACATGGCGCAGGCACATTGAAGCCAAGAGAACACAACTAAAACTAAAAGCCAATAGCCTCCACTGGCTTATCAACGCTCGCTCCCCGCTAAGCCTTGACTACAAGGTCCTGCTCTACAACTCTGTTCTTAAACCAATCTGGACCTATGGATGCCAGCTATGGGGTAGTGCGTGCAGCAGTAACATCGACATCGTCCAAAGAGCCCAGTCAAAGATCCTGAGAACTATCAGCGGGGCACCGTGGTACGTTCGCAACGAAAACATTCAAAACGACTTAAACGTCCCACCAATCAAGAAAGCAATTGCGGACTACAAGAAAAATAACCTTGGCAAGCTGTCATCACACCCAAACTATCTTGCTAGAGGACTCTCAAACTCAAGCAGCCGATCCCGTCTTCGTCGTAATGACTTTCCGACCCAGTGCCTTAGCAGTGGCGTGAGCCACTGCTTTTACGGCGTTTGAAAGTTTTTACGGCATTTTAAACTCGCCGTCGGCGATCTTAAGTCGTTTTGTGTGTGTGTGTGTGTCGAGTGCCATGGCACTACTTACTCATCACCTCTACTGTAATATCTACTGTAATGTAATAAAGTAATATTTTTCTTTATGGCGAATTTTTTATTTTTTTTTATGGGGTTTTATGGCGTCCCCCCACCATTATATCCCATGGGCTACCATATATTAGTGATAAAAAACATTTAAAAAATATTTGGAGCACTTTTGGGCTGCAGCCCCACTTCTGCAGATTTACCAAAATCGGTTAAGAAACACCAGAGATATTGCAGTTTAAAGTTTGGCCATATTGGTCATTGGGTAAATAGACACAAATGATAGTACGCATTACGTGTTGGGTTAAGAGTATGTCCTAGTCGGGATTTTTCGACTAGAGCCTACTTACTTGTTCAGTTTTTGCGCCAGACTCACAAAATTTGGTAGGGGCTGTTACGCCTTCCTGTTCTGCCTGCCTTTTTTATACCAAAAATAACCAAATATTATTGTTTGCATACAGAATTCTTAACACAGATATGCAAACTGGTCCTAGAGTATATCGGTTGCGTCGGACTGCAGCGTTTTTACTTATTTTTTTTTTTTTTTTTATTGTTATTTCTTTTTATTATACTTTGATACCAAAGGTATCATAGTATATTGGGTTTGTGCAATGTCCGTCATGGTGTCCGTCCGTCCGTCTGTCCGTATGAACGTAACTTTTTTCGACACTAGATCCTTGCAACTTTGCAAATATTTTGGTACATGTCTTCATCAGACAAAGTGTTAAATTTAGGGCTCTACGACCTCAGGGGGCCTGGGAAATCGATAACAAGTCGATACACCTCGATGTGCAAATCGATAAAACACCTATATATCCCACATTTTAGCAGCTAAAGTCACCAAGTCACCATTTGGGGGCACCATAGCCGATGACATTCCCCAAAAAACTGCATCACTTATTCCGCCCCAACCCCCCTTATTCTTATTATTTTCTTCATCATTTTTATTCTCAGTTTTTTGCTAATTATCAAATTTTTGTTTAGCAAGTCTTGAATAATTTAAATTTCTTACTTTTTATATTGAAGTCAAAAATATTATTTATTAAGTCTTAGTTTTAATAAATAAATATTAACACTGAAGTTTGGAAAAAAATAAAAACTACATTACTAAAGCGTATACTTTGTTTCTTTTGTAATCAATTATTTATTATAGTATTACATTTGCAGAAAAGTAAGCCATTTTATATAGTGGGAAATTGTGTTACAGGTATATTGTCTAGTAATGTAGGCACATTACCATCCCATAAGCGAATTTTAAATCGTATGCTACGTTTTCTACAGGCTGCAGAATTTCTGCATTACAATATTTAAAAATGCTACGCTTATGTAATGGAGACTCGAATGAAACTTCGGCTCTTCATTACTTTCTGCATTACAAAATTCAATAAACTCATGCAGCGTGCCTACAAAGCGGCCATTTCTTAAGAAAGTAATCTGGCTTGTATTCGGTTTTTGAATGCATACAGGCGAGAAGTATTGCATTCGTAATCGATCTAATAATGAGTATTTGCGCCACTGGGTATGAACACCATTCGTGAATTTTTGAGAAAAGGCTGTTGAGGTTATAAGTTTGGTTTTTTTTGTCTATTGAAGAGAATGGTAAGGAAAAAATCGTCGGCATAGGCACTGAATTGTATTTCTATTTGTACTTAGGCTGATGATGTTAGCGAGTCTGTTATAGGCAATTAAAAAACGATATTAGCGATCCTTGGGGGATGCCGTTGTAGAGTGCATATGGGGAACTAATAGTATTTTTTATTTTCAGTCTTATTTTTCTGTTTGACATAAAGCTTTTGACAAAGTTTATAATTTTTTGTTCATTGTAACGCTAATGCTATAGTTGTCAAAAGCCTTGAGTACATCTTGCAGGGAACAGCTAACAATTGCCGCAGATGTCGTAGATGAGTCTGATGACGCTATGACGGTGCCCACCATGCCGCTTGCTGATCCATCGTTTGGAAACATAACGTTGTATATTTCCGTTGCTTTAGACCAGAGGTGGGCAAGCATACATACTATCAAAGTTTTCACACGAATACTATAAAAATTTGCGCGAGAAGCAGCGAATGCTTATAGTGTACGTGTTATTTTGTGCTGCTTGCCGCGGCAGAGGGCCTATGCACGCGTGTATACGAATTTTGACTTGTGCCCACCTCTGCTTTAGACCCAGCCAACCATAAAAACGTGGCTATCTTCTTTGCCTCCGGCTTCGCATCTTTGCCTAACGCCATCATGTCATGATGAACGACCTTTTCCACTTTGGCCACTCGTTTGCCAAAATTGAGCAGTCAATTTCCTGCAATAAACGTTCCATTATGTGCTTTATGCTACCGCGTTTAATATTTTCACTTCTGACACCATATAAAAAGTCCAATTGTAAAGATTACAATTGATTTAGCTTTTATTAATTCCGACCAGCTTGAGACGATGCTGTCATGATCCCGAAAACAGCAAAAGTGCGCTGCTTAAGGCCTGTTTACTCAAAATTTAATTTAATTTAATTTAATTTAGTTTAAGGAAATGTATGCGTTTACTCAGAATTTAATTAATTTAAGAAAACAGTGTGTGAAGCGTCTAAAATGATGTTAGCAGTGTTGTTAACCCTACGCTAAATTTTGAATTATTATTTAAACGCATTTCTACTTGAGCTAATGGCATTATATAGGCACAAACAAATACCAAAGGTATCATAGTATATTGGGTTTGTGCAATGTCCGTCATGGTGTCTGTCCGTCCGTCCGTCTGTATGAACGCAATTTTTTTCGACATCCTTTAAGCTAGAGCCTTGCAACTTTGCAAATATCTTGGTACATGTCTTCGTCAGACAAAGTGTTAAATTTAGGGCTCTACGACCTCAGGGGGCCTGGGAAATCGATAACGAGTCGATACACCTCGATGTGCGAATCGATAAAACACAAAAATATCCCACATTTTAGCATCTAGAGTCACCAAATTTGAGGGAAACATAGCCGATGACACTCCCCAAAAAACTGCATCAAAAGTTTGGATGCCACGCCCACTTATACCGCCCACCTCTATATCTTTGTCAGTTTTAAGCTAGTCTCCAAACTTGGTAGGGGATAGAAGGTGCCATTCGCCACAGATATGGTTGTCATGCCTACCCTTTCTGCCCGATTTTCATACCCAAAACCCTCATATATTACTATTTGCACTCAGAATCCTTAACACAGCTATGTAAACAGGTATCAAAGTATATCGCAGTCGGTTGCGTCCGACTGCAACGTTTTTACTTGTTAATTATATTTTTGTAGTATTTTGACTTCTTATCATACAACAATCATGATTTACAACTTAAATAGTTAGCTTATGCTCGTTCATTTGAATATTTGAATATGTAAACGTTTTGCATCACACTTTTTAATCAGCTGTTTTGTATTTTCAAGCTTACCAACACCGAAAAGATTTAAGAATCTGCAACCTGCAGGTTCAGAGCTAAACTAAATTAGATTAAAAAATTAAATTTTAAGTAAACGCTCACATAGAGTTCGCATAGGTTTGATTGAGTCAGCTGACTGTTAAATTAAATTAAATTTTGATTAAACAGGCCTTTAGCTATGGTACTTAATGCTATAGATATATATACATCCAAATCTAACTTATATCGACCTGCGATATATTTAGTATTATTACATTCGATATATTCAGTATTATTACAAAACTTGCTAGTACTAGATAAATATCTTGGGGTTTCTTACCTTTCTCATTAAATATAAAGTGAGAAACCTGATAAAATCTTAAGTTTGAAAAAGAAATTTAATCTTAAAGTTTATGTCTACATTAGTACAGTATATTTAAATAACCCTTTAACAATACCTTCAACAGTGCAAAGGGTCGATTACATGAGCTGATGCAAAACGACCGTGAGTTCACACTGAAGGATCGAGAGTTAATTAACCCTTGCAAAAGCAAATCCATAACGCAGGCTTTGGACTTTGTAAAAAATCCGGTAGATTGTTGTCATCATGTACTTTTGCTTATACGTGAGCTGCTTCACATAATCAGCATTAAACAGGACGATCCAAAAACAAAGGATGCGATACTGTATCATGGAGAAACATGGGATCTCATGCGCTGCCGTTGGGAAAAAATTGAAAAAGATTTCAGCACAAAATCTAAACTGTTCGATATATCTAAAATACCAGATATTTACGATTGCATTAAGTACGATTTGCAGCATAATCAGCACACACTGCAGTACGATCAGGCCGAGGAGTTATATATATATGCAAAAAACCTTGCCGACATAGTCATTCCACAAGAGTATGGTCTGACACCACAAGAAAAACTTACCATTGGGCAAGGCATTTGCTCACCTCTGTTGCGCAAAATCAAAGGTGATCTGCAGCGTAACATTGACGAAGTGGAGGATGAATTTATGAACAGACTAAATCCGCACTACAGCCACGGCGTAGCTAGTCCGCAGCGACATGTGCGCACTCGCCTATACTTTACTAGCGAGTCGCATGTGCATTCACTTCTAACAGTGCTTCGATATGGTGGATTGCTAAATGTCGTTACAGACGAGCAGTGGCGTCGCGCAATGGACTATATATCAATGGTATCGGAGCTTAACTACATGTCGCAGATAGTCATAATGCTTTATGAGGATCCGACCAAAGATCCCACTTCGGAAGAGCGCTTCCATGTTGAGCTGCACTTTAGTCCGGGCGTCAATTGCTGCGTTCAAAAAAATTTACCTCCTGGGCCAGGCTTTCGACCCCACGCACATGGCAAAAATTCCTGTAATACGAGTCTGCAGTCCAATGAGGAGTCAAATCCGTCACGCATAGAGGAAGAAAATGATACTATTTCAGCCGAGGAACACAATGAAAAAATGCTGACCGTAGGAAAATGAATAAAATTCTTATGCTGAAAAAAAACCTGGGCTAAATGATAACTCTTGATTTTGTTTTATTTTTGTTTAGTGCCCATTGCTGTCGAGCTCGCGGAATATCACTGGCAACTCACTGGTCTTAAATGGCCTAGATCTGCGCTCTAAACAGACCAAGTCCAAGCCCATCACAGTTGGCGCTCATCACACAGTCAGCGGTCATGAAGCCATGGATTTAGCCAAACGTCTTAACGAGGAGCTCGCATCGCAGCATCAACAGCAGTTATACTCAAAACAGCAGCTGCGACCAATAAGTCCCAATATACGAGACGCAAGTCCAGACTGTGAGACGCGATCGCGCATGTGTACGTCTTCCAATCACGATAAGGAGAGGGGTATGTATGTAACCGTAACGCAAAACCTCTTGCAAGCTGAAATAATTGGCCGCTACAGTCCTGTTTAGTTACACTGGGTAGCTTAAATATTATGATATTAATGTTTTTGTAGAGCATACCTTTTTTTTTCAAATTTTAAAACGATTTTTGTAACATAATGGACAAAAAACTATATATCTTAACTACTAGCTACGTAATTTTTGATTCGCTGAACTTTTGTCTACAAATTGTGTTCATTTTTTTTTTTATACTTTGATACCAAAGGTATCATAGTATATTTGGTTTGTGCAATGTCCGTCATGGTGTCTGTCCGTCTGTCCATCCGTCTGTCTATATGAATGCATCTTTTTTCGACACCCTTAAAGCTAGAGCCTTGCAACTTTGCAAATATTTTGGTATATTTCTTCGTCAGACAAAGTGTTAAATTTAGGGTTCTACGCCCTCAGGGAGCCTGGGAAATCGATAACAAGTCGATACACCTCGATGTGCAAATCGATAAAACACAAATATATCCCACATTTTAGCAGCTAGAGTCACCAAATTTGAGGGCAACATAGCCGATGACATTCCCCAAAAAACTGCATCAAAAGTTTGGATACCACTCCCACCTATTCCGCCCCCAGCCCCCCTCCAATTATAAATAAAAATGCCTGTATCTTCTACAGTTTTGAAGCTATAGCCACCAAATTTGGTAGTAAGGTAGATGCAGACATCTGATACAGATATGCGTCAAAACTTTGGATGCCACACCCCCAAACAACGGGACATGCCCCACCGCCCTAAAAAAAAACCGTAAGGCATGTGTCTTCGCGAGTTTTTAAGCTAGAGTCACCAAATTTTGTTTTTTTATTTTTTTTTTATTTTTTTTTTTTGCTAATTTATTATAATATTTTACTCCAATAAACCTTAGTCTAATTATTTACATAGTCTTACTCTACTGGTCCCAAATGGGCTCTCTAGAATTAAATTATATTAATAAATGGATCCTTTTCCGATTAATTTATATTTTTACATCTTGAATAGATGTGAAGCGAATATAGGTAGGTAGGTAGGACCGGCTGACCCGCGGGGGGGTCACACATAGACCGAAATATGGTCCTTAGTGAAGCCGGGGGGGTATGGAGGCGTCAGATTTGTTTAATCTATCGTGTCGCGCGTAATTCGTGCACTCTTGGCAAAAGCTAGGAGTGCGTTAGGAGTGAGCTTGGCTGCATCTTCGAGTGATGCAAGCCTGGTAGCGTGAAGGTGGGTCATCCGCGACCTTGCAACCGCGGGACAGTGACAGATGAGGTGTTCCAGAGTTTCAGGTGTGCTCGGTTCCTTGCATTTGCTGCAGCCATCTTCCGTGGTAAGTCCCATTTTTTTGGCATGCGCCGCAACGAGACAGTGACCAGTTAGTATTCCCACCAATAGCCTGCAGTCGTTCCTCGGAAGTTGCAGTATGTATTGCGTGAGCTTTGCGTTGTATTCTCGACACATAATTTTGGATCTCCAGCACGTGGTGGTGGTTTTCCATCTTCTATGTGCTTTCCTCTGAGTATCTTGCTCGTTTTGTCTGTTTGTCGTCTGTAGGGACATGCTGACCCTTTCTGCTCTGTCGATTGCCAATGCCGCCCCGCCCTTTGCAAGTTTATCTGCCATCTCGTTTCCAGCGATGCCCTGGTGGCTAGGAATCCAGTAGATCTGCACCGTGCTCGCGGTGCTTAGTTGGTCTAATGCTTCCTTGCTTGCCAGGACATTCCTGGATGAGATGGTGGGGGCTTGCAGGGCTTTGATGGCTGCTTGGCTGTCGACAAAGATGTTTATTTTATTGTGTGCTAGTGGGATTGTCATAGCCACTTCCGCTGCTTTCCTTATTGCGAAGGTTTCCGCTTGGAAGATGCTGCAGTGGTTGGGTAGTCTAAAGGAGAGCTGTATGAGTGGCTCCTCACAGTAGACCGCCGCTCCAACCCCAGCGGACATTTTCGATCCGTCCGTGTATATGTTGGTTGCACCCTGGTCTTGTCCAATTTTCCAATCGTTGGGTCCAAGCAGTGAGGTGGTTTTCCTGAAGTTTGTGATCGGTGTCATATAGTCCGTGCTAGTATAAGACTCCCGCGCAATTGTGCTGTGGCCATAGCTTGCCAGCGCCATGTTACCTGTTGCACAAAGTCGTTGTGCTGCTTTCTTCGCAGTTAGTTGTGCTTCGAGATCTATGGGGTTGACATTGAGTATAATTTCTAATGCCTTCGTGGGTGTTGTGCGTAGTGCTCCGGTTGTGCATACTAGTGCACCTCTCTGAACTTTTTCCATAATCTTGAGGTAGGTGGATTTCTCTGTGGCTTGCCACCATACCATGATTCCATAGAGTAGTATTGGTCTAACAACAGATATGAAGATCCAATGTGTCAGTCGGGGTGAAAGGCCCCAAGTGTTGCTCAACATCTTTTTTGAGACATATAGGGCGTTGGTGGCCTTTTTCACTCTTTCTTCCACATTTGGTCTCCAGCTCAGTTTGCTATCCAGTACTAGTCCTAAGTATTTGATGGCCTTGCTTGGCGTTAGCATGGTGCCATTGATTTGGGGCGGAGTCCAGCGAGGTACCTTGTATCTCTTCGTGAAGAGAATTAGGTCCGTCTTGTCCGCGTTGATACTGAGGCCGGTTTCTGTTGCCCAAGCCAGTATCTCCTTTAGAGCGTGGTCCATGATCGAGCTGAGTGTCGATGGACATTTTCCCACAATAATTATGCTTATGTCGTCCGCATAGGCAGTTATTCTTTGGGCTTTGTTCCTGAATTTCGTCAGCAGTTCGTTTACCACTATGTTCCACAGCAGGGGGATAGTACTCCCCCTGGGGGTGCCTCTGTGGGCTTCTTTTTCATAGTGGTCGTTCCCCATTCAGCTCTGACTCTTCTGCAGCTCAACAGATTCTGTATCCAAGAGTTCATGAGTTCTCCATGAGGTGCTAAGGCTCTAAGGCTTCGCATAATTGATTCTGTCGATACGTTGTTGAACGCACCAGAGATGTCCAGAAACGCTCCTAGTGCGTATTCTTGGTTGTGTAGTGCTTTCTCGATGGTAGCTACTAGCGAATGAAGTGCTGTTTCCACCGATTTTCCTTTGTTGTATGCGTGCTGATTCCGTTCCAAGAGAGAATTCGTATCCTTTCTTATTTGCAGATCAAGCAATTTTTCCATTGTTTTGAGCAGGAATGAGGTGAGGCTAATGGGCCTGAAGTCTTTGGGTTGCACGTGGCTGCATTTGCCTGCTTTGGGTATAAAGACAACCCGCGCTGTCCTCCATCCAACAGGAATATAGCCGTACCTCATACATGCCTTAAATATTTCGTGCAGCCATGGAGTGACTTCGTATTTGGTCATCTGCATCATGGCTGGAAAGATACCATCTAGTCCAGGTGATTTGTAGCCCTTGAATGAGCTTATCGCCCAGTGGATTCTCTCCGGTTTAAAAATTTCCCTTAGGGTTTCTGTGGCCTGCGGACAGGCGTGATTTGCCGTCATATGTACTATTGTTCCAATGTCCGTGCAGCCCGGGAAGTGTGCCTCTAGAAGGGCGCCTATCGCTTCCTTGCTGCTTTCCGTCCATCTTCCATTTTCTGTTTTGAACTGACTCTGTATGGCCGGTTGGCTAGAGAGTAGCTTCCTTAGTCTCGCTGTTTCTGTGACCTTCTCTATTCCTGAGCAGAAGGATCTCCACGAGTTTCTTTTGGCTGTCCGTACTTGTTTTTTGAAGTTTCGGAGCCTTATCCTGTATTCGTCCCACACTATCTCGCTGTCAGCTAGTTTGGCTAGCTGGAACGTCTCTTGCAGGTCTTTTCGTTGTCCTTTGAGTTCCTTGTTCCACCACGGTGGTCTGGTTCTCTTCTTGGCGTAGGTGATTTTGCACGATTTGGAGAATGCACTCGTTAGGTGGGTTGTCAGCGCCTTCAGAGATGCCTCTATTCCCTCTAACGATGAGATTTCCTTAGGCGGTGGTAGGCGCTCCTTGATGATGCTCTTGAATTCCTCCCAGTTGGTATTCCGGGGGTTCCTGTAGGCACTTTTGGGACACTTGTAATCGAAATCCACGCGGAATTGAATGTACTTGTGATCCGAGAAGGATGGTCTACTAAGGACCTTCCATTCCGTCACTTTAGTACTGGATCCCGACGCGAAAGTGATGTCGAGGACGTTAGATGAGGTTGGACCTACGTAGGTAGGCTCTTCCCCAGCATTAGCTAGATTAAGATTATTTGCTAGGATAAAATCAAAGATTGACTCACCCCTTGCGTTTACGTCTTTGCATCCCCAGAGCGTATGGTGCGCGTTTGCGTCTGCTCCCACTACCAGCGGCTGCTTCCTTGAGCTAACCATCGTCGTGAGGCGATGCAGTTCGGCTGGTGGTGCTGCCGAATCGTGCGCCATGTAGCAGGACGCCATAAGGGTTGGCTCGTCACTGCTGCCCTCCAGGGCTACAACTGTTAGGTCGTCTGAGCTGTAATTAGGCATTAAGTAGGCATATATGCTTTTTCTTACTAGAATAGCAGTTCTGTTTCTACTTACGGTGGTCGGGTAGAAAACGTTGTAGTTAGGTGACCTTAGTCCGGCTACCCTATTGCCCGACGCTATCCAGGGTTCTTGAACTAAGGCCACGTCGGCGGGCCCGCTCTCCAAGGTTAGCAGGAGTTCCGCCGTTGCCGCTTTGCTTTTATGAAGGTTGAGCTGAAGGACCCTTAGCTGCATGGCTGCTATTGGCATCCTCCAGCTCCGATGGGGCGACTACCAGCGTCGTGTCACCATCGCCTTCACCTCCGTCTTCTCCAATCTCCAGGCCGTGGGTCGCGTCGACTATGGCATCGATGCCTAGGTCTCGCTCTACCTTACCGGCCTGCAGCGTGTTCTCGTTCTTGTCTTCGGGGTGGCGCTTTTTGAGGCGCAGGTACACGCACCCAACGCCCCATGCCATCTTCCCGAACCTGGGGTACAGCATATCCTCGGCCTCCTTGTTGATCTGGAGGACCACATGCTGCCCCTTCTCATCCGGCTTGGCCACATGCAGGACCTTCCAGTCCCTAGTTGGCACGTCCGGGTTCTGCCACTTTAGGAGTTTCAGCGCCTGCTCCTCCGGTAGCACGCGTGGGAAGAGCACCTTGGCTTTCGGTACCGACGGAATCATAGTTCTGTCAACTACCTCCAGCCTAGCACCCTCCCACGGTGCCCTTAGGGCAGCGATGACGCTCGTGACCCAAGAGAGGGTGAGTTCGTCCTTGCAAGACAGAATCTTCACCCCCCCTAGCCAGCCAGCTCCATCGAAGGTCGTGGGCTGCGCTTCCGGGTCCTGCATCCTCTCCATCAGAGCATTTAGAAGTTGTGTTTCGACAAGCCTCCAATGCTCTTTCGTCATTTTGCCGTTGGGGTCACTACGGTCGATGAGCGCTACGACAAGATGTCGTCGCGCCACATCGCTCGCGGTCTCCTTCCTCGGCTGCGTTGTGGGCTGGCGTGGCCGCTTGCTCGCTGGTAATGCCGCCTTCGTCTGCTGCTCCGTATCATCGGAGCGCTGCCGTTTCATGGCCAGCTGCTCCTCAACCTTGTTGGCGAACTTGCCACTCGTGGCCACCATCGCCGGCTTGTTGGCAAAATGCTCCCGGCCTTCTCTGATCTTCTGCTCGGCCCATTGCAACTTGCTCCTTTCCTCGGGGGTCAGGTTGCTAGAGCTGCAGAGTCGAGCTTTGATCTTCAGCGCCGCTTTATATTGGGCCTTTGCGCGCATGCCCTCCTTAGTCCTTTTGGGACCTTCCTTACGAGAGGAATTGGCTCCCTCCAGGACCGGGGGTTGAGTGGACATATCGGTTGCTGTGGATTCACAGTCCGAGTCCACTGCAGCACTGCGCCAAAGCTTACCCGATGCCGTCGTTGTTGTTGTTGTTGTTGTGTTGGTGGCAGTCGCGTTACAACTAGCCTGGCCTGTTCCCACCAGGATAGAGGTGTGACCGCTGGCGACACGCAGAGAGGATTGCTCCCCCGTGCCCGCCGGTGGTAGCAGTCACGCCTTCCACCGACGTTTGGGCTGACATCCCAGCCCCGGTTTGATCCTTTGAGACCTCCATTGTGATTGTTATTTATCGGGGAATCACCCTTACCAGTTTAGGCCTGCTGGCAGGCACCTCAAACCATGGAACGACCTCAACACCCCCGATTCGCCGAAGCTGTCGGGGTATGATGTGTCGTTCCTTAGCTAGACACTGCATTGCCTGGGGGATAGGCGAGCAAGTGACACTGGGTATTCTTCGTTTATCCCGAAGCAATACAGTGTCCATTGCCCAGCCGGCACCCTCTTGGAGGGTTCAGTTGAGGATTTTGCCAGCCGAAGCGAATATATATATATATATATATATATATATATTTATTTTTTTTTATTTTTTTTTTTTTTTTTTTTTTTTGTAATGAAAAAAGTAAACAAAACATTACTATTTAATATTTGGTTTTGATTGGTATAAAATTAAAGCTAGGGGATAAAGAAAATGAAAGCTAATAAAAAGAAAAATGAAAAGTAAAGCTAAGTGAAAAGTGAGATATATTCTTCTGTATTAGTTTTCTGACAGCCACCACAGCTTAGCGCGCATGTTTGCTGATTTTAAACTATCTCTGCTAGATATTTGCTGATTAAAACGTAATTCATGAGCCGTTATGTCGTTACTTAGGTTAATTGATTTATTTGTCGCTTTCCTAAATCTATGATAAAGTATTGGAATGCCTTCATGATTTTTGACTAATCCGAGTTTATCTAGATATATAAATGCTTCAGGGGGAACATAACCGTTTAGTACAGCAGATTTAAAATAGGTTTCATCCGTGTAGAAAGGAGCCACTATAAGATTATTATTCTCGTTTGTAAGTTTGCTATATGATTACGTATAAAACTGATTATATCTTATGCATTTTCTCTCAAAAATTCTAAGTCGCTCCATATAAGAAGGGGACATATTATACCATATCGGACATGCATATGTTAAAACTGGACGTATTAAGGCTTGATACATTATGGTTTTTACTCTGCCTTTTAAGTGCTTTGTATGAATGAGATTTTTGTACAGAAAGCATGCTTCTTTTGCTTTTGTTATTTGAGTGTTTACGTGCTTATTAAAATACAGAAATTTGTCTAAATAAACTCCTAGGTATTTTACAGTATTTAAGATTTTTTGTTGTTGTTTTGGTCAGTTATTTTAAACTTCTTCCAATTGTTTCTTATATTATTGTTGCACTTTTTGACAGGAGGTCTAAATAGTATTGATTCGCATTTATTCGTATTTATTTTAAGGTGCCAGTCCTTTGCATATTGCGATCATTTGTTAAACATATCTTGAACATTGTGGTTTATTTCCTCAACTGTCTTGCCACTGTGATATATTACTAAGTCATCAGCGAATGCAATAATTTTCTCAATTGTGCTTAAAAGTGCGTTTATGTAAATGTTAAAAAGTGTTGGTGAGTTCACGGTGCCTTGCTGAAGTCCGTTAAACATTTCAAATGTTCTTGTACTTGTTTGATCGGTGTTTTGGACAATACATTTTTTATTTATAATCATATTATGTATCAGTATTATCAAGTGTTGTGGAAACTGATACTGAATAAGTTTACATATAAGCCCTTCGATCCATATTCCGTCAAATGCTTTTTCCAAATCTATTAGGCAAGCTCCCACGCATTTTTTTTGGATTCCAGCTCCAATGGACATCAGACACCAGGCAATTTATGGCGTGTATTGTGGAATGCTTGTTCTTAAATCCAAATTGTTTATGAATAATTATGTTCATGTTTGAGGTGTGCTTATTAATGTTGATGTTTACACATATCTCGAAAACCTTACTTATATTTGGGAGAAAGCTGATGGGGCGAAGATTGATGATATTATGGATGTCATTAGCTTTTTTTTTGGTAGCAGAACCGTTTTGGCTGTTTTCCACTTATTAGGGAAGTATGCATTATTTAGCATATTATTGAATAATGTACAATATTCTAGTATTGCAGAGTTTGGAAGATTCTTAAGTACAATATTGGGAATTTCGTCGAACCCTGATGATAATTTGCTTCTTAGGTTTTTAAATATGTAACTTAGTTCGTTATATTGTACAAAAACATCATCGCATTGATCGCTACTCAGTGAATTTGATTTTTTCTGGTTACTAAAGTTGGTTTTTCTGGTCTGTACTGTTTCGAATTGGTTTTTCATTTCGGAAAAATTATGGAAACAGAATTCAACCATGTTGTGTGTCAGATTATCTTGGTCATTTTCCTTTGGAGAATGAATAGATTGAAAATATGTGCCAATTGTTTTGAGAATATAATCTTGGTCGTTAATAATCAGTTTGTTTGTGTTATGTTCTTCTATGACAAGGTCTTCTGGTACATGTGCATGTGTATTAGGTTTCTAAGTTCGTTGGGTACTTTAAGAATTGGCAACTTGAGTGGTGTTCTTTTCTTAAAGTTTTGTTTTATCTTTTGAAACATGTCTTGAGAATTTGATGAATTTTTTTTCGTAGTGATTGTTTATTGCTAGATTTAAGTTTTCGCTGATAAGTTTTTTTTATAAGTTTTAGTTTAGTTTTTTGGAATTGTAACTCCGAAAGTCTAATAACATTTTCTAATCTGTTGTGCTTTTTAATAATTGAAAGGGTATGTTTCTTTTCTATGTAGAGCTTATTCAGTGTGGAGTTCAAAAGAGATTTAATGTAGCTGGGTGGTTTGGATTTGGGAACTATTGTATGAATGGAGCGGACTATTGTTTTATTTATTTTATCAAGGTGCCAGTCTATCTCGTTATTATCAAGGTTTTTATTGTTTGGTGCGATTGGTTGAGTTTTCAAAAGTTGATTCATTTTGTTGTGGAACTTTTGCCAGTTGGTTTTTTTGTAATCAGGTTTGCCTGTGTGTTTTTCATTTAATGTGTCAATAGGTTCATCTATGTAATTTTTATACAATATCATCTGAACGGCTGTATGATCGCTGTCGTATTCTAGAGTTTTTAGACAATTTGTGGTGCTGTTTATATCTTTTATGTGTAATCTTGAATCTGCTAGGCATATATCTAAAAAGGAACTTGCGCTCTCAAAAGATGGACTTTCAGATGCATAAAGATTGCATTTGTATAGAAACGAGTTATCATCCAACCAGCGTTTAAGAATGTTCCCTTTTTGGTTGTTTGTGGGGTTTCCCCAATCGGAGTGTTTGCTATTAAGGTCTCCTACCAATATGTAAAAATGGTTGTTGTTTTCGAGTTGAAGTGTTTCAAAGAGAGTTTTTATATCTTTTTCAAAATGTTCGTTATTATTTCCGCTAGGAAAATAAGCTGCAACAATATACAGGATATTATTATTTGGCATTGGTAACTGAATTATGCATGCTTCTAATACTTCAAGGGCATTTGTTTTGAGTTTGTTGTACGTTTTGTATTTAATTGAGTCTTTAATAAGTATGGCAGTACCACCCCCCTCTTTTAGCGTAATTTCTATCTTTTCTTATAATGTTGTATTTGTCAAATTGTAAATTATGTCTATAATTAAGTTTTGTCTCATTTAAGCACAATATATCGGGTTGGTGCTCATCTAGGAAATTTTGTAAATCAACTCTCCTGCTAATTTTAATAAGAGAGTTGACATTGATAGTAATAATTTTAATTTGTATGTTTAAGTTCATAATTAATCTAATAATGTTTCAAACGTATCGATTCTTGATATTTTGGAGACTTAATAATAGTGTTTCTGTTGTATTTGTTAATTTCGTTTGACTTGGGTGCGAAATTGCCTGATCATAGTCTGTATTTTCTCTTACTACGTTTGCGAAACTTATTTTATTATTTACTTGGGTAGATCTTATCGATATTCTATTTTGATTGCTTGTGTTTCTCTTAGCTCTAATCCTTTTTTGTAGACGCTTGTATTTCTCACACCCTTTATAGGATGCTGCATGTCCTGACTTATTGCACAGAACGCAGAAAAGTTTTTCCTTGTTGTCTTCTTTTTTCTTAATTGTCGTGCACTCCTTGGAGGGATGGTTGGATCCGCATTTGACGCATTTTGGCGGCAGGTAGCAGTTTGCAGCACTATGAAAGAACGCCTGGCAATTTCTGCATTGAGGTATCTCAGGTCGTCGAAGGGCTTCCCATTGTATACAACGAAACAGCAGGTTGTTAATTTTTTTAAGGGCGCCAATGATACTTTTGGCGGTAAATTGTAAGTGGAAGTGGTTTTGTTTGTTGTATTGAAGCCTTAGTTGTAAACTGAGAGACTTTAATAAATTGCAGTTCTTCGCTATTGTACAGCTCCTCAAGAATAATTTTTGCATCAGTATTACCTTTGAGACCTTTTAGTAGGTACGATTTGTTTTTTAAATATTTTGGGGTATAGGTGTAGAAATTCACTTTGGTTTTTCAAGGAAAGCTTTTATTTTAATGTAAATGTCGTGATCATCTGCAAACAGCGTTTGTTTGCTTTCATTATGTACTTTGACTTTAAATTCGTTTTTTTAGGCGTTTTGTTATAAATTTAATAAGTTCATCCGTACCTATATCGTAGAAACCTAAAGGCGGAATTTTTTTGTTATTATTTTGTTTGATTGCTTGGTTAGCTTTGTTGTTGTAATTGTTGTTCTTATCATGATTGTTTGCGGTAGTGGCTTTTGCGCTTATAGAAGCATTGGCATTCGTCATCGTTTCCCGAATTTTTTGTTTTTCCACTTTCGCTTATGTTCTCAATGATCTTTTTGTTATGCACATATTGCTCGAAATTTTTGAGTATTTCACTGTCACATTCCAGTTCTTCTTCATCGAGAGGAGCATAATAATTGTTTTTGAGTGATTTAGACGGTGAGTCTAAGTTACTCATATTTTTTCTTTTTCTTACTTCACTGTTTGTTTGTTGATTTGTGGAATTTTCTGTTGTTTTTATATAATTGCTTGGAGCATAATGCTCGTTCATTGTTGGAGGGGAGCCCTCAATGATGATTTGGGTTTTCTTTTTTTGTTTTTCTTGGTCAAGAAGATTATTAATAACTTTGTAAGTGGGTTTGGCACACGCACTGATTATCAAGGCTTTTGCACTCCGAATACGTCTTGCTCGCATCGATTCACAAACGCAACTCCTCCAAATTTGGTATGAAAATTGGTAGAGACATCCGTAACTGGTGTGCATCAATGTTTTGGATGCCACGCCCACTTATACCGCCCACCGCTATATCTCTCTCAGTTTTCGAGCTTGGCTATTCAAATTTGGTATGAACATTGTTATTGACATCCGTAACAGATCTGCATTAATGTTTTGGATGCCACGCCCACTTATACCGCCCACCTCTATATCTTTGTCGGTTTTAGCGCTAGAGTCTCCAAACTTGGTAGGGGGATAGAAAGTGCCATCCGCCACAGATAAATGTCATGCCTACCCTTTCTGCCTGATTTGTATACCCAAAACCCTAATATATTACTATTTGCATTCAGAATCCTTAACACAGCTATGTGAACTGGTATCAAAGTATATCGCAGTCGGTTGCGTCCGACTGCAACGTTTTTACTTGTTTTTTATTGTATTACTAGTATTGTCTTGTGCGCGTTGTAGCTCCCAAAACCACAAAGTTTAGAATTTTGCAATATTTCCTTTTTTAATTTGTGATATGCTCATCGATAACCCACCACCAGGTGGCGCTGCAGAGTAGCAACTGTAGCGGCCCGATTATCTGGCAACGCCGTCTGAGTTTGGGTAGCGATCAATCATTAACTCATTAGATCGCCGACTTGACGCGCGCTATAGACTTTCTTCTCTAGCGTCACTTCTGATTCAGTATTTGTTATATTAAGCTTTGTAATGATAAGCAATAATTAAACGGGGCAAAACTGTTTGGTAAACGTATATATATATAGCGATTGCGGTGTCGACTCCTGGTCCAGCGGTGATACTTCTTGTGCTGATTATCCCCCTATCGCTTGTCTTGGACTATGCGATAATAAAAAACAATGATTACGACTTATTGCCGGAGCAATATTTTTTTTGCGTCTTATGTGCTTGCGCGTTTCCCAGAACTAACTCAAAAATACAAGAAAGACATATAGCTTAACTTAATGGCGGAAATCGGCAAGCCGACTCCGCATAAGCGCTAACGTAGCCACTTGCGACATAGTCAAGTGTCACGTTGCTGCTGCCGACAAAATAATTGGGGCGCTAAACTCCTGTGTCAGCGGAATGCGTTTGGAGCGAATGGATAAACAAAGTGTTTTGATATTCTTATGTATTGTATTTATGTGTAACTCTTAAGCGTTAACTACTCTCCCCTCAAGTTTCTGACCGTCCTCGGACACCTTATAGCTTTTGATGATCCTTTTCACCTTTCTCGAAGTCTGCCATTTTTTTACAACTAGCCAGATGATGGTGAAGCTGCTTATAATAATATTGAGAGCGACGCCGACTGTGGCCCAGGTGCTTGGATGTTTCCGTGGATGCCAACTCATTTTTAAAGTTGTTGATGACCTGGAGATTATGGTTATTCATCCTGTGGAGTTGGGGCATGATGCTGAGTAGAGGTGACCCCGCAATGTCTGCTTCCTTCCTTTAACTTCGCGCTCATTCGCATATTTTGTGCCATTGATGGTAGCGATGAATCGGAAGGTGACGAGGTGGGTCCCGTTTGTTACGACCTCTGGGCCATCGTCAGTGCTCACTTTAGCTGTGCTTTCGGTAATGATGATGAAACCATCGTTTATTAATGCGACTGGTTCGAGGTGGCTCGGTTGTGTTCGGCACGAGCCCGTGCTACCAGTGTATAATGCTCGTGCGCAGGAGTCTTGTGCTGTATGCTTACGAACGGAGACGTAGGTTGTTGACACGCACTCGTTGACTGCTAGTATGTGATCGTTGCAATCGGCTACGGTATCGTCTTGTATTTGTACTGCGACATGTTAGTGGGACACGGGATGGACAGTAATCTTTTTGCAGATGGATTTTACCCTAGGATAGGCTATTAATATGTGGACTACATTTTCGGACTGGAGGACCTTAATTTTAAACCCTTCTGTAAGGCAAACTATGGAGACTTCTACTGGGTGTTCATTCAAAATAGTTTTTAAATCATTAGGTTCAAAGATAGTTAGATTTATTATACTGGCTTTGGCTTATGTAGTTATAAGAATTAAATTTGATATTTGATTAATTAATATTCTTTTTCTTGCTAATAATGTTTCATACAAATGCGGTGTGTCCACTAAATTATTCTTGTTTAAGTATTTCATTTACTGCGTCAGTTAGTTTGTTGACTTGCCTTTGCATTTCTGAGTTAATAATAAGCAATTGCCTATTGTTTGCATCGGTTAATTGGGATTCGGACCATCTAATCTTTTCGAAGTCGAAGGCATCTGGTGTGCCCGCTATGACCTTTTACGCTGAGCTTAAGAAATCTAGGCTTCTAGCCATTCTATGGTGTATTCCAACAACGGATAGTAAGCTCTTAATATGATCTATATCTGCATCTTATAATTTCCGCATGTGGGATTGTGGGAATAGCTCTATTAGTTTTTCGGTTTCATCTGCAATAGCCAGCGCTTTCGTGTGAATACAGAAAATTTTTCAGGTCCGGTCAAAAACCGTTGTATTTTTCTCATTTTTGCGTCGGTTAATTTGAGCCACTAACATGTATACGTGAAAAATGCATTTTTGGTGTTTTTTTTTTTTTTTAGTAATTTTTGACACAAGTTTAAGCAATTAACTGGAGAAAGTGACCAGATTTTGTGACAGAACAAAAAGTGGGGGGATTTTTTTTTGATCGGTTAAAAAAAGCTACAGAAAAACCGACCGTGTGAAGGCAGCCTTAGGTTGTCTTATAGACCACCCTCCCTTTAATGAGGGCGGAAATTAGTGCATGTGAATCTAGTGAAAAGTTTCAAGACCAGAGGTTATAAAAATTTAGTTAAGGTGGCAAGTGTACTGGCTTGTTATATTGTTGGCTATAATGTTTAAATTTGCAGATAAAAAGGAAGGTAGCAAGTGTGGAAAATCACTTTTTCCACTACTGATTACGTATGTGAACATAAGAATAAAAAATTGAATTAGATTGTAAAAGAAAATGGTAAAAAAAACAGAGAAAACAAACAGCGGTGTCAACGAAGGCTGTCCTTATGAACAATTCTTTCCCCAATAAGGACCGTTGTCCCCAGATCTGCCTCGACTTTCTTTTCAATATAGGGCGATAGCTTGTTTCCCAATCTGCGGTTTGTCTTTACCAAAACCTTTTCGCCCACTTAAAAAACCCTATTTTGTCTGGTTGCATAACATCTTTCTAGTACAGTTTGCTGTGTCTGACAGATGTGGCATGTATGACATCCAGCGGTTTTTGGTTCGTGACCGAGTGGATTGACCTGTTATACTCCACTGTTGCCACCATAATTAGCTCAGCTATATCTTTTCCATTTTTAGGCTTCGAGCTATGTCCGTCAAGGTGCTACGAAATCTTCTTACCTGACCATTGCAATGTTGTCCAGAATCCCAAATTGGTGGCAGAAACTCTATTTATTTTTTTTCAAGATTTCAGCAAAAACCATATGGGATTTTTTTATTTATTTGTTTATTGTCAACTAATATCAGTCGACATAAAATTAAAATGAAATCAAATTAAGAATTAAGTAAGAAGGCTCTTGTTGAGAAATCCCGACTAGGACATACCCTTAACCCGATACGTAATGCTAACAGTTACCTGTGTGTATTTCATCAGTGATCAATATGACCAAACTTCAAACTGCGATATCTCCGGTGTTTGTTAACCGATTATGATCACATTTTTTTAAAGTTCATTATTGTGTCCATAGCTTAAAATCTTGTTTTCACAATTTTTTTGGTAATGATCACATGTGTATATCGGAAGTGTTATCGATAATCCGCAACAAACTTGATCTGCTTATGGTATAGGAGAGCTTAAGTTTCAAGTTTGAAGTATATATAGTCTCTGAGATCGGCGCGTTCATACAGACAGAAAGACGGACGGACGGACAGACGGACATGGCTGTATCGACTCGGCTGTTGATGCTGATCAAGAATATATATATACTTTATAGGGTCGGAGATGCTTCCTTCTGTCTGTTACATACATTTGCACAAAACCATTATACCCTTATTTACCCATTTAATGGGTTACGGGTATAAAAATAGAGCTTAAGCTAAAAAAATGTTTGAGATTAATGAACAAAATTTTAATTTAAATCAGTAAGCAAACTGAAATGAAAAAGTTTAAGAAATTTAAAATATTCTGGGGAATTCAACAAAAAATTAATGATCCAACATTTGTTGCAAGGATTGGGAATAACCTAGAAAATCCAATCAGATCATAAGCTTAGTGTTTAGTGACTATTACTACGTTTATGCTATGAAATTCACGCTTTCTTCAATTCGCAAAATCAAATTTGTTCCTGTTTATGCAGCTTTTGCAAATTCACAAAATGACCTGAAAATCCATATTCATGGACATTTATGAGCTAGAATCTTATTTTTATGTGCCCAAACAATTGGCTTACATTAATGAACAGCTGTTGGCTAAAGCTCAATGTTACCAGACATTGAGAAAAAAAAGATCTGGTAGCATCTGCGCAACTTAAGTTGGCTACGCCACAGCATTTCATGAATTGACGTCGAATTCATAGTCAACTTTCGTGTGTAAGCAAATTCATGAAATGGTGTTTATGCACGCACTTTCGGAGGCATTTCATGAAATGATTTTGCAAAATGAGCATAGCATAAACGTAGTATATGACTAGATAAGTAAAGCAGTATGGATCTTTTTAGTATGGGAATGGAGGCCTCAAAGGAAACAAGTGAAAACATCTTATTGTAGTCTTCGCACACTACCCGAAACGGTTCATGCATTAGATAGTTGGTAGAGCAACGATCAAGGTTCATAGGTACAAAGTTACGAGAAGATCTAATAGGGAAAGTTAAGTTTATTTGACTTAGGCCCAATTTCTCAATGTCCGGTTAGGTAAACTAACTGACGTTTAGTCAAATTTGAGTTTCTCAATGTCCGGTTAGGAGTAAATGAAAAACAAACTAACCGGAAGGCTGTGTCGCGTTTAAAATTTAAGCTGATTTTTTGTCACGATATATCGTTAAGAATTATCGTAAGGCAAACAGCTGTCCCTTGAATTGTTTATTTATTTTGTTATAAAATCAAAATGGCATCACATAAAAGAGTGTTTTATAACCATGCATTTCACTGAACTGGATGATGCCAAATGTGTACAGCGGCTCAGGCTTACAAAATCTACGTGCAAAATTATTCTTGCAAGGATTGTAGATCAATTGGCTTGCCATAGTAATAGGTAAACAATCCAGTTCTTTTGCGCTCGAATTAATCATATGTGGGATTTTAAACAGAAATCATGAAATGTTGCCAGAAAGCAGCAAAAGTCAGCTGAACCGCTTGCTATATTTGGCACAATGTGTATATATGTGGCAACGCTGTTAAGGCGATAGTTACTTATCGATGAAGGGTAAATTTGGCTTTGAGAAAACCAAATCGTTTAACTCTACCATTAAATTAAATTTGCGTTTAGCTAAACGAAAATTTAACCGGACATTGAGAAATTGGGCCTTAATAAAATGGGTGAGTCGATTTCACCATTGAGCAGATTAGTAACAAATAACACTCCATGCATAGTTCTACGGTTTAAAAGAGAAGGAAGGTTAATTAATAGAAGTCTACTTGAATACGAAGGCAAATCAACTCTGGGAACCCAGATAAAACTTCTAAGTGCAAATAAAACAAATTTCTTCTGAACAGATTCGATTCTACCCTGATGATTTCTGTATTGCGGAAACCACACACAAGAACCATATTCAAGGATGGGACGCACTAGGGATGTATAAAGTGTTTAAGTAGTTTGATGAAACCAACGACACTAATGGCTTTATTAACCATGCACGTTATATGAGAATCAAATTTTAATTTTAAGTCAAGAATAATAGTGCATTTACACTGAAGCCTTTAAAAAAGCCTTAGTGATACGGCGAAAAGTCATTTACACTGACAAAAGGTCTTTAGCAATCAGCTGTTTTTTGTTTACTTTTGGATATGAGTTTTGAACAAGAATTTGAAAAAATTGAGCAGAATTTAAATTTAATAATGCTGGCAAAGGAAATAGGTGATTGCGTTGTTAATACGGCAAATGATTGCGTCAACTTCTTTGGCAATTTTGTTGATTGCGAAAACTCAGAAGTGACCGAAGCAGCACTTGCCTATAATGCAATGTCTGGATTTGACTGCATTAGGACGCGACGCATCTGAAGGGCAGAGCGCAATGGCTGCTATTGGGAGATGGATGTCCCGAAATTGAGTGAGATGGCCATAAAAGAGAGTTTCCGAATGGAAAGAAACCTCGTCCAAAAGCTTTGCGACACCTTGCCTGAAATGGAAAGGATGAACACCAACTTAAGAGCGTCCATTCCTCTGGCAAAACCAGTAGCCGTAGCTCTGTAAAGCCTGGGCTCATCTGCAGAGTACAGAACAGTTGCCAGTCTGTTTGGCATATCAAGTGCTAGCCTGTGCAACATTCAGATTACTTACTTGCACATTTAATTTGGTTTAAAGTCAGCTGTTAAAAGTTGCCACCTTTTATAATTCGAGCCAAAATTATCGATACATCGGCAAAAAAAGGTCTTTATTTTAGCCCGTAGCATAGCGGCGCTCTTGCGGCGCGAGGAAAAAGTCGCTATTTTCAAATATAACGGCCACATTTTGTATGCTAAAGGCTACATTTTTCGAGGGCCTTAAGGCTAAATGCTAAAGGCGCGTCTTAAAGCCTCAGTGTAAATGCACTATAATGCCCAAATCCTTCATTTCTAATACGCGATCGAGTGGTGAGCCATCAAGCAAGTACTAAGCAGTATAAGGAGTACTTCTACAGAACAACATAACTTTACATTTAGAACAATTTAAATTAAGTTGGTAAAAGCTGCACCAATTAGATAGTGCACTAAGATCTGACTGTAGTAAGTTTCTGAAAGAAGGTTCATTATAGGATAAACATAATTTTACATCATCAGCAAACATGTACACGTGCGAGTTAGATATTACTGCAGGGAGATCATTAATAAAGAGATTAAATAATAAAGGCCCAAGGAGACTACCTTGGGGGACACCTGATGTTACATAAATAGGTTAAGAGACAGATGATTTAGAGACAAATTTTTGTGTACGACCACACAAGTACTCAGAAAGCCATGAAAGGAGGTTAGTTGGGAGCGCAAAATTGTCTAATTAATGAAGCTAAAGTGAATGACTAACAGAATCAAATGCCTTACTAAAATCGGTATAAATGACATCAGTTTGCATTTTGCTCTGAAACCCTTTGATAACAAGCGATGTAAATTCTAGAAAGTTGGTGTTAGTAGATCTACGCTTTACGAAACCATGTTGATAAGGCGACATAATTGCACTACATGAGTGTTGCAATTGAGAGCAAATAAGTTTTTCAAAGACTTTCAGAATGGCAGACAATTTGGAAATCCTTCTTTAATTATACCCTTAACCCATAAAATGAGTAAATAAGGGTATAATGGTTTTGTGCAAATGTATGTAACAGATAGAAGGAAGCATCTCCGACCCTATAAAGTATATATATTCTTAATCAGCATCAACAGCCGAGTCGATCTAGCCATGTCCGTCTGTCTGTATGATGCGCCGATCTCAAAGACTATAAGAGCTAGAGACTTCAAACTTGAAAATTAAACTCTCCTAAGCCTTGCGCAGTACAAGTTTGCTTTAAATTTTCGATAACACTTCTGGTTTCCGATAAACACATATGATCGATAACGAAAAATTCGTGAATTTCAAAATTGTGAAAACGGGCTTTAAAACTATTGATAAAATAATGAGCATTTAAATAAATTTGATTAAAATCGGTTAATAAACACCGGAGATATTGCACCTTGAAATTTGGTCATATTGGTCACTGGGTAAATAGACACAAATGATTGTACGCGTTACGTATGGGGTTAAAGGTATGTCCTAGTCGGGATTTCTCGACTAAAGGATTCTGAGTGCAAATAGTAATATATTGGGGTTTCGCGTATAAATATCAGTCAGAAACTGTAGGCGTGACAAATTTGTGATGCATATCTTTGGCAGATGGCACCTTCTATCCCCCTACCAAGTATGGAGACTCTAGCGCAAAAACTGAGAAAAATATAGAAAAAATTTTGATGCACACCCGTTACGGATATCACTAACAATATGCCCAATAAATTTGGTGACTCTAGCCCTGAGAAAGATATAGAGTTTTCGGATTTTAGAAGATGGGCGGTATAAGTGTGCGTGTCATCCAAAATGCACATCTGTTACGGATGTCACTAAAACCAAATTTGGTGACTAGCGGAAAAACTGGCAAAGATACATGCGTTTCAGTTTTAATAATGTCCTGTTGTTTGGGGGCGTGGCATCCTAAGTTTTGATGCATATCTGTGTCAGTTGTTAGCATCTACCTTCCTACCAAATTTGATGGCTATAGCTTCAAAACTGTACTCAATATACAACCATTTTTGTTTATAATTGGAGGGGGGCTGGGGGCGGAAGAAGTGGGTGTGGCATCCAAACTTCTGATGCAGTTTTTTGGGGAATTGCTTTCATACAGACAGACGGACGGACACCATGACGGACATTGCACTAACCCAATATTCTATGATACCTTTGGTATCAAAGTATAAAAAGTAACCAAATTTTTATTCATCTTAAAAGTAGTAAGCAATATTTTAGAATATATTCATAGTAAAGAATTGTATGTGCATTCTTAGACTTTGGTCTCTTAAGCTAAGTAACGTTGGGTTTTTTTAAAGTTATTTTTATGTTTGTAATCAATACTTTTTCCTTTATTATTATAACTGAATTAAGACGATTAGGCATTGAATTGACTAATGACTGTAAGGTAGATATGTCAATATTAGCCCATTTATGCTCTATTGTCAATTTAAGGTGTCGAACCGTCACAAACTGTCGTCCGTTTTTAAAAACACGAGCGGAATCCTCCAAAGATTTTCAATGGGATTAAGGTCCGAACTTAATCCAGGCCACTTCAATAGGGAAATTTTTCTGGTCTTTAAAAAAGTCTTTGGTGACCATTGCTGTGTGGATGGAAGCATTATCCTGCTGGTAGGTCCAATCATCGGAAAAATTGCCAGCAAATTCAATAAGCTCACTGTCCAGAAGCTCTACATACATCCTGGCATTCATTCGAGTGGATATGAAGCATATAGGGGTCTTTCCTTTGTATCTGAAAGCGGCCTGTACCATTACGGTGCCACCGCCAAAACCTCGCTTGTAACAGGATTGCCGATCCTGGCGCAAATCTCGCCAAGATTTTTTGCAGTTTCCAGAATTGGTATTAATTGGCAAAGTCTAAGCGATCCTTAATATGCCGCTACAAAAGCTTTGGTTTAGGTACCATTGAGGTATGTTTAAGGAATCGATTTTCATGTAGAATTTGAACGATTCTACTTCTTGTGATTTGGAGACCTATTTGAGCCCTTATTTTTTAAGCCCTCCCTGTTCCGCATGTTTGGCAGATTTCATTTTTCGGTATTTTTGTTCGGAGTAAATAAGAGTTGCCACAATTAAATAAAAAAATTTCCCAAAATGTATTCAATATTTTTTTCATTTTTTTCAAGGGTAACCGCTGGACATTTATGTGCTATTTCATTAATAAGAAAATAAAAATATGCAAAGTCTTGTCTCTTGTAGTTTTTATACAAAATCAATATTTAATATTTTGCCGCCAAGCAACTCGTGCTGCTTGACAACTTTGCTATGACATCTTTCTTGAACAGATGTACACCGAATGGCAAAGTCTCTTAGACAATTGTTAGAGATTTATATCAATAAAAATTGATGAATTAAAACATTTATTATTTTCAAATGTATTTACAATATGCATTGAAGCTAAAAATGACCTTTCTAAAATGATATACCTATTATGCATTAGACGTTTAATTTTGCTTTAACTAAGCAAAACACTGGCCCAACAGCTTAAAGTTTTAAAAGCTTCTCAAACAGCGCTCTGGCACACCTAAAACCACCATCAGGTTGGTTTCGGGTTGAAATTCGGTTGGTTTTCATTCGTAGCACACCCTTAATAATTATTTGTATGACGTATATATCCCACATTTTAGCAGCTAGAGTCATCAAATTTGATGGCAAGATAACTGATGTCATTCATCAAAAAACTGCATCAAAAGTTTGGATGCCACGCCCTCATAAACAAAAATGCCAGTATCTCCTACAGTTTTAAACCTATCGTCACCAAAATTGGCATAAAGGTAGTTGCTGACATCTGACACAGATATGCATTAAAACATTGCATGGCACGCCCCCAAACAACGGGACATGCCCCACCGCCCTAAAAAAAAAACGGAATGCATGTATCTTCGCTAGTTTTTAAGCTAGAGACATCAAATTTAGTAGGGAGGCGGAAGTCGCCATTCTCCAAAAATCTGCATTAAATTAAGGGAATTTTATGCCACCCTCACTTATACCACCAACCTTTTAAAATCTTAAAATCTATATCTCTCAGTTTTGTTCGCTAGAGTCACCAAATTTGGTGGGAGCATTGTTAGTGACATCCTTACAGATGTGCATCAACATTTTGGATGCCAGGGCCACTTATACCGCCCACCCCTATATCTTTCTCAGGCTTTGCGCTAGTCTCCAAACATGGTAGGGGGATAAAAGGTGTCATCCGCCACAGATATGCACTAAAAATTCGCATGTCACGCCTACCCGTTCTGCCTGATATTTATACCCAAAACCAACATGTATTACTATTTGCACGCAGAATTCATAACATAGCTATGTAAACTGGTATCAAAGTATACCGTTTTTACTTGTTTTTATTTAAGTACATATAAAGTATTACCTCAATATATCTCACTAAAACTTCAATATTGTGTTTAAAACTATTTTTCGCGAAAAATTATTCATATATATTAACCATGGTCAAATAATATTATAAAGTGATTCGTCGAACTTAATATTTCTCAGTGTATTTTGGTAGCCCTAGCCAGTTCTAAAAAAAAATATATTTAAACTATAAATAAGTCAAAAATATAATTTCTTACCATAGCTCGCAAATAACTGGTGGCCTTTTTTCTTCTTGCGCTCTCGTTTCGATCACAACCGAAAAAGGGATACTCTCTCGCTCTCGCTCTGAGCAAGAGACTCTTGCTGTCTTTATTAATGTATTCTGTTGAGCTCTTTTCGTTGAGCTCTTTGTATGTCGCTCTTTCAATGAGCAGTGCGTAAAGAGCGGAACGAGAAACGCTCGCACAATGAGGCTCAGGAAAAGACCGATTGACCGAAAAACTCAATGCAAACGGTCTTCACATTTATTTTCGTTGTTGTGAAAAGGAAATAATAGTATAATTTGTTTAACAGAACAATTTAAATTTATATTTAAATATTTTTGTTATTTTTTTTTTTTTCATATTCTATTTAGAAAACCATATTTTGTTAACAATTAATATATTTCGTCTGCAAAACAGACGCTTACGATTTGCTTGCCTATGCGTGTGAACGTATACCAATAAATACTTTTTGCTTCACTAAACACGACGAAACGGTCTTGGAACAACCAGAACATATCAGAATAGAAAAAACCGGTTTTGCTTCGAGCGCGAGCGAGCTCGTTAAAGAACCCATAAATCGGTTGCTCGCTGAGTCTTTTCATAAAGAGCCAGGAAAAGACACTTATTTGCAGACAACGAGAAACGGTCGACAGTTATTTGCGAGCTCTGTTTCTTACTTAATAAATACTAGCCCAAAAGTTTAGCAACGAGGAAAAACATTTTGTTTCGTCCATAAATTACTTTTTGTTTGATGTTTGAAATTTTCTTTTCTATTCGCTGGGGCTGAGCTAACACGGTAAAATTTTGGTGAACATCGTGTTGTTCAAATATCGATGTTTGCATACATCGTATTTTGATCTGAAAACATGGATGTATCAATGCAATATTTTTATTATTTCAAAATAATTATGACAAATATTAGCACGTACATAGGAATAAACTTTCCGTTTTTTAGATTAAATCAACATCAAAATAAATCACATAACAAACTAAAATGTATTTCCAGTTGAAGGCAAAATTTTTAAAGACTTACTAGAAAAAGCCAACGATCGCGTGACTTGTTTGAAATGCAGTCAGCTGTTATGCGAGTTAACGTTAGTCCTTTAACAGCAATGTTTTTCTTATCGAAAAGGTATCCAAACGTTGACGATGAACAGTTATTCTCAGTAACCATTTACTGTCAGTTTACTGTTTGGTAAATTCCTTATGGGAAAATACATGTAAACGTACAACAAAAATAATATGTGTATTGTTATTGCAATATACAGTCATATTTTCATTTAACGAGTCCCAAGCGGACAGAAAAGCTTTTTTTTTATAGGATATTCGTTATATATAAATGTCTGAAAACGGTACAGTAAGTCCCGAGATCTCAATGTCCCGTTAAATTTTCGTGAAGCTTAACGCAGCAGAAGGTTTTTTGTCGAGCTAAACGGAAGATAAGCAATTTCTTAAAGCCAAAATAACCTTTTATCGATAAGTTACTATCGCCTTGACAGTGCTGTCGTATATTGCCAGACAAAGCGAGCGGGTCAGCTGATTTATTTGTTACACTTTTAGTTTGTGACTGGCAAAATCTTTTGTATTTGGAATTAAATGAAGCTATGATAAATGTCTAGTTTCCATTGCATTGTCAAATATTAACCAAAAAAAAAAAAACGAAAATCACCATAATTAGGGCTTTTTTTTTTAAATTATTGCCGATGTCGCAAAAATACTATTTTTAAAAAATAATTGTTTAAACAATAAAAAAAGTTTCTAGAAGTCACACAAAAAGAATCATAAGACACTGTATATGTCTAGTTTTCATTGCATTGTCAAATATTGACAAAAAAAAAAAAAAAATCACCATAATTAGGGGTTTTTTTAAAAAAATTATGGTAAAGTCTAGTTTCCATAGCATTGTCAAATATTGATCAAAAAAAAAAAAACGAAAAGCACTATAATTCATGGTTTTTTTTTAAAAAAATTATTGCCGATGCCGCAAAAATACTATATTTAACAAATAATTGTTTAAACAATAAAACAAGTTTCTAACCTGTGAAGTCACATACATCGCAGAAAGAATCATAAGACATTGTATACGGCATGTGTGTGTGATCGATAGTAACCGATAGTGTGATCTGCTCCGGAACATAGCCTATAATGCCAATAGCAGTGGCGTGAGCCACTGCTTTACGGCGTTTGAAAGTTTAAAATGCCGTAAAAACTTTCAAACGCCGTAAAGCAGTGCCTCACGCCACTGCTATTGGCATTATAGGCTATGTTCCGGAGCAGATCACACTATCGGTTACTATCGATCACACACACATGCCGTTTTCGTTTTTTTTTTTTGGTCAATATTTGACAATGCAATGAAAACAACACATATACAGTGTCTTATGATTTTTTCTGTGTGACTTCTAGAAACTTGTTTTATTGTTTAAACAATTATTTGTTAAATATAGTATTTTTGCGGCATCGGCAATAATTTTTTAAAAAAAAACCATGAATTATAGTGCTTTTCGTTTTTTTTTTGGTTAATATTTGACAATGCTATGGAAACTAGACATTTACCAAAATTATTGCCGATGTCGCAAAAATACATGATTCGTTGCAAGTTGGGCAATATTTCTCCGTCAATATTGCGCCATGTTGTAGTTGTAGGAAATTGTAAACTTCGTCATCTGACATTTTTAGCAGACTGCGAACTGTGAAGTCACATCCATCGCAGAAAAAATCATAAGACATTGTATACGGCGTGTGTGTGATCGATAGTGACCGATAGTGTGATCTGCTCCGGAACAAAGCCAATAATGCCAATAGCAGTGGCGTGAGCCACTGCTTTACGGCATTAGGAAGTTTAAAATGCTTAAATTTTTTACACTTGTCTCATCAAATTCTGTTTCCGTTGCATGCACAAAAAAAAAAAAACAAGTTAGAAGGTTCTAGTCGAAAAATCCCGACTAGGACATACCCTTAACCCTAGATGTAATCCGTATTGTCATTTGTTTGTATCTACCGTGACCAATATGATCAAACTTCAAACTGCGATATCTCCAGTATTTCTTTACCGATTTTGATCAATTTTTTTTTTAAATGTTCAATATTTTATTCAAAGTCTTAAACCTCATTTTCACAATTTTGAAATTCAAGCTTTTTGTGTTATCGATCACATGTGTATATCGGAAACCAGAAGTGTTATCGATAATTGGAAACCAACTTGTACTGCGCATGGCTTAGGAGAGCTTAAGTTTTAAGTTTGAAGTTTCTAGCTCACATAGTCTCTGTGATTGGCGCGTTCATACAGACAGACGGACGAACGGACGGACAGACAGACATGGCTAGATCGACTCGGCTGTTGATGCTGATCAAGAATATATATACATGCTTCCTTCTGTCTATTACGTACATTTGCACAAAACCATTATACCCTTATTTACCCATTTTATGGGTTAAGGGTATAAAAACCAGTGCCAGGCCGTCGCAAAATTTTGTGACGTGCCGGAATGAGGTATTAGTGCACAAAATAGTGCCAGGCAGTCGTTACTTGAGACTTGCCAATAATATATATTAAGAGGCACAAGAAAGGATGTTGCAGAAGTCGCAGCCGACAACGCTACCTAGAGCGTCCATCAGAAGTCGCAGCCGACAGCGCTACCAAAAACCTATCGAAAACCTACCGATTTTGATCAATTTTTTTTAAATGTTCAATATTTTATTCAAAGTTTTAAACCTCATTTTCACAATTTTGAAATTCAAGCTTTTTGTGTTATCGATCACATGTGTATATCAAAAACCAGAAATGTTATCTATAGTTTGAAACAAACTTGATCTTCTCATGGTATAGGAGTTTAAGTTTTAAGTTTGACGTCTTTAGCTCTTATAGTCTCTGAGATCGGTGCGTTCGTACAGACGGATAGACAGACAGACGGACTGATGGACATGGCTAGATCGGCTCGACTGTTGATGCTGATCAAAAATATATACACTTTATATGGTCGGAGATGCTCCCTTCTGTCTGTTACAAACATTTGCACAAAACATTATACCCTTATTTACCCATTTTACCCTTATGATTATTTTCTAATTAGTATCTGACTACTAAACCCTGAATAAGCACAAAATTACAAGTCAGCTAAATCTCAGTTTTCCAATTTCTGGTCATGCATACTCTTTCTAACTTTGTAACTCTATGAATCTTGTAAGTAACTTGATCAACGCAGGTATATATTTTCAATAATGCTCATGAATTCCAAAAGAGTATTTAAAAGTGCATTTGTGTTAAGATCTAAGAATCTTCCTTGCGTAGGTAGAGGAAGGGTTGTCACACGTTTGTTTGCAGCCTGAGTTTTTTTTACAAATCACAACGTATATACACATATGTTAATGAACTGCGAATACCATTTTTAAACATTCGTGCAAATCAAAAATCACATAAAAACGCATACATTTTAATGTGACACACATAAGTATACAAACATAAGTTTGCGGGCAACCAGATCGCTGGCATACCAGCGCATACATAAGGAAGAGTTGGTTTCCTATTGTGCCATAGATCTTGTCGCAGCAAGAGCCAGCGATAGAATGCCTTATATTGCTCTAGCGCCACGGTACGTCTGCAAATTGAAAGGCGCATTGCGTTCGGCCGGCGCTCTCAGCACCCGAGAGAGAGTTAGCGCTGGAGATACAACAACAACCAGGAAAAAATTTGGCACTTTTGCCATGTATAAGAAATCGGTGGTAAAAGTCATATATTGTGTCGTTTACAAAGTTAAGAGTTTTATAAAGTTTGCATTTGACGTCACATATGCCACAAATAATTGTTATTTTTTATGAATTTAGCCACTTGTTTGGGTTAAACTTACATCAGATGATTGTGAAGATTGAGATTAAGAATTTGCTAATGATTAGTCCGCGATAAACTGTGAAGCAGATAAATTCTGATAAGGATTTATCATCATTTTTAGATGAGATTATTTAAAATCATGGATTTTGTTGTTTAGTCACAGGAAGTTCTGGTAAATCCTTAGAGAATTTGAGGTATATTATTTTTTTTCCTGACTTTGGGGCTGCCGCTTAGCAGGCAAAGCTGTTATCCCCTAAATTTGGGGTCCCAAAGGGCATGGTAGTGGATTTAACTAAACGCCACAGCTTGCACACAAACGCACACTTGCGCGAATGAAAGATAATGAGTAAGTTAACTGCTAACCGCATGTATTGTTATTGCAATATTTGGTTAAATGACTTGGGAATAATTGGTTCGTTCGTTTTGTAAAGAGGAGCTGTAGTACAAAACTGGCTGAGTTATGTATCTCCTGCCTTCGATACGAACCCCATAGATATGTTTAAGTGCCTCTGGCGTAGCATGTGCAAAATAGTCAAAATTATGTTTGGGGATGACGTTTTGGGCTTCCATTGGCTCCAGACGAGTTAGAAACAATCTTTCGAAAACTTTTGAGATGCAATTCAGGAATCTTACTAGTCGGTGAAAATATACCTACTCGATGACATTTTCCTTGGGGTCGCACCGTTGCAGAAAACTTGTTGCGAAACGTCGTACGGTAAAATCCTTAAAATATTTTATTTCCTTCGTAAAAATAAAATATAAAATAAAATAAATAAATAACAAGTAAAAACGTTGCAGTCGGACGCAACCGACTGCGATATACTTTGATACCAGTTTACATAACTGTGTTAAGGATTCTGTGTGCAACTAGTAATATATGGGGGTTTTGGGTATATATACCAGGCAGCAGGGGTTGGCGTCACATCCAAATTTGTGATGCATATTTGTGGCGGATGGCACCCTGTATCTCCCCACCAAGTATGGAGACTCTAGCGCAAAAACTGAGCAAATATAGAGGTGGACGGTATAAGTGGGCGTGGCATCCAAAACCAAAAAGATGCACATCTGTTACGGATGTCACTAACAATGTTCCCACCAAATTTGGTGACTCTAGCTTGAAAACGGGCGAAGTTACATGCATTTCGGTTTTTTTAGGGCGATGGAGCATGGCCCGTTGTTTGGGGGCGTGGCATCCAACATTTTGATGTATGTATATCTGTGTCAGATGTCAGCATCTTCCTTTTTACCAAATTTGGTGGCTATAGCTTCAAAACTGTAGAAGATACAGCTATTTTTGTTTATAATTTGAGGGGGGCCTGGGGGCGGAATAGGTGGGAGTGGCATCCAAACTTTTAATGCAGTTTTTTGGGGAATGTCATCGGCTATGTTGCCCAAAAATTTGGAGACTCTAGCTGTTAAAATGTGGGATATATTTGTGTTTTATTGATTTGCACATCGAGGTGTATTGACTTGTTATCGATTTCCCAGGCTCCCTGAGGTCGTAGAGTCCTAAATTTAACACTTTGTCTGACGAAGGCATGTACCAAGATATTTGCAAAGTTGCAAGGCTCTAGCTTTAAGGGTGTCGAAAAAAGTTGCGTTCATACAGACAGACGGACGGACAGACGGACAGACACCATGACGGACATTGCACAAACCCAATATACTATGATACCTTTGGTATCAAAGTGTAAAAATATAAATAACGGGTCAATAGAAATAACTTTGAGAGTTTTCAATATATTCCAAAAAAAAATTTTTATTATCAAGATGAAATTTTTACAATTTCCTTTAGCTATTTCCCGAAAACAACATCGATCAAATGACCTCCTTTATTTCGAATACAATTGGGCTCTTTTTTTTTGATGTTTTCCATCACATTCACGAGCATCTCGGGCGAGATAGCTGCCATTTCATTCATTTCGGCTTGTTGGCATAAACTTTGCTCTTTAAAAATCCCAACAAAAAGAAATCTGCGGTGTCAAATCTGGGGATCTTGGCGGTCAGTCAATATCGCCGTTTTTGGATACAACACGTCCCGGGAATTTCCGACGCAAATAGTCGATTGTTGCAGTTGCTGTGTTGCATGTAGCACCATCTTGTTGGAACCAAAATTTTCCAGGTCTTTTTCACACAATTGGGGTAACACAAAGTGCGCCATCATCCATCTATCAACTGACCGATTATTTTCAATGTAAAGCGACACTATTTCGGCGCGATCTTAAAGTGTATAGGTATGCATGGTTAAAATTGTACTGGATCAAACTTTACAAAACCGTATTGATGAAGACGATCAGTTGAAAATTGTCAAAGTTATTCGACTTTTCTATTGACCCGTTTCAGATATATATAAATATAAAATAAATTTAAATATAAATATAAATATAAATATAAATATAAATATAAATATAAATATAAATATAAATATAAATATAAATATAAATATAAATATAAATATAAATATAAATATAAATATAAATATAAAATATAAATATAAATATAAATATAAATATAAATATAAATATAAATATAAATATAAATATAAATATAAATATAAATATAAATATAAATATAAATATAAATATAAATATAAATATAAATATAAATATAAATATAAATATAAATATAAATATAAATATAAATATAAATATAAATATAAATATAAATATAAATATAAATATAAATATAAATATAAATATAAATATAAATATAAATATAAATATAAATATAAATATAAATATAAATATAAATATAAATATAAATATAAATATAAATATAAATATAAATATAAATATAAATATAAATATAAATATAAATATAAATATAAATATAAATATAAATATAAATATAAATATAAATATAAATATAAATATAAATATAAATATAAATATAAATATAAATATAAATATAAAATAAAATATAAATATAAATATAAATATAAATATAAATATAAATATAAATATAAATATAAATATAAATATAAATATAATAAAATATAAATATAAATATAAATATAAATATAAATATAAATATAAATATAAATATAAATATAAATATAAATATAAATATAAATATAAATATAAATATAAATATAAATATAAATATAAATATAAATATAAATATAAATATAAATATAAATATAAATATAAATATAAATATAAATATAAATATAAATATAAATATAAATATAAATATAAATATAAATATAAATATAAATATAAATATAAATATAAATATAAATATAAATATAAATATAAATATAAATATAAATATAAATATAAATATAAATATAAATATAAATATAAATATAAATATAAATATAAATATAAATATAAATATAAATATAAATATAAATATAAATATAAATATAAATATAAATATAAATATAAATATAAATATAAATATAAATATAAATATAAATATAAATATAAATATAAATATAAATATAAATATAAATATAAATATAAATATAAATATAAATATAAATATAAATATAAATATAAATATAAATATAAATATAAATATAAATATAAATATAAATATAAATATAAATATAAATATAAATATAAATATAAATATAAATATAAATATAAATATAAATATAAATATAAATATAAATATAAATATAAATATAAATATAAATATAAATATAAATATAAATATAAATATAAATATAAATATAAATATAAATATAAATATAAATATAAATATAAATATAAATATAAATATAAATATAAATATAAATATAAATATAAATATATAAATATAAATATAAATATAAATATAAATATAAATATAAATATAAATATAAATATAAATATAAATATAAATATAAATATAAATATAAATATAAATATAAATATAAATATAAATATAAATATAAATATAAATATAAATATAAATATAAATATAAATATAAATATAAATATAAATATAAATATAAATATAAATATAAATATAAATATAAATATAAATATAAATATAAATATAAATATAAATATAAATATAAATATAAATATAAATATAAATATAAATATAAATATAAATATAAATATAAATATAAATATAAATATAAATATAAATATAAATATAAATATAAATATAAATATAAATATAAATATAAATATAAATATAAATATAAATATAAATATAAATATAAATATAAATATAAATATAAATATAAATATAAATATAAATATAAATATAAATATAAATATAAATATAAATATAAATATAAATATAAATATAAATATAAATATAAATATAAATATAAATATAAATATAAATATAAATATAAATATAAATATAAATATAAATATAAATATAAATATAAATATAAATATAAATATAAATATAAATATAAATATAAATATAAATATAAATATAAATATAAATATAAATATAAATATAAATATAAATATAAATATAAATATAAATATAAATATAAATATAAATATAAATATAAATATAAATATAAATATAAATATAAATATAAATATAAATATAAATATAAATATAAATATAAATATAAATATAAATATAAATATAAATATAAATATAAATATAAATATAAATATAAATATAAATAATAAAATATAAATATAAATATAAATATAAATATAAATATAAATATAAATATAAATATAAATAAAATATAAATATAAATATAAATATAAATATAAATATAAATATAAATATAAATATAAATATAAATATAAATATAAATATAAATATAAATATAAATATAAATATAAATATAAATAATAAAATATAAATAATCTAAAATATATATATAAAATAGTTTGTCCTGACTGACTGACTGATTGTTGAGAGGCCCACAGCCTAAACGATAAGAGCTAGAAGGCTGAAATTTTCAACAAATATTCCATTCAGGTAGAAAGTGAGCACTAAGAAAGGATTTTAATTTGGACCACTCCTTCGAGTACCTCCCATACAAATCAATTTTTTGCATTAATCACTTTACCTCATTCCACCACTCTGGCGCCTCACTGTCGCACAAGCTGTGAGTTTTAACGCCACCGAGTTTACAAAAGCAAAACACATGACCCATTCCACTACTGCCGTCTGCGCACAAGCTATTGCGGTCGAGCTTACAAAAACAAAACACATGACCCATTCCACTTTTGCCGTCTGTACAAGCGATCGCCAGCGAGTTTACAAGAACAAAACACATGCGCTGTTTTCGTGTCTCCGTCATTCTCTTTTCTTCTTTGTGCCTTTGACAATTGATTTACGACCCAATTAGCGTTTGTTGTTGTTGTTATTGTTGTTGTTGGGTTATCAATGCTTCTTTTTGTTGGTTTCATTGATTTAAAACAAATCAATTAAAACATTACTTGGTGCGCCTAAAAGAGTTTTGCACACCAGAATATGTTACGGGGGTGGTTTTCTCTACATACTTGCTAATTATCAAACAAAACTTAACACACAAACACAAATACCTATTGCCATTGTTGAGGTGATATCTGAGGCAGCAGTGGCCAGTGAGAAAACCCGTAAGCGTACGAATGTCATTCTTCTTTAGGTTGATAAGACGTTTGGATACATTCTTATTTGGGGTTAGGAAATTTTTGGCTTGGCGTAGCCCCAAGCTGTCGGACCAACTTTTCTTTATTTCCCTTTCTTCCCATGTTCTGAGTACAGCTTTTTTGTGTCCCTTGGTGAGTCCAGGTCCTATTAGCGGCCTACCTGCTCCTTGCTTAGCTAGAGCATCGGCCAGTTCGTTACCATCATGTCCTTCATGTCCAGGAACCCATCCCACCGTAAGCGTGTTATTTTTTCCCAGGGAGTTCAATAGATGGAAACATTCTTCGACAAGCCTCGACGAGAATTGAAATGATCTCAGGGCATTTAGAGATGCCTGGCTGTCGGAGAAAATATAGATCGTAGCACCATTTGTCTTCTTAAGAAGGCATTCTCGGTCGCAGATCTCTATCGCGTGTATTTCTGCTTGAAAGATGGTAGGTGTTTTACCCATGGCTATGGCTTTTCTGAACTGTGGTCCAGTAATGCCCGCCCCGGTGTCACCATTCTCTAGTTTAGAGCCATCCGTATACCAGATTTGAGCTCCATTGGGTATGCAAGAAAGATCAGCATTCCAAGTGCTTCTGTTTTGTATTGATACAAGGAAATTTTTTTTCAAAGAAGGGGCCCGATAAACTATAGTCCGAAAGACGAATGATAGGGTCATTGAATAGAGGCGTGAGAGCCTTTAAGTGACCCGTTAGGTCACCGAGTTTTAGTTTACCGATGTTATTATTATTATTATTATTACAAGGGCCTTATTACACTGCGACCAGGTGTTAGATCTTTTGTGCCGGCCTGTAGGATTAGGGTAGAGTCTCTATACCGAGGCTTTTAATAAAAGAGAGCACTTTGGTAGGGTCTATATGTTCCCAAATCCTGTAGGGGGGGATAAGTTCACCTCCTAGGTGTAGAAGTCGACGTCTGCTTAGCGAGGGGCATTCACATAGAACATATTGTGATGTTTCTGGCTCCAGCTCACAGAATCTGCATGTGTCGATCTCTGAAAGTTTTAATTTCTTAAGGTGATACCTTAGGTTGCAGTGACCATGGTAGCCTGTTAGAGTGCGAATTTTGCTCTTTTTTAGATTAATGATGCGTTTTGATCGCATCATCTGGGGGACGAGAAATTGTTTGGCTTGTCTCAGCCCTGCACTGTCGGTCCAGTGATGACTTATTTCTGTTTCCTCCTATTTCCTGAGCAGTTCTCTTTTGTGTCCTTTCGAGAGTCCACAGAACGGTTTAGGGTCGATAAGTGGTGTCGACGCCCCGCGTTTAGCTAGGGTGTCAGCCAAGTTTCACCTCGTTTCCTATATGGCATGCGTGCCCCGGCACCCAGCTCACCGTTTAAATTTTTTTTGAAGGCAAGGGCGTTCAGCTGATGGAAACAGTTCTCTACAAGTTTGGAGGAGATTACGAAGGATCTCAGCGGTATCAGAGAAGATGTAAATCCGTGCACCTAGCATTTTCCTGCGAAGGCATTCGCGAGCACAGATTTCTATGGCGTATATCTCTGCTTGGAAAATGGTTGGAGACTTTCCCATGGCTATGGATTTATGGAACCTTGGTCCGAAAATACCAGCCCCGGTGTCACCATTTTCCAATTTTGACCCGTCATTGTACCACGTTTGTGATCCACTGGGCAGAGATATTGATTTAGTTTTCCACTCATGTCTGGTGTGCAAGACTACCGAAAAGTTTCTGTGGAAGATAAGCTTAGGTTTCTGTTCGTCCGTAGTTTCTGTGGAAGATAAGCTTAGGTTTCTGTCCATCCGTAACGCGCAGAATGGGCTCGTTTATAAGGGGTTCAAGAACACGAAGATGCCCGATAAGATAACCACTTTTTATGTTTGTGATGTTTTAAAGGCGAAGTGCCCCCAGGCAGGCCTCCTTTTTCAGGGTGATGGGTAAAGGGGTATGCCGATTATGACTCCAAGTGCTGCAGTGAGACATGTCCGGATGGCTCCAGTAATGCCTATGCAGACAAGTCGTTGTAATTTGGTAAGTACAGCCGCAGCTGTCTTCTGGATAGATTTCGTCCACCAAGCAAGAGATGCATAGGTTAGGATCGGTTTTACCACAGTGTTGAAAGACCAGTAGATCATTTTGGGACTTAAGCCCCATGTTCTACCGAAAAGCCTGTTGCAGGCGAAGTGTGTTCGAGTGGCTTTATTTATGGTCTTCTCAAGGTGTACATTCCAGTTGAGCTTGAAGCCTAGGTAGTTAGCTTTAGCCAAAAATTCAATGGAGGATCCATTTAGGGACGGTCTTGTTAGAGAAAGAGACCTTTTCCTGGTAAATGGAACTAAGACAGTTTTTGAAGGATTTATGGATAATCCTTTGTCCTGGCACCATCTATTGGCTATATTGAGGGCTTGCTGCATGCGATCCGAAATGGTTTGCTCATGCCAGCCCACTATATAGATGACTAGATCATCTGCGTAGCCTTGAGTAGAGAACCCTAAGTCGTTGAGCTTATGGAGTAGCTCGTCGATGACCAGAGTTCACAGGAGAGGAGAGAGTACTCCCCCTTGAGGGCACCCCCTTGTGGCTACGATTGAGGTCATGGTTCCTCCAAGGTCTACAGTTATGATTCTGGATTTAAGCATTTCCAGAATCCACCTAATGATGGGTGTAGAGACATTTTTTCGTACAAGGGAGGCACGGATAGCCTCATATGACGTATTGTCAAAAGCTCCTGAGATGTCTAAAAAGGCACCTAGTGCTATTTGTTGAGCGCCAATGGCCTTTTCAATGGTTGTTGTGAGGCAATGAATGGCGCTCTCAGTTGACTTACCAGCTTGGTACGCATACTGGTACTTGTGTAGGGGATGGTGCTTGAGATTCACCTCCCTGATGTGCTGGTCAATTATCTTCTCCATAGTTTTAAGGAAGAAGGAGCTGAGGCTAATCGGTCTATAGGACTTAGGCAATTGGGAATCTTTCTTCCCTACCTTTGGAATAAACACGACTTTCACTTTAGCCCATTTGCTTGGTATGTGTCCAATCACGAGACTTGCTCGAAATAAGCGGACCAGGGGGAGTGCGAATTGGTGCAGTCCCCGCTGCAACAAGCATGGATAAATTCCATCTGGTCCAGGGGATTTGTATGGACTGAAGCTTTGTATAGCCCATTGTACACTATTTTGATGAAACAGTCTATAGGGCAAGTTTCCAATCCGGTCTGAGAGATAGGGGGGTTCCCCTCTCTCAGCCCTATTGGAGTCTGCCACCATAGCCACGTGCAGGTGCGAGCACTCTCCAATCCCAGAGATGTAGGTTGGTGCCTCGCTCTCTGAGATGGGTTGCTCCACAGTCACGCACCCTGGAAAGTGAGTAGCCAGGAGTAAGCTACTCGTTTCCTTCGGGTTGTTTGTGTGTGTTCCATCTGGCTTCTTGAGCGTACAGATGCCGTTTGAGTGGTCCTTTGAGAGGGCTTTTTGTAGCCTGATAGCTTCTGGGAGAGTTGAAATCTGCCCGCAGTGTTGACGCCACGTAGCCCGTTTTGACCTTCTCAGCTCTTTATTGTAGAGCGTTAAAGCATCTTTGTAGGAATCTCATGTGGTTTTCCCACTTTTCGCTCTATTGAAGAGCCTTTGCGCAGCCTTTTTAAGATCGTCAAGGCTCTTGTTCCACCATGGAACAGCCCTTCTGATCTTGCGAACTTTATGTTCGCAGCTAGCGTGATATGCTGATTCAATGTTCGAATGAAGCTCTGTAGCTTCACGCTCTAACTCGTCTATGGATATTATCGGACGGGTGGAGCAGTTTCTGGATTGCTCAAGTTCAAAGCAGAAAAGATCCTAGTTGGTGTTTTTGGGATTTCTAGTAACTTGGCTACATTGCGGGGCGCACCCTATATCAAATCTAATGCTGGTGATCTGACATGGTGATTCCACTCGCAACATGCCAGTTTGAGACAACGGACAACATATTCAAACTACAGATGGTTAAGTCAAGGACTTCCTCTCTTATCGCATTGATGAATGTGGGCTCGTTGTATCGATTTAATAGACCTACGTTATTACTAATAATGTACTCAAGAAGGTACTCACCTCTTTTGTTGATGTCACTGCTCCCCCAGACCGTGTGATGTGCATTGGCATCACAGGCGATTAACCACCGGAGCCGGTTCCTCTGGCAGTGCTCTATTAGGGCACAGGTATCCACCATAGGCACAACGTCTGAGTCGCCGGGCAGATAGGCGGAGGCCAGCACTACCTCCTGTTCGCCGTGGGCAGTGCGTATTTTAACCCAAACTGCCACGAGGTCTTCAGTTATGAACTGTTATAGGGGAACATATGTTAGAAGTTTGTTAATTAACAATGCCGCTCTAGGGCGAGGTTGGTTGTTAGCGTATAGCAGCTTACCGGATGGGGTGCTTAACCCCAGGAGACGTCCGGCATTTATCCAAGGCTCCTGGATAAATGCTATGTCCATTGTAGCAAACCTCTCGCATAGGACGTCAGATGCAGCCTTTGCGTGGTGGAGGTTTGCTTGGAGACATCAAAGGTGTCTCCGAGTGTTGGGGAGGGGGGACAGGACATTAGCCCGCCCTCTTGCGGCCCCTAGCCGCCATCTTCCGGCCTCGGTTGGTGCCTCTTCCTCCGGTGTGCGTCTCACACCCTTATTCATGCGCCCAGTTCCGCGCGCTATGCGCCCGTAGAGGGGAGGGCGCAGGATTTTTCGAGGTGCCGCGAGCTCTTGGGCAGCTGCGGTGCCACGAGCTCCATTGTCGCACGGTGTATGGACGGTGCTGTTTTCCGCAGGCAGCCCAGGGGTCGCATGAGTTTCCTCAGCGGAACCCTGTGGCGGTGTTGCAGCCGTGTCCGGGTTAATGGCCTTGGAGCAGGTGGGCTTCTCCGCCGCGGGAGCTGGAGCCACTGCTTGTTCTTTTGGCTACGCACTGGCCTCGAGCTTAATTGTAGCCGTGCCCCATGCAAAGTTCACCTGGTATCCAAGTGCCTTTAGCCGGTTGGCCGAGATCGGATCCAGCGCTAGCGTAATAATCGCCATTGACTGTCTCATCTCACGATGAAAAACGCGCCAGTCTCCCACTTGAAGGCCGCTGTTCTGGCCTTCTACGAGCTTCAGGATCTTGTCCGTCTTCATGTCCGCATTGGGGAGCGGAAAGTACCCGATGAAGACAGCGGCACGTGGAGCCTCTGCTTCGGGGACCACCATGAGGTGGGCGTCCTTCCACAGTCGGAGCTTGAGCACCTCTGAGCTCAGCCACTCAACTGTTTATTTGTTGCCGCACGTTATGGCCATCCATCCTTGTCGGAAGGTGAAGCCAGAGAACAGCGGCTTCACAGAGCCGTGTCTCAAAGCTATCACCCTCGACAAGATGGCAGTCTGAATCTCGTTGAGCTGCGGCGTCGTCAACAAGCTGTTGGGGTAGTCGGCAGGGAGTATTGCCATCTTCGTCGGGCTAGCAACATCCCTGTAGGATGCCATGGTACCGACTTGCGGTACCTGCTCTTGCATCACTTGCCCAGCTGCAACTGCGGCTGTGGAGGCTGCTGGAGCCCCCGTGGCAAGCAATACGCTTGCGGGTACACCCTTCGTCAGTCGACACCACTTCTGGGGTCGTGTTGGCCGATCTACCTCTCTTATAGGTTGCACCACTCATGCTGGGCACCGCCCTTGGAGGGTTCATAGGCTTTCGGTCCCAGAGCTTTGTGAACAGATGTCCATAGCTACATCGGGTTGCCGAATAGGTTCGATATCAATCGACTTGGGGCTGCTTGAGCACCCTGTTTGTTAGTTTTGATTTTCAGTTTGGTTATCCATAAGTTGGTCTCACGAGTGATGATGAAGGAAGTATCCCCCGGGGCAGAGCCTCATACCCCGGATCGGGCACTTATACGACCGGAGGTGCCAGGTATCCGGAAACCACCGTTAAAAAACACACTGACGTAGTGCCATTCATCACAGGGGCACGGTTCGGTAACACCGGTGATTACGGGTTTTTTCGAGTTGTCCTCTCTAGATCCGCCATATTTTGTCTAGAGCAGGGGCACCTCGAGCAGGATGTGGCTCTTCACCACGTATGGTCGGTCTTCGGTAGTCGGCATGTGACTGCCAATTACCACTGGCTGGGTCAGTATGGCGCGGCGGCAGGCACACACGCTTCACTAACAAAACCTTAACCCCCTTACCAATGTTTGTAAGTCTTAGGGCACCCAGACGAGCCTCCTTCTTAATTAGAATTGGCATCGCTGGAATGCCAGTTATGACTCCTAGTGCTTCAGTTGGGCAAGTGCGCATCGCTCCCGTGATGCCCATGCAGACTATTGTATTGTATTTTCGATAGTGTTTTCATTGCAGTTCTTTGCTCGACCTTGGCCCACCATGCTAGGGCAGCATAGGTAAGAATGGGTCTTATAACAGTATCAAAGGACCAGTAAATTATTTTTGGACTGAGTCCCCATGTTCTGCCAAAGAGCCTATTGCAGGCAAAGAATGCCCTAGTGGCTTTAGTGACAGTGCTGTTTAGGTGAGGCGTCCAATTGAGCTTGGAATCGAGGATCACCCCAAGGTATTTCGCTTCACTAGAAAATTCAATTTTCGTACAGTTAAGGATTGGGTTTTGTAGTGTCTGAGTCCTTTGTCGAGTGAAAGGGACTAGGACTGTCTTAGATGGGTTTATCGATAAACCCTCATCTTGACACCACTTGTTGGCTATATTGAGTGCATGTTGCATGCGATCTGAGATTGTTGGAGCATGCCAGCCCTCGATGTAGATAATAATATGAATATGAATATGAATATGAATATGAATTTGTGTTTGACAAAAAAAGAGTGGTGGGCTGGGTTTGGACTCCACGCCCACCTCTTTCGCACCCAGCTCCCACCTCAACAAGCACCACAGATCGGCATCAAGACTTTCGACACGCCCCCAAACTACGCGCCATGCCCCATGTCCCTTTCTTACCATATTTGTGGCTGTAGATTAAAAACTGTGGAAGATAAACCTATTCTCGTTTACAACTGGGCGTGGCATCTTACCTTCTGATGCAGATGGGGATTGTCACCAACTATCTTGCCATAAAATTTGGTAACTTTAGTTGCTAAAATGTGGTATATATAGGGAATGGGTCATCTATCGGCTTCGATTTGAAGGATAGGTTAATTTGAGTCTGGCAAAACTTTTGTCATTCTTCTTCTTCTAAAAATGCTGAAAATTATCACCGCTGAACGAAATGAATGGGTTAACGCTTGAGCAACGTTGGATTATTCTGGAAATTTATTTCCAAAGCGAAGACAAATGGGCACAGATCGAACGAAAATGTTTGAACATCGTTTATTGATTAAGATCTGGTTTTGTTGTTGATGCTCTAACACGCAGCGTGCTCGTACACTGCGTACACCCGAAAATATAGATACTGTGGCTGAGAGTGTGCGTGAGAACCCATCAACTTCAACACGTCATCGTTCTTATAAATTGAACATTTCCCGCATCACTTTACGTCGAATTTGCGAAAAGATTTTGGAATGACAAAGTTCATATGGTTCAGGAGTTGAAGCGGGTGTCCATCGCAACCGTTACGGTCAATGGAGACACTTTATCGCACTATTTTTTTGTGCTCGCTCATGATGGTATTTATGTATGTGGAGAATGTTTGGTTACAGCAGGATGGCACAACTTGTCACACATCTCGTGCCATAATCGACTTATTGCGCGAAACGTTAGATGGCCGTTTAGTCAGCCGAAGGGGTGATGTCAATTGGCCGCCAAGAAGCTGCGCCTTGACACCGTCGGATTTTTTTTCTGTAGGGTGCCGTTAAATCAAGTTTTATTTTGAACTTTCAAAACCTAATTGACTAATTTAAGGCCTAAATTCGTGATGCCATTGACGAGATACAGCCCCAAACACTCAAAACATACTTGAAAATTGAGCCGACCAAATGGACTACTGTGAGACCAGCCGCGGTAGCCAAATCAAAAATAATATTCTGAAATTCTATTTTTTTTATTGTTTTATTGCATTTTAAAATCGAAATTTATATATACTTAAATGTGTTTTATCAATTTGCACCTCGAGTTGAATTGTTATCGACTATTCAGCCCCCCCCCCCCCCAGCTTCGTAGCACCACCACAATGACACTTTGTCTGATGCGGGCATTGACCAGACATTTGCAACTCTGTATGTCTCTTCAAGATGTCCTTAAAACTTGCTTGCAACGCTTTTTATTTCTTGAAGGGATGATTTTCAGGCCCCGCGCTTGGCACCAGCTGTGCTCTTAAGTGCCCGTTTGGACAGCGTCGCAAAAGTAGTGTCTTTTTGCAGGTGCTGGGCAAGCAAACAACCAATTAACCCACAAATTCCACGCTACATCTATCCAAAGATATAAAAACGAACGATTCACGGAATCGGCAATGCATTATATACAGAAAAATCAAGACCACCAGCCATTCGTTTCTGGTTGAGAGAAAATCCATTTTGCTTTAGATTTCAAATGTAGAATCCCGTTCGTCTCGGTAGTAGAAACTAGTTCTTGTAAAGCATTGCATACTTTAACACGCGGATGTCCTACGACTTCAACCAGTTTCGCTCAGCATTACCTTGGTCTAGCTTACAACAAATTAAAAACAGGCAAAGTTTGAGCTAGTTGCAAGTTACACGCCCAATAAAAGGAGTTAGTTTAAGACTTTAAAAACGTTTATGAACGGCTACACGCATTACATACACCGATATAAATGAATGCAAAAAGAAATTAAAAAATAATTTAAAAGTGATAGCGAGCAGCATTCTTAGCCCGTGCCGTGACTTTTTTAAAAAATTCCGTGTTGGGCCCCTTACAAAAATTGTCGTGTTTTACCGTGTCGAAGTCTAGAGGCACGGAAATTACGGCATAGAAAGAACCACTGTCAAGATTTTTAATTTAAATACGGCGGTATCGAAAGTTTGGCCTAGTTTTATCGCTTGTTTATCAGCTTAAGCCGTAGGATTTATCGATAGATCGCACAATTTATAAACACTTATAACATCGATTAATGCAACCCCGAGCGAACTTTTTTTTTCACATTTGCTAATATTTTAAATGAAACAAAAAAGAAGGCTCTAGTCGAGAAATCCCGACTAGGACATACCCTAAGCCCGATACGTAACGCTTACGGTCGTATATAATCAGTGACCAATATGACCACACTTCAAACGTTGAAGATTTTTTTGTTATCGATCAAATGTGTATATCGGAAACAAGAAATGTTATTGATAATTTAAAGCAAACTTGTTCTGCTTATGGGTTAGGAGCGTTTTAGTGCCCTTAAACCCCTTTACTCCCCTTGCCTACAAACAATAGAAAATTCACCAAAAAACTTCAGCGTGTAAATGGGCACTAAGTTTCAAGTTTGAAGTCTCTAGATCTTATAGTCTCTGAGATCTTCGGGTTCATGCAGACAGACAGACGGACATGGGTAGATCGACTCGGCTGTTGATGCTGATCAAGAATATATATACTTTATAGGGTCGGAGATGCTTCCTTCTGTCTGTTACATACATTTGCACAAAACCATTATATTCTTATTAACCCATTTTATGGGTCGTCGTCTAACGAGTTCTAATTTAGACAAAATCTTATTTTTACATAAAAATATGCATCTAAAGGAATGAAAAATATTTGGAATTTTAAAAAAAACTTTAATAAAATACTTAAAAATACAAAAAAAAATTGGGTAAACAATTTTTTTATTAAAAGCGCCGGTGCTAGTGACCGTGCCTCTAAAAAAATTCCGTGTTGGGCCTCAGTTTTCACCAGTCGTGCTTGGGCCGTCCCTTGCCTCAAAAAGGAGGCCCATGCCCATCTCTACTACCAAGTGAACTCACTTGGCTGCGTTTGCGGGCAATGAATTTGTCAGCTATTTCAAACTAATTATCAAGTGTATTAAACACATACAAGCACAGCCATCGCGACAAGTAAAACCACAGCAAGTCATAATCATATCCACTAAAGTTGCCATAGCATTAACAAAATATATCCTTAAAAAAATTACAACCACTTCCACAATATTTTTTTATCAAGCAAATACGAAAAATATTAAACCAATCGATCACCCCTAATTTGACGAATTAAAACAGCAACACACTAACAAAAAAATACTGTCAACACAATAACATTTGATTTACACAAAACTATTATGGAACCACTACAGAAAGCAACGTTACTGTCTCGGTATCGGCGTCGGTTTCTTCAGCTAATTCGTCCACATCATCGCGACGCCAAAGACACAGTATTGCCGGCCAGATGTCATATATGAAACTGTTGAATATCGGTGGCTTTGGCAAAAAGATGACCACGAGCGCAAATAGCCTTTTTAGTACAGCAGTTATAAGCGGCAGCTCATCGGCCCCGAATCTACGCGATATGATACCGGTTTCATCATCTGGTGAGTATATACACTCGCTGCATACCCCAAAACCGACATATACAATTTTTTTATCGTTTATACAAAAAACTGGGCACGTCTATGGTTTCCACGGCGCCAAAAATCTGAAAATTGGTTTTTGTATAACTTAACAAAATAAGACGAAAAACTAAAATAATTTATCGATTACTCGTTCGGCTATCGAGATATACTTTATCTAAATTTGAAAAATTATTTTTTTTGTGAAGTTAATGTATTTTCGAAAAAAAGAAAATACTTGATGCCATTTATCGATTTTTCGATTTGTTATCAAGTTAACGAGAAAAAAAACAACATTTTTATAGATTTCTGAAAAATAAATCGAAAATATTAAATAAAATTTATCGATATCTTACTTAGTTATCGAATTATAGGCACTAAAAAGTCGGAAAATTAACGTATACATCAATTTTTTTATTTTAACATATTTTTGAAACTAAAACATTGTAGAATTATCATCATCGGCAAATTGACAATGTACATTTGAAGATGCGTTTTCTAAACAAAAATCAATATTGTCATCATCATCTTCAGGTGGACAAACAGTGTTGGGCTCATCGATATCCTTTAAACTTAGCCCTTGAAGCTCTCCACTTAATACTCCTGGATAGACCTTCTTTACGTCAAGCAGTAATTGCATAATTTGCGAACCGAAATCCTTATAATGTTTTTCTAAACAATTACGTCAGTAAAAAAAGAGCCATATATTGTTGGAGAAGCTTTGTTGAGTTCAGACAAATAATTTTTTTTTTTTTTTAGCAACTTGTTTTGATTTTCTAAATCATTTATAGTATTTGCCGGATTGAATGAACTAATAAATTGACCTTTGCTGTGGTTTGTGGTTAAGTGAACCGTTTGTGATGAAAACATATTGTTGATTCCAATATATTGTTTGGCACGTCTGTGCATATTCGTGACATATTAAAATCAACATACTTTTGTATATAAGGCCACAATTCATTAAAAAAGTCCAGTTTTATGCTCCTTGCAGTAATAAACCAAGAACAGTTATTGTCATTTGTTGGGTTAATCGTCCACGATTATATTTTCGTTTTGTTAGAAACGTTTCGTCGATTTGGACAGCTTTGTCTTTTCCACCAAGGGTCACTTGACTATGTAAAGCTATTTGGCGTCTACAACCCTATCGGGTCACTGCCTGATGCACAAGGCTCCTCCACGCGCTCCTGCTTTGGGCGCGTCTTCTCCAGTTGACAATCCCAAGTTTCGACAGGCTTTCAGTCACTTGGTCATGCCAACGTATCCGAGGTCGTCCTCTCCTTCGCTGTCCGCCTACCACCGCATCAAATACCTTCCGAGCCGGAGATTCTTCCTCCATACGAGCGATGTGACCCAGCCAACGAAGTCGCTGAATATTCACACGACTTACTACGTCGACATCGTTGTATAGCTCATACAGCTCGTCGTTCCACCTGATTCGGTAGTTACCGCTAACGCTGACAGGACCATAGATATTGCGAAGAATTTTCCTCTCAAAAACTTCAATAGCAGCTACATCTGATTGTGTTACTGTCCAGGCTTCCGCACCATAAAGAAGAACTGGCAGGATGAGCGTCTTGTAGAGTGTTTTCTTCGTCTGTCGAGAGCGGGCTCTACTGTTTATTTGTCTACTAAGCAGAAAGTAGCACCTGTTGGCAAGTGTGATTCGTCACATAATCTCCAGACTGAAATTGTTGCTATTAGTGACCGCAGATCCAAGGTAAACAAATTCCTTGACGGACTCAAAGCTATGGTTACCAGCGGTAAGCTGTGAATCTAGACGCCGAGATTCTCTGCTAGAGCATACCATAAACTTCGTTTTCCCTGTATTTACAGTCAAACCAACTTTGGCCGATTCTCTTTCAATTGATCCGAACGCCGCTGTTACAAAGCTATTACTTCTGCTATTTCATGACAATAATTGAAAGTGCCCATTTACACGCTGAAGTTTTTTCATTAATTATACTTTGATACCAAAGGTATCATAGTATATTGGGTTTGTGCAATGTCCGTCATGGTGTCTGTCCGTCCGTCTGTCCGTCTGTCCGTCCGTCTGTCCGTATGAACGCAACTTTTTTCGACACCCTTAAAGCTAGAGCCTTGCAACTTTGCAAATATCTTGGTACATGTCTTCGTCAGACAAAGTGTTAAATGTAGGGCTCTACGACCTCAGGGGGCCCGAGAAATCGATAACAAGTCGATACACCTCGAAGTGCAAATCGATAAAACACTTATATATCCCACATTTTAGTAGCTAGAGTCACCAAATTTGATGGCAAGATAGCTGGTGACATTCCTCAAAAAATTGCATCAAAATTTTGGATGCCACGCCCACCTGTTCCGCCCCCATCAAATTATAAACAAAAATGCCTGTATCTTCTACAGTTTTGAAGCTATAGCCATCAAAATTGGCATGAAGGTAGATGCTAACATCTGACACAGATATGCATCAAAACTTTGGATGTCACGCCCCCAAACGAGGGGCCACGCCCCACCGCCCTAAAAAAAACCGGAATGCATGTATCTTTGCCAGTTTTTAAGCTAGAGTCACCAAATGATGGCAAGATAGCTGATGGCATTCCCCAAAAAATTGCATTAAAAGTTTGGATGCCACGCCCACCTTTTCCGCCTCCAGCCCCCCTCCAATTATAAACAAAAATGCCTGTATCTTCTACAGTTTTCAAGCTATTGCCACCAAAATTGACATAAAGGTAGATACTGACTTCTGAAAAAGTTATGCATCAAAACATTGGATGCCACGCCCCCAAACAACGGGATATGCCCCACCGCCCTAAAAAAAACCGGAAGGCATGTATCTTCGCCAGTTTTTAAGCAAGAGTCACCAAATTTGGTATGAACATTGGTAGTGACATCCGTAGCAGGTGTACATCAATGTTTTTGATGCCACGCCCACTTATTCCGCCCACCGCTATATCTCTCTCAGTTTTTGAGCTAGGCTCTTCAAATTTGGTATGAACATTGTTAGTGGCATCCGTAACAGATCTGCATCAATGTTTTGGATGCCACGCCCACTTATACCGCCCACCTCTATATCTTTGTCAGTTTTTGAGCTAGAGTCTCCAATTTTATACCCAAAAACCTCATATATTACTATTTGCACTCAGAATCCTTAACACAACTATGTGAACTGGTATCAAAGTATATCGCAGTCGGTTGCGTCCGACTGCAACGTTTTTACTTGTTTTTTAATTCCGTTTTGAAAGTTCTTCGGAATTCAGGTCGCTTTTACACGCTAAAGCTTTTCAGTGAAATTTTTCCTTTGTAAATGCAACTCTGGTTTTTAATCTATCATCGATATAAATATAATTATATAAATGGTCCTGCTACTGATATTGTGTTAAGAGCAGCTTAATTAACTCGCTCGACCAAAACATTTTTTCACTTAAATATGCTAACTCACGTTAACGCCAATTTTTATAGTGCGATATGTGAATATCGATAGCTTGATTATTCACATGAAACACTGTGCAACTCTGTGTTTACATACTATCGGAAGAAGGCAAAGCAAAATGAGAAGAAAAATTAACGACTTAACAAGTAGTGAATTTTTGCTTGAAATTTTACCCCTTTACTCCCCTTGCCAGAGAGAAAATTCACCAAAAAACTTCAGCGTGCAAATGGGCACAAAGAGTCAACTACTGTGTTCCAACTTAAAGAGATACCATCTTTACTTACCCGCGACTGCTGCAAGTTTTAATAAACATCGAAATCTTCATTTTGATGACAAACAAATGGCTTTTGCGAGAACTTCATTGACTGGAATATTGCAAAAATGACCATCAGAGAAGGACTTTGAACCCTTTTTATACCCTTAACCCATAAAATAGGTAAATAATGGTATAATGGTTTTGTGCAAATGTGTGTAACAGACAGAAGGAAGCATCTCCGACCCCATAAAGTATATATATTCTTGATCAGCATCAACAGCCGAGTCGATTTAGCCATGTCTGTATGAACGTGCCGACTATAAAAGGTGGATACACTTGAAACTTAAACTCTCCTATACTATGAGTAGAACAAGTTTGCTTCAAATTATCGATAACACTTCTGGTTTCCGATATACACATGTGATCGATAACACAAAAAGCTTGAATTTTAAAATTGTGAAAATGAGGTTTGAAACAATAGATAAAATAATTAACAATTAAAAAAATTGATCAAAATCGGTTAAGAAACACAGGAGATATCGCAGTTTAAAGTTAGGTCATATTGGTCACTGGAAGAATACACACAAATGACTCTACTCGTTACTTAAGGGGTTAAGGGTATATCCTAGATTATTTTAATTTTCCGACTTTTAAGTGCCTATAATTCGATAACTAAGTAAGATACCGATAAATTTTACGTAATATTTTCAATTTATTTTTCAGAAATCTATAAAAACACACAAAAAATGTTGTTTTTATACTTTGATACCAAAGGTATCATAGTATATTGGGTTTGTGCAATGTCCGTCATGGTGTCTGTCCGTCCGTCTGTCCGTCCGTCTGTCCGTCCGTCCGTATGAACGCAACTTTTTTCGACACCCTTAAAGCTAGAGCCTTGCAACTTTGCAAATATCTTGGTACATGTCTTCGTCAGACAAAGTGTTAAATCTGGGGCTGTACGACCTCAGGGGGCCTGGGAAATCGATAACAAGTCGATACACCTCGAAGTGCAAATCGATAAAACACATATATATCCCACATTTTAGCAGCTAGAGTCACCAAATTTGATGGCAAGATAGCTGGTGACATTCCTCAAAAAATTACATCAAAAGTTTGGATGCCACGCCCATCTATTCCGCCCCCAGCCCCTCTCCGATTATAAACAAAAATGCCTGTATCTTCTACAGTTTTGAAGCTATAGCCACCAAAATTGACATGAAGGTAGATGCTGACATCTGACAAAGTTATGCATCAAAACATTGGATGCCACGCCCCAAAACAACGGGACATGCCCCACCGCCCTTAAAAAAAACCGAAAGGCATGTATCTTCGCCAGTTTTTAAGCTAGAGTCACCAAATTTATTATGAACATTGGTAGTGACATCCGTAACAGGTGTGCATACAAATTTTAGATGCCACGCCCACTTATAACGCCCACCTCTATATCTTTGTCGGTTTTTGCGCTAGAGTCTCCAAACTTGGTAGGGGGATAGAAAGTGCCATCCGCCACAGATAAATGTCATGCCTACCCTTTCTGCCTGATTTTTATACCCAAAACACTCATATATTACTATTTGCACTCAGAATCCTTAACACAGCTATGTAAACTGGTATCAAAGTATATCGCAGTTGGTTGCGTCCGACTGCAACGTTTTTACTTGTTTTCTCTTTAACTTGATAACAAATCGAAAAATCGATAAATTGCATCAAGTATTTTCGTTTTTTTTTCGGAAATACATTAACCTTCACAAAAAAATAATTTTTCACTATTTTTCCAAATTTAGATAAAGTATATCTCGACAACCGAACGAGTCATCGATAAAGTATTTTAGTTTTTCGTCTTATTTTGTTGAGTTCTACAAAAATTTATATTCAGATTTTGGCGCCGTGGAAACCGTAGTCCCCAAATACTGTATGACTGAAAATTTAAAAATAATATTAATAAATAATAAGACTGATAAAATTCTAGTTCAATGATTTAAAAATTTTATTTTTCTTGTTTGTTCTTTGTGGATGCACTCCAATCCCATGATTTTAATATTTTATTTATTTCAACTTTTTACATTTCACTTGTATTGTCCAAAACTATTATGTAACAAGTAAGAAGGCTCTAGTCGAGAAATCCCGACTAGGACATACCCTTAGCCCTATACGTAACGCGTACAGTCAGTGACCAGTGACCAAAATGACTAAATTTCAAACTGCAATATCTCCGGTGTTACTTAACCGATTTTGATATTTTTATTTTAAATTTTCATTATTTTTATTCAAAGCTTAAACCCTAATTTTTACAATTTTAAACATTAACTTTTTCGTTATCGTTCCCATGTGTATATCGGAAACTAAAAGTGTTATCAATAATTTGAAGCAAACTTGTTCTGTTTATGGTATAGGAGAGCTCATTGTGTAACCAACAAGGTGAGCTCATTTCCAACAACTCGGTACCGAAGTTTATCGACTATCGGCTAACTACTGTGTTAGCACAGTGTGCTAACGATTTTTTCGGTACCACAATCGAAGCGAAAATTGTGCCAGCTGATCGAAACGAGCTCACCTTGTTACTTACACTATGGGAGAGCTTAAGTTTCAAGTTTGACGTCTCTAGCTCTTTTAGTCCCTGAGATCGGCGCGTTCATACAGACAGACAGGCATGACTAGATCGACTCGGCTGTTGATACTGATCAAGAATATATATACTTTATAGGGTCGGAGATGCTTCCTTTTGTCTGTTACATACATTTGCACAAAATCATTACACCCTTTTTATTCCCATTTTATGGGTTAAAGGTATAAAAATCACAAAAACAGCGGAATGCACAGATAGCAGTATTAATGTAAGGTGGCAGAAAAGACATCAGACTGTTAAGAACTAAACTTCACTACTAATTTGATGGCTGTAGTTACCTAAAAACTAAGGAATATATTACCATAATCCGGAAATAGGGTGATGCGATTTCTTGGGGGCCATCAACAACATTTGTAGCCTGAAAACTGTAACTGTCGCTAAAGGTGCATATGTATGTAGGTAATATATGACTAACGAATTCTACGTACATATGTATAATGATTATCGGGTGACCACATTTAATTTTTCGATACCAGAGTATAAAAGTGCATAAATAACACTGCATATCACACTGTGCTTGTTTGTTAAAAATACTGTCCAATTGTAAATCTATTTTATCAAATATTAATACACCTTTTATTTTTGGTAAATATTTACTATCGCGGCACCAGCGATTTTCGGGCTGATTTTTTTTTAAGAGTTTTTTATCACCAGTGAATGATAGAAAAAGGTTTTTCATGTAGGCGCATGACGTTTTTTTTATTATTGTTATTGTTATTATTATTATTGTTATTATTATTATTTTCATAAAAATCCATCATTGCTTTGAAAACAATGTGCGTGCGATCACTGTGAGATGGATGTGCACGACGGAAAAGGAAATGTGAAAGTGACGCAAAATGACTATAAATAAAAAATACTCCAAAAATCGAATTAGTGTGATCTGCTCCGGAACATAGCCAACAGTGCCTTACTGCCACTGCTTTTACGGCATTAGTAAGTTTAAAATGCCGTAAATGCCAGTTTTTAATTCGATTCGATTTAATTCGAAACTGGCATTTACGGCATTTTAAACTTACTAATGCCGTAAAAGCAGTGGCTCACGCCACTGCTAAGGCACTGTTGGCTATGTTCCGGAGCAGATCACACTATCGGGCACATTTTTTTCACGCACGCACACACACCTATGCATACATACACGAATGGATTTGCAAAATTTGTGAAATTTGTAAAATCTGTAAAACGACAAAAAAAAATTTTTTTTTTCCAATGCGATGCGCTTGCATAATATGACTGGCTATGATGTTGCCAAGTCATAAGGGAGCATGAAAAAAAAATCAGCCCGAAAATCGCTGGTGCCGCGATAGTAAATATTTACCATATTTTTTTTTTAAGCGGTAAATTGATCCTGAGAAAAGCGTGTAAAATGACATTCATAGTTTTCTAAAACTTTTTAGAGAATGCTTTGATAAATAATCATTAAAAACTAATTACATTAGTAATAAAATTAAGGCAGCTGTCAAAAAAGTGTTTGGGAAATAATATTTATATTAAATCATAAAATAATTATTTAAGATCATTATATATATATATAGTATATGGAAAAAGTATATATTAAAAATATTGTCTTTAATACTTAGTCCAGGGGCCGTAACGGTTATAACTTTTATCATAAAATTTAATATTTAATAGGTAATTTTAACCTTTATTATTAAAATTCAATAAGTAACAGCTATTTTGGATTTTTAAATAATTCCTTATAAGATAACAGGTTTTTTTATACTTTGATACCAAAAGTATCTTAGTATATTGGGTTTCTGTCTGTATGAACGCAACATTTTTCGACACCCTGCACATGTACCCTGGTACATGCCTTCGTCAGACAAAGTGTTAAATTTAGGGCTCTACGACCTCAGGGGGCCTGGGAAATCGATAACAAGTCGATACACCTCGATGTGCAAATTGATAAAACACTCATATATCCCACATTTGAGCAGGTAGAGTCACCAAATTTGGGGACAAGATAGCCGATGGCATTCCTCAAAAAACTGCATTAAAAGTTTGGATGCCACGCCAACCTGTTCCGCCCCCAGCCCCCATCAAATTTTAAACAAAAATTTCTGTATCTCCTACATTTTTGAAGCAAAGCCACTAAAATTGGCATAAATCTAGATGCTGTCATCTGACACAGATATGCACCAAAATTTTGGATGCCACGCCCACTTATACCGCCCACCTCTATATCTTTCTCAGTTTTTGCGCTAGAGTCTTCATACTTGGTAGGGGGTTACAGGGTGCCATCCGCCTTAGATATGCATCACAAATTGGGATGTCACGCCTACTCCTTTTGCCTGATACTTATACCCACAGCTCCCATATATTACTATTTGCACACAGAATCCTTAGCAAAGCTGAGTAAACTGGTATCAAAGTATATCGCAGTCGGTTAAGTCCGACTGCAACGTTTTTACTTGTTTATTTTCTACTAGCTGTACCCTGCCACCCTTCGCAGTGGCAATTCATAATTTTTTTTTTTAATTAGTTTAACTTTAGAGCCTGGCAGAAAGTGAAGACATAACTCATCTGGTCAATCCCGACATGGCGACTGAAGCTATAATAAACTGCTGGGTCATACCGAAATGCAAGACGATGGTATTGCTCATGTCTATCTACTGTAATCTGTATACGAAGTTCAGCTACCCTTATCCTATTTCGTTCATTCCTCTGCGAACGAAGCAAATCTAATGCTGCAGAACTTGACGCTCGTGCTGGCAATCGCCTATCCTCAAGCCTGGCGGCACGGCTTTCTGCTGGTTCCATGATAATCCTCTGCCTTCATCTTAACCGATCCGTCTCCAATTCCAATCCAATTCCCGCTCTTCCACCGTCCTATTCGCAACCTGGATTCTCACTCTATCTGCGTTGCGAGTACGACGACCCAAAAGTCGCTTTTTTGGGAGGCATTATTTCGTGAGCGTCTCGCGATTAAAAATAAAATTGTATAAAAGAAAACTTTTGAGATTTCTAGTCGTTGTCGCTTCAAGGCGCGTTTTGATGCGTGAGATAGACACATATTTTTTACATAAGTTCGTCTCACTTATTTGCAATTTAAACCGATATCACTTGCATCTCAGCTTGGAGTCAAAAAAAAGAAAAAAAAGGTTTTCAAAAATTTAGTTTTAAAAGCTCTCAATAGATGGTTTTTTTTCGAAATTAGTAACATGTGCTTTAAAGCTCCAAAGTTTTTTCCTATATTTTACTCAATACAGAGGAAAATGATAATTTTAATCACAATTTAGCATTTATATAAAATCATTGTTATATAAATAAGCAAATCGAACATTTTCGCGCCATTGCACATGTTTTAGCCAAGTTCGAATCAGCTGATTGCATTGTTCGAATCGCGCTTATGTTCACAAATTAAAGAGCCCCGCGAGAACACCGTCGGGAACTTTTTTTGCGGCTTCTCCTCTTCTACTACAGCAGCAAGAACTGTTTGCGCATTATATAATTAAAAGCTAATACAACTGCTTGTTTTTTTTTTCCATTTTAAAATTATTCCGATTTTGATACACTTTTGCACAATTTTGCCACAAAAATAAAACAAACATCAGCTGTTCACAGCTCATAGACAGCTGATAGCTGATTTCAAAAATTCGAACATACTTTCACGCTGAAACCAGAGTACGTCTCAGATTGTTAAAAGCTTTAATCCAATCTCACGCTGACATTGTTAACGCTGCCTCAAGCATAAAACGATAATAATTTTATGTTTGCTCTCATAGTAATGCCTAGGTATTTTATTTAAAGCCTACTGTGAGACAAAATGAAACGTTAATTCTATAAAACCGATTCTGTTCGCGATCGCCGTATAGTATCGACATAGATGTAGACAAAAACCAAGCTTAGACCTGACTTTATAGTGTGTCGAAATTTTTGCTCAAACGGATCAGTAGTTTTCAAATCCATAGAGGCCGGAGTCATGTACACAGCATTTTTATATAGTATTTAGATGAAAAAAGTTAAGAAATAATTTTTAAAAATTTTACACTGGCCAACAATTAAAATAAAATAAAACAAGTAGAAACGTTGCAGTCGGACGCAACCGACTTCGATATACTTTGATACCAGTTTACATAGCTGTGTTAAGGATTCTGAGTGCAAATAGTAATATATGCGGGTTTTGGGTATAAAAATCAGGCAGAAAGGGTAGGCATGACATTTATCTGTGGCGGATGGCACTTTCTATTCCCCTACCAAGTTTGGAGACTCTAGCACAAAACCGACTAAGATATAGAGGTGGGCGGTATAAGTGGGCGTGGCATAAACAATTTTTTTATGCACACCTGTTACGGATGTCACAACCAATGTTCATACCAAATTTGGTGACTCTAGCCCAAAAACTTAGAAAGATATAGAGTTTTCAGATTTTGGATGGTGGGCAGTATAGGTGGGCGTGGCATCCAACTCCCTTCATTTAATGCAGATTTTTGGGGAAATGCAACTTCCGCCTCCCTACAAAATTTGGTGACTCTAGCTTAAAAACTGGCGAAGATACATACATTCAGGTTTTTATTAGGGCGGTGGGGCATTTCCCGTTGTTTGGGGGCGTGGCATCCAAAGTTTTGAATCACAACTTTGTCAGATGTCAGTATCTACCTTCATGTCAATTTTGGTGGCTATAGCTTCAAAACTGTAGAAGATACAGGCATTTTTGTTTATAATTTAAGGGGGGCTGGGGGCGGAATAGGTGGGCGTGGCATCCAAACTTTTGATGCAGTTTTTTGGGGAATGTCATCGGCTATGTTGCCCCCAAATTTGGTGACTTTAGCTGCTAAAATGTGGAATATATGTGTTTTATCGATTTGCACTTCTAGGTGTATCGACTTGTTATCGATTTCCCAGGCCCCCTGAGGTCGTAGAGCCCTAAATTTAACACTTTGTCTGACGAAGGCATGTACCAGGGTACATGTGCAGGGTGTCGAAAAATGTTGCGTTCATACAGACAGACGGCAGGCGGACAGACACCATGACGGACGTTGCGCAAACCCAATATACTAAAACACCTTCGGTATCAAAGTATAAAAATCAGTCAATGATTAATCGTTTTTGCAATTAAAAGTCTTTGTTGCATATCTCAATGATCTTAATTACAAATCTGTTGACATAAGACACGTCCCCTTCCGCCCATTATTTTCATACCCTGTACCATAGTTAGTTTGAACCAGTCGCCCTCCAAAGTGGTCGCGCATAGACCTGCTGGTCCCTAGCGTTGCTGGATAGGTGGGGGAGAAGGTAAACGGAGCCTTAGAAGTCCTGCTTCACGTTCACACTTTTAGCGAATTTGAGCATTACTTTGGGGCAGAGCTTCTTCGCTGCTTCGTTCATCGAGTCTACGAACGGGCTGTTGAGATGCGCCAGTCTGAATGGAGCCAGTGCCGAGCACTCGCATAGCAGGTGCTAAAGTGTTTCCCCCACTCCAGGCTCTTTGCATCTCCTGCAGCCATCTGCTATGGTTAGGCCCATCTTCTTTGCATGCGATTCTGTTAGGCAGTGACTGTTAGTATGCATGTGAGCAGTCTGCAGTCTTTCCTTTGTAGACTCAGCACGAAGTCGCAGAGTTTCCTGCTCCATTTTCTGCACATCATCTTTGCTTTTCTGCATTCGCTGGTATTCCTCCATATGCAGTCTGCTTCTGATGTGGCCTTTGCCTCCATGTCGGCGTATAGGGCCCGTAGAGAGACTTGTACGTGTTCGCGTTCGCATGCCTTGAATGGCTTGATGGCTGGGAATCCAATAGATGTGGTCCTCTTTGGAGTCCATTAATTCATCTATCGCATCCCTGCTCGCCAGGACATTTTTAGAGGTTGTGAGTGCAGACTGTAGTGATTTTATGGCTGCTTGACTGTCCACAAAGATATTGACCCTGTCCGTTGAAGACCTCGATCTGATTGCCGCTTCCGCGGCCATTCGTATCGCGAAGACTTCAGCCTGAAATATGCTGCAGTGGTCTGGCAGCTTGTATTCTAAGCTTAATTCTGGCGAGGCGAGGTACACCGCCGCCCCGACTCCTGCGTCCATTTTGGAGCCATCCGTGAAGATGTTGACAGCATTTTGTTGAACACCTGCCCGCCAGTCTTCAGGTCCCATTAGTGTTGTCACTTGCCTTAAGTAAACTGGGGGAGTCATGTAGTTCGTGCCACTTGTGAGCTCCCTTCCCACTGCGCCATGACCATAGCCTGGCAGTTTCATGTTTCCCGTTGCACAAAGGCGTTGGGCGGCTTTCTGTGCAGTTAGACGGGCTTGTAAGTTGATTGGTAACACCCCAGTTATCGTCTCCAGTGGAGTAGACCGGAGGGCTCCCGTGATACAGATTAGGGATTGCCGCTGTGTCTTTTCTAGCAGTTTTTGGTATGTGACTTTCTCCGTGGCCTGCCACCATACCAGTACGCTGTAGGGTAGTATTGGCCTCACTACCGAAATGAAGATCCAGTGCATCAGTCTGGGTGAGAGACCCCATTTGCTGCCTAACATCCTCCGCGAGGTGTTGAGCGCGTTGGTTGCCTTTTTCACCCTTTCCTCAACATTGAGCCTCCGTCAGTTTTGAGTCCAGTATCACTCCTAGGTACTTCACATGTGTCCTGGGAAGTAGTTGTGTGTTGTTGATTCTATATGGGCTTCATCTCGGCACCTTGTATCTCTTTGTGAGGAGATTGAGTTCCGATTTGTCAGCGTTGATGCTGAGACTCGCTCTTGTGGCCCAGTTTAGCACTTCTTTTAGCGTTTCGTTCATGACTGAGCTAATCGTCGATGGACATTTGCCAGTAATGATTATGCCTATGTCATCCGCATATGCAGGTGTCCTTGGCGCTCTTCTTTTAAATTTCTTAAGGAGATCGTCAACCACCAGGTTCCACAGTAGCGGGGATAGGAATCCACCTTACAGCGTGCCCCCGTAAACCTCCCTGGTCAGTATTGTTGATCCCCATTCGGCGCTAAATTTCCTGCAGCACAGAAGGTCCCGTACCCATCGGTTTATTGCTTGGTTCGAGCAGTTGGTCATGAGTCCTTGCATGATGGCGGCGGTTGATACATTATTAAATGCACCCGAGATGTCTATGAATACACCTAGAGCATAGTCCTTGTGGTGTAGCGCGTTCTCTACGGTAGACACTTCCGAGTGAAGCGCCGTTTCCACAGACTTGCCCTTGGTGTATGCGTGCTGTTTCGGCTCTAGCTTGTATCTGGAGCTAGTTCTTATGTGTAGCTCGAGTAGTTTTTCCATCGTCTTCAAGAGGAACGATGAGAGGCTAATCGGCGTTGGATTTGTAGCTCGCTTAGGAGTTGATATCCCACCGGGTCTTGCCGTGTGTTACGATGCTTTCGGTGTTTGAAAGTTCAGGTGTCTGCTTGGTGCGCCGTGGTGGCGCATCCTCGTCGCATGCCGAGCAGCCCGGAAAGTGCGCTTCAAAGAGCGCCTCAAGTGCTTCCGTGCTGTTCTCAGTCCAGCGTCCTTCGTTCGTTTTCAGTTGGCTTTGAACGGCTGGCTGATTAGGGAGTAGTTTCCGCAGCCTGGCTGTCTCCGTGACTTTCTCTAGGTCGGTGCAGAAGGTTCTCCAAGTGTCACGTTTGGCTTTCCCAGTTTTACGTTTGAATGCTCTAAGCCTTATCTTGTATTCGTCCTAGGCGATTTCTTCGTCTGCCTTTTTTGGCCAGACCAAAGATCTCATGGACTTCTTTCCTCATTGCCTTAAACTCAGGAGTCCACCATGCTGGTCTTTGGTTGCGCTTGGGCCTCGTCGGTTTGCATGTTTTGTTGTAGGCGTCCACGAGGTGGATTGTCAGGAGCTTCAGAGATTCCTCTATGCCTGCTTCCGTGTTTATGTGGGGTGCTGCTGGTAGCGCGTTCTCTAGCCTGCATCTGTACTCCCCCCTGTTTGTATTCCGGGGGTTTCGGAATACTGTGTTTGTTTTGGTTTTCAAAAATTTAGTTTTAAAAGCTCTCAATAGATGGTTTTTTTTCGAAATTAGTAACATGTGCTTTAAAGCTCCAAAGTTTTTTCCTATATTTTACTCAATACAGAGGAAAATGATAATTTTAATCACAATTTAGCATTTATATAAAATCATTGTTATATAAATAAGCAAATCGAACATTTTCGCGCCATTGCACATGTTTTAGCCAAGTTCGAATCAGCTGATTGCATTGTTCGAATCGCGCTTATGTTCACAAATTAAAGAGCCCCGCGAGAACACCGTCGGGAACTTTTTTGCGGCTTCTCCTCTTCTACTACAGCAGCAAGAACTGTTTGCGCATTATATAATTAAAAGCTAATACAACTGCTTGTTTTTTTTTCCATTTTAAAATTATTCCGATTTTGATACACTTTTGCACAATTTTGCCACAAAAATAAAACAAACATCAGCTGTTCACAGCTCATAGACAGCTGATAGCTGATTTCAAAAATTCGAACATACTTTCACGCTGAAACCAGAGTACGTCTCAGATTGTTAAAAGCTTTAATCCAATCTCACGCTGACATTGTTAACGCTGCCTCAAGCATAAAACGATAATAATTTTATGTTTGCTCTCATAGTAATGCCTAGGTATTTTATTTAAAGCCTACTGTGAGACAAAATGAAACGTTAATTCTATAAAACCGATTCTGTTCGCGATCGCCGTATAGTATCGACATAGATGTAGACAAAAACCAAGCTTAGACCTGACTTTATAGTGTGTCGAAATTTTTGCTCAAACGGATCAGTAGTTTTCAAATCCATAGAGGCCGGAGTCATGTACACAGCATTTTTATATAGTATTTAGATGAAAAAAGTTAAGAAATAATTTTTAAAAATTTTACACTGGCCAACAATTAAAATAAAATAAAACAAGTAGAAACGTTGCAGTCGGACGCAACCGACTTCGATATACTTTGATACCAGTTTACATAGCTGTGTTAAGGATTCTGAGTGCAAATAGTAATATATGCGGGTTTTGGGTATAAAAATCAGGCAGAAAGGGTAGGCATGACATTTATCTGTGGCGGATGGCACTTTCTATTCCCCTACCAAGTTTGGAGACTCTAGCACAAAACCGACTAAGATATAGAGGTGGGCGGTATAAGTGGGCGTGGCATAAACAATTTTTTTATGCACACCTGTTACGGATGTCACAACCAATGTTCATACCAAATTTGGTGACTCTAGCCCAAAAACTTAGAAAGATATAGAGTTTTCAGATTTTGGATGGTGGGCAGTATAGGTGGGCGTGGCATCCAACTCCCTTCATTTAATGCAGATTTTTGGGGAAATGCAACTTCCGCCTCCCTACAAAATTTGGTGACTCTAGCTTAAAAACTGGCGAAGATACATACATTCAGGTTTTTATTAGGGCGGTGGGGCATTTCCCGTTGTTTGGGGGCGTGGCATCCAAAGTTTTGAATCATAACTTTGTCAGATGTCAGTTGTCAGATGTCAGTACATATCTACCTTTATGTCAATTTTGGTGGCTATAGCTTCAAAACTGTAGAAGATACAGGCATTTTTGTTTATAATTTAAGGGGGGGTGGCGCGGAAGAGGTGGGCGTGGCATCCAAACTTTTGATGCAGTTTTTTGGGGAATGTCTTCGGCTATGTTGCCCCCAAATGTGGTGACTCTAGCTGCTAAAGTGTGGGATATATTTGTGTTTTATCGATTTGCACATCGAGGTGTATCGACTTGTTATCGATTTCCCAGGCCCCCTGAGGTCGTAGAGCCCTAAATTTAACACTTTGTCTGACGAAGGCATGTACCAGGGTACATGTGCAGGGTGTCGAAAAATGTTGCGTTCATACAGACAGACGGCAGGCGGACAGACACCATGACGGACGTTGCGCAAACCCAATATACTAAAACACCTTCGGTATCAAAGTATAAAAATCAGTCAATGATTAATCGTTTTTGCAATTAAAAGTCTTTGTTGCATATCTCAATGATCTTAATTACAAATCTGTTGACATAAGACACGTCCCCTTCCGCCCATTATTTTCATACCCTGTACCATAGTTAGTTTGAACCAGTCGCCCTCCAAAGTGGTCGCGCATAGACCTGCTGGTCCCTAGCGTTGCTGGATAGGTGGGGGAGAAGGTAAACGGAGCCTTAGAAGTCCTGCTTCACGTTCACACTTTTAGCGAATTTGAGCATTACTTTGGGGCAGAGCTTCTTCGCTGCTTCGTTCATCGAGTCTACGAACGGGCTGTTGAGATGCGCCAGTCTGAATGGAGCCAGTGCCGAGCACTCGCATAGCAGGTGCTAAAGTGTTTCCCCCACTCCAGGCTCTTTGCATCTCCTGCAGCCATCTGCTATGGTTAGGCCCATCTTCTTTGCATGCGATTCTGTTAGGCAGTGACTGTTAGTATGCATGTGAGCAGTCTGCAGTCTTTCCTTTGTAGACTCAGCACGAAGTCGCAGAGTTTCCTGCTCCATTTTCTGCACATCATCTTTGCTTTTCTGCATTCGCTGGTATTCCTCCATATGCAGTCTGCTTCTGATGTGGCCTTTGCCTCCATGTCGGCGTATAGGGCCCGTAGAGAGACTTGTACGTGTTCGCGTTCGCATGCCTTGAATGGCTTGATGGCTGGGAATCCAATAGATGTGGTCCTCTTTGGAGTCCATTAATTCATCTATCGCATCCCTGCTCGCCAGGACATTTTTAGAGGTTGTGAGTGCAGACTGTAGTGATTTTATGGCTGCTTGACTGTCCACAAAGATATTGACCCTGTCCGTTGAAGACCTCGATCTGATTGCCGCTTCCGCGGCCATTCGTATCGCGAAGACTTCAGCCTGAAATATGCTGCAGTGGTCTGGCAGCTTGTATTCTAAGCTTAATTCTGGCGAGGCGAGGTACACCGCCGCCCCGACTCCTGCGTCCATTTTGGAGCCATCCGTGAAGATGTTGACAGCATTTTGTTGAACACCTGCCCGCCAGTCTTCAGGTCCCATTAGTGTTGTCACTTGCCTTAAGTAAACTGGGGGAGTCATGTAGTTCGTGCCACTTGTGAGCTCCCTTCCCACTGCGCCATGACCATAGCCTGGCAGTTTCATGTTTCCCGTTGCACAAAGGCGTTGGGCGGCTTTCTGTGCAGTTAGACGGGCTTGTAAGTTGATTGGTAACACCCCAGTTATCGTCTCCAGTGGAGTAGACCGGAGGGCTCCCGTGATACAGATTAGGGATTGCCGCTGTGTCTTTTCTAGCAGTTTTTGGTATGTGACTTTCTCCGTGGCCTGCCACCATACCAGTACGCTGTAGGGTAGTATTGGCCTCACTACCGAAATGAAGATCCAGTGCATCAGTCTGGGTGAGAGACCCCATTTGCTGCCTAACATCCTCCGCGAGGTGTTGAGCGCGTTGGTTGCCTTTTTCACCCTTTCCTCAACATTGAGCCTCCGTCAGTTTTGAGTCCAGTATCACTCCTAGGTACTTCACATGTGTCCTGGGAAGTAGTTGTGTGTTGTTGATTCTATATGGGCTTCATCTCGGCACCTTGTATCTCTTTGTGAGGAGATTGAGTTCCGATTTGTCAGCGTTGATGCTGAGACTCGCTCTTGTGGCCCAGTTTAGCACTTCTTTTAGCGTTTCGTTCATGACTGAGCTAATCGTCGATGGACATTTGCCAGTAATGATTATGCCTATGTCATCCGCATATGCAGGTGTCCTTGGCGCTCTTCTTTTAAATTTCTTAAGGAGATCGTCAACCACCAGGTTCCACAGTAGCGGGGATAGGAATCCACCTTACAGCGTGCCCCCGTAAACCTCCCTGGTCAGTATTGTTGATCCCCATTCGGCGCTAAATTTCCTGCAGCACAGAAGGTCCCGTACCCATCGGTTTATTGCTTGGTTCGAGCAGTTGGTCATGAGTCCTTGCATGATGGCGGCGGTTGATACATTATTAAATGCACCCGAGATGTCTATGAATACACCTAGAGCATAGTCCTTGTGGTGTAGCGCGTTCTCTACGGTAGACACTTCCGAGTGAAGCGCCGTTTCCACAGACTTGCCCTTGGTGTATGCGTGCTGTTTCGGCTCTAGCTTGTATCTGGAGCTAGTTCTTATGTGTAGCTCGAGTAGTTTTTCCATCGTCTTCAAGAGGAACGATGAGAGGCTAATCGGCGTTGGATTTGTAGCTCGCTTAGGAGTTGATATCCCACCGGGTCTTGCCGTGTGTTACGATGCTTTCGGTGTTTGAAAGTTCAGGTGTCTGCTTGGTGCGCCGTGGTGGCGCATCCTCGTCGCATGCCGAGCAGCCCGGAAAGTGCGCTTCAAAGAGCGCCTCAAGTGCTTCCGTGCTGTTCTCAGTCCAGCGTCCTTCGTTCGTTTTCAGTTGGCTTTGAACGGCTGGCTGATTAGGGAGTAGTTTCCGCAGCCTGGCTGTCTCCGTGACTTTCTCTAGGTCGGTGCAGAAGGTTCTCCAAGTGTCACGTTTGGCTTTCCCAGTTTTACGTTTGAATGCTCTAAGCCTTATCTTGTATTCGTCCTAGGCGATTTCTTCGTCTGCCTTTTTTGGCCAGACCAAAGATCTCATGGACTTCTTTCCTCATTGCCTTAAACTCAGGAGTCCACCATGCTGGTCTTTGGTTGCGCTTGGGCCTCGTCGGTTTGCATGTTTTGTTGTAGGCGTCCACGAGGTGGATTGTCAGGAGCTTCAGAGATTCCTCTATGCCTGCTTCCGTGTTTATGTGGGGTGCTGCTGGTAGCGCGTTCTCTAGCCTGCATCTGTACTCCCCCCTGTTTGTATTCCGGGGGTTTCGGAATACTGTGTTTGTTTTGGGTTTCTGGTTTAATCTGGTAGTGAAAGAGATGTACTTGTGGTCTGAGAAGGAGGGTCTCTCAAGAACTCTCCATTCCCCCACTTCGACATTGTTTTTTGTGAATGTTATGTCTAGCACGTTGAATGAAGTCGGTCCTACATATGTACTGGACTCTCCTTCGTTTCTTATGTTTATATCTTATTCTAGGATAAAATGGAGTAGTGGCTCACCTCTATCGTTGATGTCTGGACTCCCCCATATCGTGTGGTGGGCATTGACGTCTGCTCCGACGATCAGTGGCTGCCCTTTCATCGATACATCCCTCTTCTGGTGGTGCCGTCTTGTCGTGCGCCATGTAGCAGGATGCCAGCAGTAGCGGCTGGCTTCTCTTGCCCTCTAGTGCAACGACTGTTAGGTCATCAGTGCTGTAATTAGACATTAAATAGGCATAGATCCCCTTCTTTACTAGGATGGCAGTTCTTGTTCTACTTACTGTGGTCGGGTAGAAGACGTTGAAGTTGTTCGACCTTAGCCCAGAGACTTGGTTGCCCGACTCTAATCAAGGCTCTTGCACTAAGGCCACATCGGCAGGCCCTTCCTCCAGGGTTAGAAGGAGCTCCACCGACGCCAGCTTGCTTTTATGAAGGTTGAGCTGGAGTGACCTCAGCATCTTGGCTGTTGGGTGCACCCAGCTCGGATGTGGCGACTGTCAGCGTCGTCTCGACATCCTCCGTCTTGTCACCATCGCAGCTGGCTTCTGAGGCCGTGCTAACGATTTCCAGGCCGCTTGTCGCCTTGATCAGGCCAAGGTCCTGCTCCACTTCTCCTTGTTTGATTGTGTACTCGTTATTGTCGGAGGGGTGGCGTTTTTTGAGGCGCAGGTAAACGCTGCCCATGCCCCACGTCATCATTCCGAATCTCGGGTACAACATGTCATCGGCCTCCTTGCTGATCTGTAGGATCATGTGCTCGCCCTTGTTATCGGGCTTGGCTACATGTAGCACCTGCCAGTCAGCGGTTGGCACATCCGGATTTTGGCACTGTAGTAGTCGTAGCGCCTGCTCCTACCAACTCTTGGTAGGAGCACCTTCGCCTTCGGTACGGAGGAAATCTTCGTTCTCTCAACTACCGCCAGCTGGGTGCCCTTCCACGGAGCCGCCATGGCTGGCACTGCCTGTGTGACCCATTTCAGGGTGCTCTCGACTTTGCAGCTTAGAATCTTCACTCCATTGTACCACTCCGCGCTATCAAATGAGGTGGGTGTGGCATTGGGCTCTTGCATTCTCTCAATCAGGGCATTCAGTAGAGCGGACTCCACTCTCTGCCATTGACCAGCTGACATCTTGCCATTTGGATCGCTCCTATCGATGAGCGCAACGACTAGGTGTCGCTTCGCCACATCGCTGGCCGATTCCCTCTTGGCTTTGGGAGACTTTGACCGCTTGCTGGCCGGAACCTCTGATTTGGCCGTCTCCGTGGAACGCTGGCATTTGACGGCCAGTTGCTCTTCATCCTTGTTAGCGTAGGCGCTGGTGGTGGCCTGCATATGCGGTTTCTGCGCAAAGTGCCGCCTGCCCTCCTCAATCTTTTGTTCGGCCCATTGCAGCTCGCTTCTCTCCTCATGGGTGAGGTTGCTGCTGCTGTGAAGCCGAGCTCTGATTTATAGAGACGCCTCCGGGCTTAGGATGGGTAGAAGCTTATCGTCGGCTTCACTGTCAGAGTGCTTGTTTGGCTCGCAATCGGATTCTGAACCGAATTCCGCATTGCTTCGCCAAAGCGTTGGTTTTTTGACAGTAGCGAAGCAACTGCTGTGGCCTCCTCCAACCACCGCAGAGGTGTGACCGCTGCGGCGACACATCAAGTTTGCTTTTAATTTTCGATAACACTTCTGGTTTCCGATAAACACATGAGATCGATATTAAAAAATTCTTGAATTTCAAAATTGTGAAAAAGAGGTTTTAAACTATTGGTAAAATAAATCTAAAAAATAAAAATTTCATTAAATAAATTTTAAAAAAATAGTGAAAATACATCTAAATGATTCCATTTATTTTATTTCGATAAATACAGAACATTTATGAAGTACATTTTGTTTCGGTCCCGACTAATTTTTGGGTCTCGACAGGTTTACCGGGACCCGTAGGAATTTCGGGATCGACCACTTATCCTGACTTTGCCGGATTTTTTTAAAATCGTTCCCATCCCGCCCGATCCCTAAAATTTTTTTTGGGACCCACGGGATTCCCGAAAATCCCGACGCCCATCTCTATTTTCAATCAATAAGCTAAGGAGCTTGATGCCATTCACTTATTGAGATCCAGTATTCGAATTTCTCTCGTTTTTGCTCCACCCTTTTACTATTGTTATGGCAGTTATCCAACCAAATCGCGGTGCCAGCTCGGTCGCAACCTCATTCCCGAACTAAACTTGACAAGGCTTGACACGGAACCCAGTATATGGTTACCCTGTTATAAAGAGAAAACTAATTTAGATTACTTTCGCGACTTCTCAAGGATATACAACTATTTCCGATGGCTATCTGAAATGATATTATTTATGGTTTTGTTCGACTCTCATACCAAAGGTATCAGTTGTCTATTAGTTTTGTTCAATGCACTTCACAATGTGTCTGTCCGTCCGTCCGTCTGTTGGTATGAACGCCCGTTGTTTTGACACCTCTGAAGCTAGAGCCTTGAAACCCTGCAAATATCTTGGTTCATGCCCGCATCAGACAAAGTGTCATTGAGGTGGTGCTACGAAGCTGGGGGGCTGAGCAATCGAGAGCAAGTCAATACACCTCGAGGTGCAAATCGATAAAAACGTTTATACATACTTCCCGAAATTTTATTAAAGGCACCTCATTTTTCGTACGTACTTCATTTAATAATAAAGAAATTGTTTTTTGTTGTTATTTTTAACTGTTAAGGTAATTGATTATTATTAAACAAAGTAGCATATAAAATAACAAAAAAGTTTGACATATTTTTAAAAAAGTTTTTCAGAAAACTTAGGTATGCACTTGCACTGTGAAATTCAATCAAAGACAGTTTTTCTAAAATCATTTATTAAATTGTTATTTGGCGGTTAATATTATAATAATACTTGAAACAACCTCAAAAATTCTGTTTGACATCGATTGCACCACCTTTTGAAACTTTTTTCCACTCATCTGTCCACGACATATGTTTTTTTTTTTTCAAAATGCAGTCTTGATACTTGATGGACTTTAGTAAGAGCTAGGTGCGACTTCATTTCTTCTACATTAGTCGGTTACTGCCCGATAAAATTTACTGCACGCAACGTGTAGTTTTTGGCAGATAAGCTTTTATTTTGGAAGCTGTTGCGTTTTCCCTTAAGCCGGAGCGAATAATTGCGGTTTTGGCCCTTGATCAAGTTGTCCACGGATGAGGCTGAACGGTTTATTTTCAGCGCAATTTTTCGATTGGACATTCCAGTATCCTTCTAAGCAATTTCTTCGGAGGAAAGTGTTGTTCCCTTTACCATTTTGAATCTAAATATAAGTCGATTTTTTTTTGTGGTTACTTCTGGTCGTTAGTAAACTCAGCACTTAGTACGAACAAAATTGATTTGACTTCACAATATTACTCAGAATTTGCTCCAAAGGCATTGCCTTCAATTGAATTTTGCATCGAAAGAAGCAACTAAACAGAAAATAAAATAAATAATAAATAATGGTTTTGTGCAAATGTATGTAACAAACAGATGAAGCATCTCCGACCCCATAATGTACATATATTCTTGGTCAGCATTAACAGCCGAGTCGATCTAGCCATGTCCGTTTGTCTGTCTGTACGAACGCGCCGATCTCAGAGACTATGAGAGCTAGAGACTTAAAACTTGAAACTTAAGCTCTCCTATACCATAAGCAGACCAAGTTTGCAACAAATTATCGATAACACTACTAGTTTCCGATATACACATGTGATCGATAACGATTAAGAGTTATCGCAGTTTAAAGTTTGGTCATATTGGTCACTGGAAGAATACACAAAAGTAACTGTAACCGTTACGTATGGTGTTGAGGGTATATCCTATTCGGGATTTCTCGACAAGAGTCTTCTAACTTGTTTTTTGATAGAAATTTATCTTTTGAAATCTTGTGTTGGGTTCTTTCTTTTATTGGCTTCATGTCTGTGAGTCCAACCTTGATTTTCAGGGAAAATCATAGGAAATAAGCCACGTTGTGGGTTTGTTGTTGTCAATACTGTTGATATTAGCTTTAGCTGTACAATAGTCGTGGAATGCTCCAACCAGTACGGAGGGTGCGTTGCTTTGACACGCAGAATGAATTTCCCCCCATAGATCAAGTAGATCAACAGTACTTTTGTTTGTTTAAGGGCTGGACAAATTGTGATAGGTTCGCTTCTGCCACACAGCGGTGCTTGTAGCGTGTTGCACCAAAAATATAAATAACTAGTAAGTGCCCCGCTTGCTTAGGTGCGCCGATAGTTTCTACAACATTTTAGCAATATATATAAAACTAGTAAGGCCCTCGCTTGCTTCGCTGCGCCAATAGCCAATAGCAATATATATATAAAATAAATTAGGTAATGTTTAACAACATATTAGCAAAATATTTAATATTCTCTTTTTCACGCCACCATTGAGGTAAAGAATCAGACGCGTCATTTTACTTTGATACAAAAGGTATCATATTATATTGGGCTTATGCAATGTCCGTCAAGGTGTCTGTCCGTCCGTCCGTCCGCAGGTCCGTTTGAACGCAACTTTTATCAACACCCTTAAAACTAGAGCTTTGCAACTTTGCACACATCTTGGTACATACCTTCGTCAGACAAAGTGTTAAATTTGGCTCTACGACCTCATGGGGCCTGAGAAATCGATAAAAATCGATACACCTCGATGTGCAAATCGATAAAACACATATATATCCCACATCTTAGCATATAGTCACCAAATTTGATAGCAAGATAGCTGGTGACATTCCTCAAAAACTGCATCGAAAGTTTGGATGCCACGCCCACCTCTTCCGCCCCCAGCCACCATTTTAGTTATAATCGAAAATGACTGTACTTCCCACAGTTTAAAAGCAATACTTACGAAATTTGATGGGAAAGTAGATCTTACAAAGATATGCATTAAAATTTTGGATGCCACGCCCCACGTATACCGCCCACCTCCTTAAATCTGAAAACTCTTAATCTTTCTAGAGTCATCAAATTTGGTAGAAACATTGTTAGTGACATCCGTAACCGATCTACATCAAAGTTTTATTCGCCACGCCCACCTTTTCCACCCAACTCGTAAAATCTGAAAGTTCTATATCTTTCCCAGTTTTTGCGCTAGAGTCACCAAACTTGGAAACATTGTTAGTGACATCCGTAACAAATGTGCAATATTAGATGCCACGCCCACTTATACCGCCCACCTCAATATCTTTCTCAGTTTTTGCGCTCGAGCCTCCAAACTTGATAGGGAGATAGAAGGTGCCATCCGCCACTGATATGCATCACAAATTTGAATGTCACGCCTACCCCTTCTGCCTGCCTTTTATTTACAAACCTCCATACGTTACAAATACATACAATATGTACATATCTATACAACTTTTTTGCATTAAATAAACATACATATGTATGCAGATTACATTTTCATAAGTTTCGATTTGTTAGTGCGTTTGTTTTTGCACGGTATATACATATATTTGCACTTGCATGTTTTGTTATATATGTGTATGTACAAAAGAATGTTAAATGTACGTACATACATGTGTATGTATGTACATTTGTGCATTTGCAACACCAAGCAAAGTTACAAATGTCAAATTATATCAGAACAACAATGGCAATAGGTATTTGTGTGTTAAGTTTTGTTTTATAATTAGCAAGTATGTAGGTGAAAACCACTCCCGTAACATATTCTGGTGTGCAAAACTCTTCTACGCGCACCAAGTTATGTTTTAATTGATTTGTTTTAAATCAATGATACTTACAAAAAGAAGCATTGATAACCCAACAACAACACTTACAACAACAACAAACGGTTCTGGGGTCGTAAATCAATTGTCAAAGGCACAAAGAAGAAAAGTGAATAACGGAGACACATACACAGCGCATGTGTTTTGTTTTTGTAAACTCGCTGGCCATCGCTTGTACAGACGGCAGAAGTGGAATGGGTCATGTGTTTTGTTTTTGTAAATTCGGCCGCAATAGCTTGTGCGCAGACGGCAGTAGTGGAATGGGTCATGTGTTTTGTTTTTGTAAACTCGGTGGCGTAGAAACTCACAGCTTGTGCGACAATGAGGCGCCAGAGTGGTGGAATGAGGTAAAATGATAAACGCAGGACCTTGATTTGTATGGGAGGTACTCGAAGGGGTGGTCCAAATTAAAAATCCTTTCTTAGTGCTCACTTTCTGCCTGAATGGAATATTTGGTGAAAATTTCAGCCTTCTAGCTCCTATCGTTTAGGCTATGGGCCTCTCAACAATCAGTCAGTCAGTCAGTCAGGACAAACTATTTTATATATATAGATAAATAAGTTAGAAAATGTTTAAGAACATATAAATGGGAAGTGTTCTTTATTTTATTTAGTGTGCCATTTTCGTATTGACTTATTTCATTTCCAAAAGTGACTGACTATGAATAGTTGAAATTACTATACTCCTTTGACATTGCAGCAATATTTTTAGCCGCCGCTTCAGCCTCAGCAGTAAAACCACTCCGTAACATATTCTGGTGTGCAAAACCTTTCAAGACGCACCAAGTAATGCTTAAATTGATTAGAATTAAATCAATGACACCAACAAAAAGTAGCAGTGCGAGCCCAACAACAACACTTACTAACAACAACAACAAATGCTACTTGGGTCGTAAATCAATTGTCAAATGCACAAAAAAGAAATGAAAAAAAACCCAGGCACACACTATGTGTATTTTGCTTTTGCAATTATCTGCAAGTGCGACGCGAAGGCGTCACTGCACATGTGTTTTGTTTTTGTTAACTCGCTCCCAATCAAACACTCAAAGGTATAATTGTATTTTGGGTTTGTGCAATGTCCGTCATGGTGTTCGTCCGTCTGTCCGTATGAACGCGACTTTTTTCGACACCCTTAAATCTAGAGCCTTGCAACTTTGCAAATATCTTGGTACATGTCTTCGTCAGACAAAGTGTTAAATTTAGGGCTCTACGACCTCAGGGGGCCTGGGAAATCGATAACAAGTCGATACACCTCGATGTGTAAATCGATAAAACACCAATATATCGCACATTTATGCACCTAAAGTCGCCAAATTTGGGGGCAACATAGCCGATGACATTCCCAAAAAACTGCATCAAAAGTTTGGATGCCACGCCCACCTATCCCCCACCCCCCCTTAAATTATAAACAAAAATGTCTGTATCTTCTACAGGGAATGTCATCGGCTATGTTGCCCCCAAATTTGGTGACTTAAGCTGCTCAAATGTGGGATATATAGGTGTTTTATCGATTTGCACATCGAGGTGTATCGACTTGTTATCGATTTCCCAGGCCCCCTGAGGTCGTAGAGCCCCAAATTTAACACTTTGTCTGACGAAGACATGTACCAAGATATTTGCAAAGTTACACGGCTCTAGCTTTAAGGGTGTCGAAAAAAATTGCGGTCATACGGGCAGACGGACGAACACCATGACGGACATTGCACTAACCCAATTTACTATGATACCTTTGGTATCAAAGTATACAAAATGTAATCCGCATACATATGTATATATAATGCAAAATAGTTGTATAGATATGTAAATCTATATATATAAAAAAAAGTCGTGTTAGTTACAGCACTTATAACTGAAGAACGGCAAAACAGATTTGGGTGAAAATTGGTAGGGAGGTTGCTTAGAGCCAGGAGAAGGTTTACAATAAACAAAATTCCGGAGAATGTTCAACAGGAATGCAGGAAAACTGGGAAAGTTTTTTACACCCTTAACAAAAATCCCTTATAAAGAAACCATTCGATTACATGTCGTTACATTGTTTGACAGCTTCTAATTGTAATCTGTTCAGTTTTGAGGTTAAAGTTATTCGTTTGTTAACAGTTCAATTGGAAACACGTTTATTGTGCAAACTTTTATTAAATTTCAACAGCAACCATTTGTCCTGAAGGTGGTAAGTTGATCTGTGTGAACTATGTGGATTGTGCATTTGAGGTTAAATTCTCCAGTCTGTCCTTAGTCTAAAGTGCCTAGAGGACGACGTGCGAACATCGGCCACCGCACAAGACATGCAAGCCAGCAACAAGTGTATACACAGATGATAATTGGTTGTATTCGTTTTATCTTTTACATTGCAAGTCGGCATAAAGCCGCCTTCTCGAATCATATTAGCTCCAAATGAAGTCATGCGAAAGCAATTATTGTATTCAAGGATGTGTTGGAAAAAATGGTTGGAATCGGGATCACTTCCATCGAACAATGCTTTCAGTGGGTGTTGTTATGTAAGTAATGGATCCAGTTTGACTTTTCCACTTGCGCAGCACAATCCCGCCATATCTCTTTTAAACTTTAGTGCATTGCAATATCGACATACAGTCGTCATTGGTCCAATATCTAAGTTGTCATCATCACCGTAGCTCGCAGTGGGATCATATTGGAATGCCAAGCGATCGGTCATTTTCTCTTATTATATTTTGGCTTTCTTCGCTTAAGTTCTGTCTTTACACTTCTTGCTGTTACTTAATGAAATAAAAATATTGCTTTTCAAAAATTTCATTCTTCATATTTTAATCCCCAAACGAAATGTATAAAAAAAACGAGGTGGCGTAACGGAGTTCGCCGGGTTTTCTAGTATGTACATTAAAGTAATTTGTATTTGTTTTTGTATATCGAGCTCTTTGCGCGAAAATAATTAATCTTGACCATCTTTGTATAGTGGTAGATTTGTTTACTTGCTACTTATCTAACTCCAACGAGTATGTTATACTAAAGGCCTGTTTACTCAAAATTTAATTTAATTTAACAGTCAGCTGACTCAATCAAGCCTATGGAATCTCTATGTAAGCGTTTAAGGCCTGCTTACTCCAGATTTAATTTAATTTAACAGTCAGCTGACTATATCAAACCTATCTCTATGTGAGCGTTTACTCAAAATTTAGTTTAGTTCTGAACCTGCAGGTTGCAGATTCTTAAATCTTTTTGGTGTTGGTAAGCTTGAAAATACAAAACAGCTGATCAAAAAGTTTGATGCAAAACGTTTACATATTCAAATATTCAAATAAACGTGCATAAGCTAATTATTTTAGTTGAAAATCATGTTTATTTTATGATAAAAAGTCAAAATACTTCAAAAATATAATTAAAAACAAGTAAAAACGTTGCAGTCAGACGCAACCGACTGCGATATACTTTGATACCAGTTTACATAGCTGTGTTAAGGATTCTGAGTGCAAATAGTGGCGGATGGCACTTTCTATCCCCCTACCAAGTTTGGAGACTCTAGCGCAAAAACCGACAAAGATATAGAGGTGGGCGGTATAAGTGGGCGTGGCATAAAAATTTTTTATGCACACCTGTTACGGATGTCACAACCAATGTTCATACCAAATTTGGTGACTCTAGCCCAAAAACTGAGAAAGATATAAAACTGGCAAAGATACGTGCATTTCGGTTTTTTTTTAGGACGGTGGGGCATGTTCCGTTGTTTTGGGGCGTGGCATCCAATGTTTTGATGCATAACTTTGTCAGATGTCAGCATCTACCTTCATGTCAATTTTGGTGGCTATAGCTTCAAAACTGTAGAAGATACAGGCATATTTGTTTATAATCGGAGAGGGGCTGGGGGCGGAATAGGTGGGCGTGGCATCCAAACTTTTGATGTAATTTTTTGAGGAATGTCACCAGCTATCTTGCCATCAAATTTGGTGACTCTAGCTGCTAAAATGTGGGATATATATGTGTTTTATCGATTTGCACTTCGAGGTGTATCGACTTGTTATCGATTTCCCAGCCCCCCTGAGGTCGTAGAGCCCCAGATTTAACACTTTGTCTGACGAAGACATGTACCAAGATATTTGCAAAGTTGCAAGGCTCTAGCTTTAAGGGTGTCGAAAAAAGTTGCGTTCATACGGACGGACGGACAGACGGACAGACGGACGGACAGACACCATGACGGACATTGCACAAACCCAATATACTATGATACCTTTGGTATCAAAGTATAAAGAGAAGTTTGGGCTTATATATTGTCATAAGCTTAATTAAAAATGTGTTTAAATAACAATTCAAAATGTAACGGAGGGTTAACAACACTGTGAACATAATTTTAAACGGTTTACACACTGTTTCCTAAAATTAAATTAAATTTTGAGTAAACGCATACATTTCCTTAAATTAAATTAAACTTTGAGTAAACAGCTCTTAACAGAGAGGTAAACAGAGCTGTCAAAAAAATTTTACTCGCCCATGCCCAAACCTGACGATAGGTCGTAGGTAGAGAAAAGACATAAAGAACAGCTGCTTTTGTTTATACTTCTGTGCTGGCCGCCGCATTTGTTGTTTTGATTTTTTGCTGCTTACGTTTTGGTGTACTTCAACGAGTATGTAAAGGTAACAGAGATGTAAAAAGAACTGGCGAAAAAATTTTACTCGCCCATGAACAAATCTGACGAGAGGTCGTAGGTAGAGAAAAGACAGAACAGCTGCTTTTGTTTATACTTCTGTGCTGGCCGCCGCATTTGTTGTTTTGATTTTTTGCTGCTTACGTTTTGGTATACTTATTTGGCTGCATGTGAACACAAAACGTATCGCAGGTCAGGCACGTCTTTGTGTATATGCATAAATGTGTACCCAAAGGCTGGCTGTTGTAGCAGATATGTATGTATAAGCTGCACAACTAGAAATACCCATTGTCCCAATATGAAATTAATCTCATGGACATTTTTGCAGTATGCCAATCAAATAAAAGGGTTATAAATATATCATTTTGAATACGAAACAAGTTTATTTTTATTGTTGGTTATATATTAATATTTAGCCACTAATAATTAAATATATATAACCAACTAATTCCAAAACTATAAGAAAACGTATTTGAAGGGAATCATGCTAGGGTATTTCATTTTCAGGTGTGTTATTGTACAAAGTTACTGTGTAGTCTGTACCACCCAATTACCACAGGGTAGCTGAAGGCAACTGAAAAGAATAAATATCAAAAATCTTGGCAAACGAAGCCAGCACAAAATGAAACGCATCACACGCATACTAATACTTATGCATTTTTTACTGTCCCTGTCTTACAAAAGGCGGACAGCAAAGAGCAAGTGAAACAAAACAGCCGCATACATAAAATGACCAAGCTCAAGTTCTGCGACAGCACAACTACAATAGGCAAAGCTAACAAGACGCAGCAACTGCGCTATTTTCAAATACCCTTTCTGGCAATATTAGGTGGAAATCAATGAAACCACTTACATATAATTTAAATATAATACATAACTTATTTTGATTATTTTAATGCAAATACCCTTACTCTAGGATTAGTTAACAAACTCATAATAAAATGTCTTTATTATTCATACATGCCCTACCTAATTAATAAAAAACTTGCAGACTTTAATGCTGAAATTATATTCTAGTATCTTATGATTACCCATTTATTTACGCAAAGCTTATAAGAATTCTATACTACCCTCCCATGTAGTTAAGCAGCCAGTCGATTGAAGCAAAAGTGTAAAATTGCCAAACTCAAGATTAGACGAGAGTTTGACAACAACACAAGAAGAAACGAACAGCAACATATTGCTGTCGCTTTCTTCGCACACGTTGCCATCAAAACAAAGTGAAAAAAATGATCGCCGTTGATTCTTTGTCACCAGCTGATTTTCAAAAAGGCGGCACATCATTTGAAAAGGCACACGCCGCCAACTTAACTCGCTATGTTCCCCTGTTAGCGATGTTCTTTTTCTGTTAAAGTTGCTGTCTCTGGTTACCCCTCTGTTAGTATTGAATACTCTTTGGGTGTACTTATTTGGCTGCATGTGAACGCAAAACGTATCGCAGGTCAGGTACGTCTTTGTGTATAGGCATGAATGTGTACCCATCGGCTGGCTGTTGTAGCTGATATGTATGAATAAGTTGCACAACTAGAAATACCCATTATCACAATATTTAATTAAAGGCATGGACATTTTTTAAGTATGCCAATCAAATAAAAGGGTTATAAATATATGATTTTGAATACGATACAAGTTTATTTTATTGTTATTATATATTAATATTTAGCCACTAATAATCTATATACATATATAAATTAATCCAGTCCGGTCCCGCGTAGTCTCTGCTGGCAAGGCTCTAGTAGATGACACGTCAGGTGCGTAAGTGGATGTCGTTGATGGGCAGGGTTAGCTGCTATGGGATTTAGTATTGCGTGTGTTGCTGGCTAATGCTCAGTCAACAATTATAACTTCAATAATAAAACTTTCACGGAATTACCGGAGCACAAGAACTTTTATTTGGTAAACTCAACTGTTTGGTTATACTGTGTTCTTAAGACTGAGGCTACAGAAAATATTCGAACTTAAGATAACCCTGCAAAGTCAATGCATCACGCCATTCGCTCGAGTCGGCGTGCCGACTCAGCATTCTTGCGCAGGCAACACGGTGTCCGTTTACAGTTGCTGCGCGCAGAACTCTTGGTAGCGAGTCAGCATTGTTTACAAAATATTACTTTGTTGCTGAGGGCAACAGAATGCTTAAGGCTGTGTGTTAAGTGTTGTTGTATTTGTTGCTGAGGGCAACCAAATTACTTATGATCGTGTGAATGACAATGTAAGACAGAAAAGGGAATAACTTATGTACTTAGTTCTTAACTACCCCCCCTCAGAATGATGACCGTCCTCGGTCAAATTAAAGTTGTCCAAAGCCTTCTGTATCCTCAGTGATGCTCGCTTTCTCCTTATTACCATAAAAAGGATGAATGAGCAAATTAGTCCGACGTTCAAGCCTGCACCAACTGCGAACCAATACTTAGGTGAGCCAGGCGCAATTACCTCCTCCTTGAAGTCCAGAATTGACTGCAAGTTGTTGACGTTCATACGATGCAGGAGTGGTATGCTTAGTGCCGGGTCATGTCCGATGATGTTTAGGAGTGGTGACCTCACGGTGCCAGGCTGTTTGCTTGGTGCTTTGCGCAAGTTTATGAACTCCGTGCCATTGATAGCTGCAGACCGTTCGAAAGTTATCAGGAAGGTTCCTGAGACGGTCACTTCCGCGCCATCGTCAGTTCTGACGCGCGCTGTCGCTTCGTTGATTACCACGACGCCGTCATCTATAGGCATTATTGCATTCAGATGGCTGGGTTGAGTGTGACAGTTGGCGGTGTTTCCCGCATGAAGGGAGCTAGCACAGGTTTCGCGCCGTGCCCGTTCGCAGAAGGTGTTATGCGTAGTCACAGTGCAACCAGTAACTGCAAATGTATCCTTTTCGCATTCCGCCAGCGTGTCCTCGTCGAGTCGCAGAATGGTTTGTTGATGTGAGACGGGGTAGACAGAGACCTTTTGGCACTTAAATTCAACTTTGGGGTAAGCTATTAATATGTGGATAATATTCTCGGACTGAAGGACCTTGATCTTAGAAGCTTCTAATAAGCTAACTATTGGGGTATCTTGTTCAATAAGTGATTTCAGATCGGCATGATCAAGGATTGTTGGATTTACTATGTTTGCTTTTGCCAACGTTATCGTGAGTATTAAATTTTGAATTTCTGTATTAAGTATTCTATTCCTTGCCAACAGTGTTTCAAACAAATGAGGAGTGTCAACCAAATCGCCTTTGCGGGAACCGATAATTTTATTGATAGTGTCCGTTAATCTGTTAATTTGCTTTTGAGTTTCAGAATTTATTATGATCTGTTTGGAGTTAGACTCCACCAACTGAGCTTCCGTAACGCGGACCTTTAGGAAATCTGAAGCATCAGGGGTACCAGCAACAACCTTCAAGGCAGTGCCTAAGAAATCGAGGCTTCGTGCAAATCTGTGATGCACTTGAAGAACGGACAACAAAGTTCTAAGGTGATCTGTATCTACGTCTAGTAATTTGCGCATATGCGACTGTGGAAAGGAATCGGACAGTTTTTCGGTCTCATCTATCATACTAATGAATTCAGAAATGTTACTTGAGTGCCTCAGGTAGCTACGTTGATCGAACACCAGTACTTCCCCGTCTAGGACCGGAATGTAGTTGGCATGCGAGAAGTCGGTGATCCGAGCATTTACCGCTGCTAGTACTACAAGTAAAGTGAGTGCAAACCTGAAATGGATAAACAGTATAAGACGTTGTTCTAACTCTAATTTGACTTACTAGCTAATTGTGGTGGGACACCTATTTCAGGTTGTCCTTATGGACCACCCTCCCCTTAATGAGGACAGACGTTCCCAGGTCTGCTTCGACCTTTTGCTCTGAGCATAAGGGAGTTAATTTGTTCCCTAACCTCTTGTTGTTCTTCTGGAACACCTTTTCTCCTACCTCAAAAACGCGGTTTTGCCTGGATGCATTGCATCTTTTGATGTTGTCTTGCTGTGCTTTAACTAGCCTGTCTTTGACGATTTCGCGACGATCACCGGCTGCTGCGTGAACAACCTCAATTGGTTTCTCGCGGGTTACTGAATGCAAACTTTTGTTGTATTCTATCGTAGCCTTTAAGATTAACTCTGTAGTGTCGCTGATTTTCTTGTCTAACTTGAGGCATCTCGCAATTTCGGTCAGGGTGCTATGAAAGCGTTCCACCTGGCCATTTGAGGTGCTGTGAAGCGGGGCCGCATTTACAATGCAAATGCCGTAGGTGTTCCGGAGCATCGAAGTGATGGTCTCGGAATTAAACGCTGCCTCGTTATCACAATAAATTGTCTTGGTAGCGGGGAAAAGGTTAACAATTTGTAGTAGAGGGCCTGTGATATCGATTATTGTTCTAGACAATATCGGTTGGACGATTGCAAATTTGGAAAATTTGTCTATGCAGGTCAAGAATTGTTTCTTGTCTGTCGCGAAAATGTCAATATGCAACATTTCACCAGTATAACTTGGTATAGGCGTTTCTCCGAGTTCTTGTTTCTTCGGGTGCCTATCATACTTGGCTTTAGTGCAGACCCTGCAGTTCGCCACCACTTCTTTGGCTAAATTGCCCATGTTGGGAAAATAGTAGTTACGGAGTACTTGCTTAATATTTTCCTGAGCTGCTCTGTGCGCTCGATTGTGTTCGGCAGTTATGATTTCTAGCTGGTCGTTTTTGTCCGTTACATCCTGCACTAAATTTTTGCAATGCCAAAACTGGGTAGCAGGGAAAAGTAAAATCAGGTCGTGTTGGAAACTTGCCAACGTGGGGAGATCGCAAAGTATTGCATTTACGACTCCAGAATTCACAACTTCTTTGAGAGTATCAAGAATTGTGCTTTTGTCAGTGTAACTGATGAGGTGGCGAGTTTTGCTGCGAAACAGCAACAAGTTTCGCTTTAGTGGAAAACGCGATTCCTCCAGGATAATCTGGTTCCTAAAGCAATTCAATGGTTTGTCTGTTGAGTCGACCGTGTAGGTCAGGGAGAGTTCGCTGTGAACGGTTGCAGCGTCCGAACGGAGCTCATCTTGTAGAGCATTAATGTTTTGCCTTGAAAGGGCATCCGCCACCAAGTTTTCTTTGCCTGGTTTATAAAACATTTTGGCATTGTGCTGGTCAATGTAAGATTTCCATCTTTTAATCTTGGAATTTGTGTTCTTGTCTGCCACAGCAAACGTGAGCGGTTGATGGTCTGTGAAAATGTTAATTTCCCTAGAGCCGTACAGAAAGTTCTGCAGTCTGCCTAAAGCCCACACAATGGCCAGCAATTCTCTTTCGTTGGTGGCATAGTTTTGTTCGGCTTGTTTTAAAGCGCGGGAAATCATTGTTATTGGCCTATTGCCTTGGGAGAGAACCGCACCAATTCCACTGGCCGAAGCATCCGTGGTTAAGTCGAATGGTTTCTGAAAGTCTGGATACATTAGCATGACATCTTCTGATGCCAAAATATTCCGCAGACGGTGGAATGCATCGCGTTGAACTTCGTTGAATTCAACAGGAATCTTCTTTGATACGTGCTTGCTAACCGAACCATTTTCCCCTTTAAGTATGTCCGAAATCGGACGAGCTATAGCGGCAAAGTCTTTAATAAAAACCCTATAGTAGCCGGCTAACCCCAAGAAGGATCTAACACTGTAGACATTCTTTGGTTCAGGGAATTCCTGAATGGCTTTAACTTTTTTGGGGTCGGATGTTGCTCCATTTTTGGTTACAATGAAACCCAGAAATTCAATGCTTTCCTTGAAGAATTGAGTCTTTTCAGGACCTACACGCATGTTGGCGTCGATTAGACATTTTAGCACAGTGTTAATGTGCTGAACGTGCTCCGTTTCATTTTTAGAAAAGATTATGACGTCATCAACATAGACAAAGCAAATCTTCCCTATGTGCTCCCTCAGGATATCGTCTATTGCTCTTTGGAATATGCTGCTTGCATTGCGCAGGCCGAACGGCAGGCGACAAAACTCGTACTTGCCGCTGCTTACCGAGAACGAAGTCTTTTCGCGGTCATGCTCCGCAAGGTAGATTTGGTGATACCCAGACTTTAAGTCGAGGGTAGTGAAGTATTTTGCCTTTCCTAGACTTGCTAAGATCAAAGGGATGCTCGGCATGGGGTAACGGTCCGGTATGGTTTTTTCGTTCAATTTCCTGAAGTCGATTACCAACCTCTTTTTTGGGTTACCGTATGGGTCAGTGCCTTTTTTATCAACCACCCATGTTGGGCTGTTATAGGGCGATCTGGAGGGCCTAATTATGCCATCGTCCAACAATTGTTTGACCTCTTTGTTTATGAAGTCAGAAACACCCATGAGGCTCGGGTATCTTGAATACACGGGCTCGTTGTCTACTGTCCGGATTGTAGCGACAACAGCAGTATTAAAAGGGAGAGCTTCATCTGCATTTGAGAAAGCTTTTTTGTTTCTGAGTATCATGTCCCTGAACTGTTTCTTTACGGAAGGGGGAACTACGATGTCGTTGACATCGGTGAAGTTCACGTCAGCACATTGATAGTACTGGAGTTTTTCGGATATACCCTGGTATTCCAGAGTATTTTTTTCCAAGTTCAATTTGACCCCGGCTTGTGTTAGCAAGTCGAAGCCTATGATCGCGTCGAAAGAGTTTAGGGTGTCGAGGAGAAAAAATGGGGAGGTGTGTTTGAAAATATTCATCAAGCATTTGCGCTTGATTTCGGTAGACCCGTGGATCGAATTTACCGAGAATGACTTGGCGACCGGCGTTATGGTTCTTAGCTCTGTTAAGGGCTTAACATAATTCTTTGCCGCGCCAGTGTCAATCAACATCTTCAGAGTTCTCCCAGCCAACCGCCGTTCAATGTACGGAAGCCGGGAGTGTTCCCTAAAAAATTAACCGAGTCGTCACCAGGTGCGTACTCGTTCTCACTCTCTAACTCTTCAACTGCCTCTTTGGCTGCCTTCTCGTACTCTGTTACAGCTTCTTTGGAGTCTGTTTGTACAACATTGTTAACGCGTTGGCGTCTTTGACCTGTTGAACGGTCTGACGAACTCTTGCGTTTTGGTGCGTTGGATTCGTTAGCCTGACGCTTGCTATAGTCGGTTTTTTGTCTATATCTGGAGGAAGAGTCAACTTCCATGGGCTGAGGAGCCTCGGTTTGATTGTCTTTAGGGGCCTGGGGCTGGGGACCGCCCTTTTGGCGCTTCACAAAATGGGGATTTCTCTCCTGATTTTGCTCATCTTTGTTAAATCTGGTCGGTTTGCCTTGGGCACGGATTTTGTTACCCTCAGCAATTTGCGCTCGGTCCTGCAGGGCTTTAGCGTAAGAGTTGGCAAACATGCTTCTCTCAATGCTAGCTTCTGCTTCTCTGGCCAGGGCCAGAGCGGATGGTAGATCTTTTGGTTGTGCAGGAAACACAACCGCTCTCAATGACTTTTTAAGCCCGGAGATAAAGGCGTGTAAGGCGTCGTCTCTAACCTCCCGGTTGAGCAAATCGGCGCCTTCTTGGTCGTGAGACATTACGATTTTGTTGGTAACGAGCGTGAGTTTCTTTTCAACGTCATCGTAGTATTGCATGAGGGACATTTCGCCCTGCGAGACTAACTCCAAACTTTGTCTCAACAAACGCAAGGATGTTTTATCCGAGTATGTGCAATCTAACCTAGCTAGTATTGCATCGAAATTAAGGACAGTATTGTGAGACACTAGTAAGGCTCCAGCTGGGCCTTTGATTTTATTCCTAATGATCGCAACCGCTTGGTAGTGTGCAGTGCTCTTTGGAAAATTCTTGAATAGTTCGTACGCGTAGATGGCTGCTTGCCTCCACGCTACATACTCGTCCTGCGCACCGGTGAAATCCGGCACAGATTTAATAATGTCTAAGGGGATATCGCATTTGGCGGTGGGATCGACGGAAATTTTCTCGTATGTGATGATTTGGGGCGCTTCCACCTGCAAACTCTGTACTTGTGTAGCCAAGGCGGTTATTTGTGCTTGAAATTGATTTTGTTGTTGCGCTAAAGCTTGCCTGACGGCATCCTCAACGATAGCCAAAATTTGAGCTGATTCCATTTCTTCAATTGCAGCGGTGTCTGCTGGAGAAGGATCTACTGAGCAATTGAATTCCCCCTCCCAACTATCGTCACTATTATATTCAACTTTTACTTCTCTATAATTCCAACTCATTGGCTTATGGTTGGCACTTTCAAAACTTAGGCCGATCGTGAAAGGTCGGCATGTAAAACTGTTGGCAATAATAGAAAATAGTGTAACTTGGGGTATGCAATATTTATTATAAAATTTGTTAAGGGTATGCAGCAAAAAAATATAGTGCTGCCGAAAGTATGCAGTAATTAATTGTTTATTAATTTATTAAAAAAACGCTGGTAAAAGTATGCAGCGATTTTCAACAAAGGTATGCAATAGTTTTGTTTACGGTATGCAATGTTTTTTGAAAAAATAACGCTGGTAAAAGTATGCAACAAATTTTAGCAAAAGTATGCAACGTTTAAAATGAAATGCTGACAGAAAAAAGCAGCAATATTACTTTACTTGTTTTTTAAGATCACACGTATCGGTAATAATTTCTTCAAACCGAAATCACTTATGAACTTACATGACAATGGGTTCTTATTTATTGGTTGGGCGCCAATTAATCCAGTCCGGTCCCGCGTAGTCTCTGCTGGCAAGGCTCTAGTAGATGACACGTCAGGTGCGTAAGTGGATGTCGTTGATGGGCAGGGTTAGCTGCTATGGGATTTAGTATTGCGTGTGTTGCTGGCTAATGCTCAGTCAACAATTATAACTTCAATAATAAAACTTTCACGGAATTACCGGAGCACAAGAACTTTTATTTGGTAAACTCAACTGTTTGGTTATACTGTGTTCTTAAGACTGAGGCTACAGAAAATATTCGAACTTAAGATAACCCTGCAAAGTCAATGCATCACGCCATTCGCTCGTGTCGGCGTGCCGACTCAGCATTCTTGCGCAGGCAACACGGTGTCCGTTTACAGTTGCTGCGCGCAGAACTCTTGGTAGCGAGTCAGCATTGTTTACAAAATATTACTTTGTTGCTGAGGGCAACAGAATGCTTAAGGCTGTGTGTTAAGTGTTGTTGTATTTGTTGCTGAGGGCAACCAAATTACTTATGATCGTGTGAATGACAATGTAAGACAGAAAAGGGAATAACTTATGTACTTAGTTCTTAACTTATATAATAGTTTGTCCTGACTGACTGACTGATTGTTAAGAGACTCACAGCCTAAACGATAAGAGCTAGAAGGCTGAAATTTTCACCAAATATTCCATTCAGGTTGAAAGTGAGCACTAAGAAAGGAATTTTAATTAAACTTAACACACAAACACAAATACCTATTGTCATTGTTGTTTTGATATAAAATTCGAGCTGACATTTGTAACTTTGTATGGTGGTGCAAATACACATATGTACATACATACACATGTATGTACGTACATTTTACATTGTTTTGTACATACATATATATAACAAAAAATGCAAGGGCAGATACATACATATATGTTTATACTGCAAAAACAAACGCACTAACAAATTGAAACTCAAGAAAATGTAATCTGCATACATATGTATGTATATTTAATACAAACAAGTAAAAACGTTGCAGTCGGACGCAACCGACTGCAATATACTTTGATACCAGTTCACATATGTAGCTGTGTTAAGGATTCTGAGTGCAAATAGTAATATATGAGGGTTTTGGGTATAAAATTTAAGACTCTAGCTCAAAAACTGACAAAGATATAGGATGTCACTACCAATGTTCATACCAAATTTGGTGACTAGCTTAAAAACTGGCGAAGATACATGCCTTCCGGTTTTTTTTAGGGCGGTGGGGCATGTCCCGTTGTTTGGGGGCGTGGCAATGTTTTGATGCATAGCTTTGTCAAATGTCAGCATCTACCTTCATATCAATTTTGGTGGCTATAGCTTCAAAACTGTAGAAGATACAGGCATTTTTATTTATAATTGGAGGGGGGCTGGGGGCGAAATAGGTGGGCGTGGCATCCAAACTTTTGATGCAGTTTTTTGAGGAATGTTACCAGCTATCTTGCCATCAAATTTGGTGACTCTAGCTGCTAAAATGAGGGATATATTTGTGTTCTATCGATTTGCACATCGAGGTGTATCGACTTGTTATCGATTTCTCGGGCCCCCTGAGGTCGTAGAGCCCTAAATTTAACACTTTGTCTGACGAAGACATGTACCAAGATATTTGCAAAGTTGCAAGGCTCTAGCTCTAAGGGTGTCGAAAAAAGTTGCGTTTATACGGACAGACGGACAGACGGACGGACGTACACCATGACGGACATTGCACAAACCCAATATACTATGATACCTTTGGTATCACAGTATAAAAAGTTGTATAGATATGTACATACATTCAATTTAGATTTGTTTTTTATATCGAGCTTTTTGCGCGAAAATAATTAATGTTGAACATCTTTGTATAGTGGTAGATTTGCTTACTTGCTGCTTATCTAACTCAGACGTAACGTCGTACCACACAAACAGTGTTGATATACAATTTCGAACAATCAAGCAAAGCACATATGTAAGTTTGTATGTATTTGTAACGTATGGAGGTTTGTGAATAAAAGGCAGGCAGAAGGGGTAGGCGTGACATTCAAATTTGTGATGCATATCAGTGGCGGATGGCACCTTCTATCTCCCTATCAAGTTTGGAGGCTCGAGCGCAAAAACTAAGAAAGATATTGAGGTGGGCGGTATAAGTGGGCGTGGCATCTAATATTGCACATTTGTTACGGATTTTACTAACAATGTTTTCAAGTTTGGTGACTCTTGCGCAAAAACTGGGAAAGATATAGAACTTTCAGATTTTACGAGTTGGGTGGATTTTAGAAGGTGGGCGGTATGAGTGGGGGCGTGGCGTTTTGATGCATATCTTTGTAAGACTTCAGCATCTAACTTCCTACCAAAATTTGTGGCTTTAGCTTCAAAACGGTAGAAGATACGGGCATTTTTGTATATAATTGGAGGGGGGATGGGGGCGGAAGAGGTGGGTGTGGCATCCAAACTTTCTATGCAGTTTTTGAGGAATGTCATCGGCTATCTTGCCCCCAAATTTGGTGACTCTTGCTGCTAAATTGTGATATATATATGTGTTTCATCGATTTGCATATCGAGGTGTATCGATTTGTTATCGATTTCCCAGGCCCCTAAGGTCGTAGAGCCAAATTTAACACTTTGTCTGACGAAGGTATGTACCAAGATGTGTGCAAAGTTGCAAGGCTCTAGCTTTAAGAGTGTCGAAAAAAGTTACATTCAAACGGACGGACAGACACCATGACGGACATTGCATGAACCCAATATATGTAATATGATACCTTTGGTATCAAAGTAAAATGACGCGTCTGATTCTCAACATCAATGGTGGCGTGAAAAAGAAAATATTAAATACTTTGCTATTATGTTGTTAAACATTGACTAATTATGTATTTTATATATATTGCTAAAATTTTGTAAAAGTTATTGGCGCAGCGAAGCAAGCAGGGCACTTACTAGTTTAAATATATACATATATATAAAACTAGTAAGTGCCCTGCTTGCTCCGCTGCGCCGAAAGTTTTAACAAAATTTTAGCAATAGATATAAATTAAATAAGTTAGAAAATGTAAAACAACATTTAATAGCCAAGTATTTAATATTTTCGTTTCCACGCCACCATTGAAGTAGAGAATCAGACTCGTCATTATACTTTGATACCAAAGGTATCATAGTATATTGGGTTTGTGCAATAGCCGTCGGTCTGTTCGTCCGTCCGTATGAACGCAACTTTTTTCGACACCCTTAAAGCTAAAGCCTTGCAACTTTGCAAAGTGTTAAATTTAGGGTTCTACGACCTCACGGGGCCTGGAATATCGATAACAAATCGAAACACCTTGATGTGCAAAACGATAAAACACATATATATCCCACATTTTAGCAGCTAGAGTCACTAAATTTGGGGGCAGGATGGCCGATGACATTCTTCAAAAATAGCATCAAAACACGCCCACCTCATCCGCCCCCTGCTTCCTTCCAGTTATCATGGAATAATAATAATAATTCCCACAGTTTTTAAGCTCTAATCACTAAATTTGGTGGAAAAGTAGATGCTGAAACCAAAACTTCAAAACTTTGGATGCCACGCCCCCAATTACACCACCTACCTTCTAAAATTCAAAAACTCTATATCTTTTTCAGTTTTTGGGCTAGAGTCACCAAATTTGGTGGAAACATTGTTAGTGACATCCGTAACAGATGTGCATCTAAATATTGAATGCCACGAACACTTATACCGCCCACCTTTATATCTTTCTCAGTTTTTGCGCTAGAGTCTTCAAACTTGGTAGGGGGATAGAAGGTGCCATCCGCCACAGATATGCATCACAAATTTGGATGTTACGCCTACCCCTTCTGCCTTCCTTATTATTCCAAAAAAACCTCATATATTACAAATACATACAAACATACATATGGGCTTTGCTTTGCTTCTTCGAAATTGTAAATCAATTATGTATGTGTGTTACGTTTTGTCTGAGTTAGATAAGCAGCAAGTAAGCAAATCTACCACTATTCAAAATATTCATGATTTATTATTTTCGCGCAAAGGGCTCGATAAAAAAAAACAAATACAAATTACATGCATGCACTCCTCGCCACTTGAATAGGACACCCTTTGATTCTGTTTTAGATCGACCATTACTCTGCAACCACACGTGTTATCGACCTTATTTATTTTTTTAAATTAAACCTTATTCTATTGTTGTTTCTTGACCAAAACGCCCAAATGATTGCAAAAGTTGAAGTACTTAAAAGTTATAACAAAAGAAAAGCAATCAAGTTTTGGGCGTAAATTCTTGCGCCACTTGAATAGGACACTTTAACAAACAGTGATTTTCGAGAGCTCAAACTTGAAATTAAAGCAAAACTTTATTGAACTATGTGAAATAACACTAATTTACACAAAAAAAATCAAATTTTCAGTAGTGTGTTGAGACACCATTTTGCTCTAAGACTTCAAACATCCGGTTTGGGATGCATACAATTTTCCCAAATATTCCAGCGAAATCGTGCTCCACGCCAACTTGATGGTGTCTATTAGTTCAGGAACACTTGAAAACTGCAGTCCTGATCAATAGACCTTGCGTGTTAGCCACCCCCAAACATTTTCGATGATATTCAAATCCGGGGAGTGGGGTGGCCAGTTCAGTTATTCCACATTTTGGCTTTCTATAAACGTTTTTACAACACGGGCTGTTATCATGTTGATAAACCCACGGCAGACGTCCAAAAAGGTTATGAAAGTAAGGAAAGGTCTCTCTTAGTACACCATTGTAAGACAACGCATTCATTTTGGTTGATAAAAATTTCAACTTGCAGGTGCCACAGTATGAAATGGCGCCCCATACCATAACACCTCCAACTCTGCTGTGCAACTTATCTAAATGATGTGTTTCTTTTCGAAGATCATGAAAATAATAACTATAGCCATCGGGGCCTTCCAAATTAAATTTTTTTCGTCCGAAAAGACAACACGATGCCACTCTGTTTTCTGCGACAAAAATCAAGACGTTGCGACTTCCGAATAGAGTTCAGAGGTGGTTTCTTTTTAATTTGTAATCTTTTAAATGTGGAGCATTAGAAATAACTCGACGTATTGTTGTTAGACTGGCCTCAACACCCGCTTTTGCTCTAATCTTAGCCAACGAATTATGGGAATTTGACGCTTTTCTTAGTATGAGTCTCTTTTGCGCCTCACTTAGCACACTGTGTGTGCGACCTTTCGTATTTTTACCATAGTTAGACTCATTACATAAAAAAATTTGGACACAACATGACGGCTCCTGTTGATTTTTCTTGATATTTTTGCAATAGATATGCCAGAATCCTTGTAAGTCTTAATTTGTCCTCTCTACACATCTCTCAAAGCTTTGCCGCGTCCCATTTTAGGTTTTTTAATTTTATAATGGTTTTGAACAACTAATTAATTCAATTTGCTAACAATTTGTGTGCAACGATAACTATCTAACTAAATACATATCCTATTCAAGTGGTGCGAAAAATTTGTCAAATTTTTGACGAATGCTAATATTAAGTAAATTAAACCATATAACAGTTCTTTATTAAGCAATTCCATATACAGTGAAGAAATGATGAACGATGAATGACCAAAGACAACGTAAAAAAGTTCCGTTACTTTATCATTTCGTTTTCAAGTTACAAGCATTTGAAGAAAAGGCATGCACGGTGTCCTATTCAAGTGGCGAGAAGTGTATGTATGTGTATACATACGATCGCTGGCATACCAACGCATACATAAAGGGGGGTGTGTTGCCTGTTGTGCTCGCAGCAAAAGCCAGCGACACAACACACGCTACGCCTGTAAATTGAGCGGCGCATTGCGTTCGGCTGGCCTCTCTCAACACCCGAGAGAGAGAGGTGGCACCAGAGATTACATCAAACAGCGTCGTGCGATTTTGGGCACTTTGGCAGGTCTATTAGTATGTGGTTGGTGATACAATTCTTATGCTTTTAATATTTTATAAGGATTAAATTATATTGTAACATGATTTTATTTAAAGCTTAATTTTTTATGCATATTTCGATCCATCACTCTTAAAATACTTCATTCTAAGAAGCATAAAGTTTAAAAAAATGCTAATTCGTTTGATTGTGTGCATTGCATTTAGGCTTTGGAGACGTGCCACCAATACGACCGCTGGAAACACTTCACAATGCACTCTCGCTGCGCAAGCTGGACAGCTTTCTTCAAGAAATGATTTTAGCGCAGATTTTTAAAACGCCAACTGGTTCTCCCCCACGCATCCTTGCGGGATCTGCAACTGGAAAGCCAAACACAGTTGTTGTACCTGTAAAAGAACAAGCCATGTCGGTACCAAAACCATTAGATGTCATGACCTCTATCTCCTTGGTAATGGACTCTCACACACATAATAAGTCCGTGTCGACAGCTAAACAGGATATCAATATTTTTGGCATTACTGATTGCGATTTAAGTGCTATGTCGCAACGCGGTGAGAAACAAGTTTCTGATTCAGTGGTGAAGTCATCAGAATACGAAGACGGCAAGATATAACAATGATGCAGCAATAAATCGAAATCGCTTCTTTAATGTTTTTTTTTTTGAATAATAATACTTATGCATAAATATACGTTTTGCTTATATACAATTGAAATAAAATTCTAAATAACAGTAAATTTAATTTCAAAAAAATTATAAATGCCTTGTTTGCCCTATTGTTTTTTTAATCCGAAGGCCAAAGACCAAAGGCATCTGTTAAATGGGATTTTGCTATGACCGTCATGGTATCATTCTGCCCCTCCGTCTCTCTATCTGTCCGTATAATCACAACTTTTTCGACACTCTTATACCCCGATTCCACTGCAAGCAAAATGCATGTATGCAATTGGAACTCGGGAATGCTGCATATATTGAGTTTGAATCTAGGTTCCAGAATGGGAATCATGTTTAAATTTTCCCCGTTGGTAGCCTTTTTTCCCAGTTGGTAGGTTTTATACCAACTGGGAAAAAAGGCTACCAACTGGGAAAATGTAAAAATTAACATTACAGAGCACTTTAACAGAAGCGATATCAACAAATTGTTAATCGATATTGGTTTTAGCAGTGCCATTTTGAGTATTACAGCTGACAAGCATGTGTAAAAATAAAAATCCATCCAAACGTACCAGACCCTGTTAAAAAAATATGCTGAATGCAATTGGTTTTGCAGTGGAATCGCCTACATTCCCGACTTGCTATGATGTTAATGAAAAATTCTGATTAATGGAATCTTGGTATTAAAGCTAAAACCTTGTCATTTTGTTCTGGGAAATCGATAACAAGCAGAAACACTTCGATTTGTAAATCGATAAAATACATATGTATTGCAAATTTGTTTTGTTTCGCAGTGCGTTTATCGATGGGGTGATTGTCGAACGAGGGAGAATGCTTACATCTATTTACCTGGTATTTGTTCTAAAATTGTCTGATCGCGAATAGCTATTCCCGTAGAGTAGCTGCTTGTCCGATAGATGTTTGCTTACATCTATTTACCTGGTATTTGTTCTAAAATTGTCTGATCCCTAATAGCTATGCCCGTGAGTAGCTGCTTGTCCGATAGATGTTTGCTTTTTGTAAAAAAAAATATAAATTTTATTATTCGGCCCACGCTTTATTTAGGTCGAATCCATATCTGTGTCACCAAATTGCTTGCTGGCTATCGATACAGTGTTGGGAATCAAAGGCCGGTTCATAACAAATGGCGCACAATGCACTGTGGACAAAAAGTTCGAAATTTGTGCATAAAGTATATTTTTTAATATTTTAAAAACTTAAAATTGAATGCCTTTTCCAATTATGCATACTCAAGAGAAAATAAAAATGTTTCCCAAAAATCTGACCAAACGATTGCTTTACTTATCGAAATACAACCGTAATTATTCATAAACTTTGTGCTATTGTTGCGGCTTGTTCTTTAAAGTGAAGACAATTTGGAAATATGGAAAATAATGGTACAGGAATGCAGATTTAACGTTGTATGTTGGTTTATATATGTTTTGTGGTGTATCGTCAATTGTTGTTCGAGTATTTTTACAGCTGAAATTTAGCAAATGTAGTTGTGTTCTGTGGAGTGTAACTTATTTGCCGCGCGCGCTTGCGAGCAACTAAAATTGGTATGTTTTTCGTTACATCATTTAGATTACGGTGATAATAACATGTTTTGCCCCTTTTTGCACGTTTTCGAAAAAAATGACATGTTGCAGCCGAGTATGAGTTTCGGCGCTTAACATTGCTGGAGGTTTGGGACAACAACGGACGTGATAACTCAACTCTGCCGTAACGAAGTGGAAGTTGGAAAAAATTAACAAAAATCAAGTCAGCAACTCACACGTTGATCAAATTGAGGAAACTGTGCGCAGGTTCATAGCACACGTAAAGAAATATTTGCCTAAATGCAACCGTATGATGTCAAGGTTTAAAGTTAATCATTCAAGGTGGCTTTCGTAGGCGATTATTATAACCATCTCCCTCTAAAATGGGTAGACCAACACTAAGTTATACCACTAAGCAAAGAATAGTATAGAGACTTCAAACAGTACAATGCACTCTCATCAGAAAAAAACTTGTAAGGCTTGAAAAATTCATTTGCTGTCTCAAAGCTTTCTGACCAAGTGTGCTTTGTAGAAAGTGCAAGTCATTCTGTTTCTTACATTGCTCGCGAGATAGTAAGCACAGCACAGACTTGAGTCTTTGGATCAGATCGTGATGTATATGTATGTGAGTCAGCACACAGTCTGTGTGAGCTCAGTTTATATGTATGTGTGCATCGACGGCCGCACTTGAAAAAAAAAAAAGTATACATGCACCGCGCTGGGCTCTTGCTGGCCCAGCTTTGTCCAAATTTCAGTTTGCCGTTTTCTTCATAATCTTTCTAACTTTCGGTCGATGACACTAACAAACAATGTTGCCATCGAAATCACCATACAGATGCTTACGCATGCATATAAATTCTGAAAGAGTATTCAGAAAATTAATTTGAAGATCTTTAAATGCTTTGCTATTCTTGTTGATATTTTTAAACTTTGATACCAAAGGTATAATAGTATATTGGGTTGGTGCAATGTCCGTCATGGTGTCTGTCCGTCTGTCCGTCCGTCCGTATGAACGTAACTTTTTTCGACATCCTTAGAGCTAGAGCCTTGCAACTTTGCAAATATCTTGGTACATGCCTTCGTCAGACAAAGTGTTAAAGTTAGGGCTCTAAGACCTCAGGGGGCCTGGGAAAATCGATAACAAGTCGATACAACTCGATGTGCAAATCGATAAATCACCTACATATGTATCCCACATTTTAGCAGCTAGAATAATCAAATTTTGGTGCAAGATAGTCGATGGCATTCTCCAAAAAACTGCATCAAGAGTTTGGATGCCACGCCCACCTCTTCCGCCCCCAGCCCCCCTCAAATTACAAACAAAAATGCCTGTATCTTCTACAGTTTTAAGGCTATAGCCACCAAGTTTGGTAGAAAGGTAGATGCTGACATCTGACATCAAAATTTTGGATGCCACGCCCCCAAACAACGGGCCATGCCCGCCCCACCGCCCTAAAAAAAACCGAAATGCAAGTAACTTCGCCAGTTTTTAAGCTAGTCACCAAATTTGGTGGAAACATTGTTAGTGACATCCGCAACAGATGTGCCACGCCCACGTATACCGCCCACCTCTATATCTTTCTTAGTGTTTGCGCTAGAGTCTCATATATGCATAACAAATTTTGATGTCACGCCTACTCCTTCTGCCTTATATTTGTACCCCCATATATTACTATTTGCACACAGAACCCTTAACACAGCTATGTAAACTGGTATCAAAGTATATCGCAGTCGGTTGCGTCCAACTGCAACGTTTTAACTTGTTTTATTTCTTTTTTTGTAGGCATACACATTATATTTAATTGTATTCGTGGCAATTGTTTCACTGTTTATTGGCCTGCCTCAACTTTGAGATTTGATGATGAAGTCAAGAAAATTTAAAATAATAAGACAAAAATTAAAATATAATCAAGGGTGTGCTACGAATGAAAACCAACCGAATTCCAACCCGAAACCAACCTGACGGTGGTTTTAGCTGTGCCAGAGCGCTGTTTGAGACGCTTTTAAAACTCCAAGCTGTTGGGCCAGTGTTTTGCTTAGTTTAAGCAAAATAAAACGTCTAATGCAATATAAGGATGACATTTTAGATAGCTAATTTTTAGCTTAAGTGCATATTGCAAATACATTTGAAAATAATAAATTTTTTAATTCATGAATTTTTATTGATATAAATCTCTAACAATTGTCTAAGAGACTTTGCCATTCGCTGTACAACATCTGTTCAAGCAAGATGTCATAGCAGAGTTGTCAAGCAGCACGAGTTACTTGGCGGCAAAATATTAAATATTTATTTTGTATAAAAACTACAATAGACAAGACTTTGCATATTTTAATTTTCTTATTAATGAAATAGCACATAAATGTCCAGCGGTTACCCTTGGAAAGAATGAAAAAAATATTAAATACATTTTGGGAAATTTTTTTATTTAATTGTGTCAACTCTTATTTACTCCGAACAAAAATACCGAAAAATGAAATCTCCCAAACATGCGGAACAGGGAGAGAGATTTCTCAGAGATTTTAAAATTTGCTCGAGCCAAAAACTCTGGAGTTTTCTAGCACAGCCCTGAATATATAATATATAATATAATAAACAATATATTAAAATATGCTTAAAATGTTTTTTTTTGTTGTTAAGTTAACAATGTTTACTAACAAATATTGCGTTTACACTACATGTGTAATAAAGCTATTAAATTACATTAGAATTTTTATTAATTTCTTTTTATTTTATTAATATAATAATAATATATTAAATGTAATCAGGGAGGAACAGACAGCGAACACGACAGAAGGCCGAAAATTTCCGGTGATTATTCCGCTTACCCCTGAAGAAGCATTGGCGTTTTTGTTGAAAAATGGACTTACCAAACAGCAGTACATTAATATGTACCATCTTAATAAAACTCGTGGCTGCAACATTTTCCCCCCATATTCAGCACTTCAAGTAGTCAAAACAATTTGCAGACCAACTCAAACAGAAATCTCTGAAAATATTGCTCAGGTTTCAATGCAAAACCTTTTGGACCATACAGTCGAACGAATATTGATCCTGCAAAAAGAGGTTGTACCTGTAAAAGGTGTGTGTGTTAGCATTCAGTAAAAACTGACTTCTTAATTGTTGTCGCAACTGGCACTTGTAACCAGGTGGACTACGGAGAAATAATGAATGCTTCTTGTTGTAAGAATACACTGATTTTATTAAGGTAAAAGTCACAATATTTATGGGTAAAAATTGCTTAGCTTACAGGTGTGTTGTTAATTAAAATTAGGTTAATGTGTATTCAGCAGTTGCATAATATGCAGACTAGCATATTTCGCAACTACCGGGTTGGTTGACCGTTACTATTGTGATACATATTGGACAATGTGCAGTCAGCGATATTCTGTGTATTTAGCAATAATTAAGTATTGCTTACAGTTTATTATACTTTGATACCAAAGGTATCATAGCATATTGGGTTTGTGCAATGTCCGTCATGGTGTCTGTCCGTCTGTCCGTCTGTCCGTCTGTCCGTCCGTCCGTCCGTCCGTTTGAACGCAACTTTTTTCGACACCCTTAAAGCTAGAGCCTTGCAACTTTGCAAATATCTTGGTACTTGTCATCGTCAGACAAAGTGTTAAATTTAGGGCTCTACGACCTCAGGGAGCCTGGGAAATCGATAAGAAGTCGATACACCTCGATGTGCAAATCGATAAAACACTTATATATCCCACATTTGAGCAGCTAGAGTCACCAAATTTGGGGGCAAGACAGCCCATGGCATTCCCAAAAAAAATTCATCGAAAGTTTGTATGCCACGCCTACCTGTTCCACCCCCAGCCCCTCTCAAATTATAAACAAAAATGGCTCTATCTTCTACAGTTTGAAAGCTATTACCACCAAATTTGGTAGGAAGGTAGATGCAGACATCTGACACAGATATGCATACAAATTTTGGATACCACGCCCCCAATCAACGGGCCATGCTCCACCGCCCTAAAAAAACCGAAATGTATGTATCTTCGCCAGTTTTTGTGCTAGAGTCACCAAATTTGGTGGTAAAATTGTAAGTGACATCTGTAACAGATGTGCATCAAAATTTTGGATGCCACGCCCACTAATACGGCCCACCTCTTTATTCTTGTCAGTCTTTGCGCTAGAATCTCCAAACTAGGGGTATAGAAGGTGCCATTTCGTACTTTTGCCCATTGTGCAATGGAAAAAAACAAATGAAAGGATCGAGTGAAGTCACAGTCTATGTTTTAATTGATTGTTTTTGCTTAAATATTGTTTTTAATGCTTGTTTGTTAACTGTTTTCTTAAAGCTGCTAGACCACAGCGAGGTTTAATTCCTGAGCTGACGTGGAATTAGCTTGAGGATGGAGTAAGGAGCAGCTGACCGACCACATGATTACGCCACATCATACAGGGCCTGAGCGAATCCAAGCGTGGATCATCGTATCCTGCTGCAGTGTAGCTCAGTGATCTAGAAGATGATAGGCAGTGTTAATTTCGTCCACCCCGCCCTGGTCCAGAATGTATACTTAGGCATTGATTTCTGAAAGAAGTTCTGCTTGGGAACCGAGGTGGTTAGACCAGAGGCAGTGAAGCAGATGGACTCGGAGTTTGTCACCAAAAGAGAGCCGCACCGGTTGAATGCGGTACAACAAAAGAAGCTGAAAGCGGTACTAGCTTAATTCTTATGAAGAGCGAGGCTTAGGCGAGATTCACCTGGAGCGGCTTACGATCGTGCTTGTCGAGGGCACCGTACCGGTCAAGGAACGATTTTACCCCGTATTACAGCTTTATTAAACAGCTCCTGTTTGCAGAGGTGGATGAGATGTTGAGTCTTGGAGTCAAAAAGCCAAGCGCGTGCCCGTGGAGCAACAGGATGGTGAGAAAACCTGGCAAAAAAAAAAATGTTAAGACAACCGTAAACTCAACGACGTGACGATCAAGAATGCCTTCCCGCTTAAAAATATCGAGTCGATATTAAGCCACGTAGATGGCACGATATTCATTAGAAGTGTTGACCTGAAGCACGCGTTCTGGCAAATCGAGTTGGAGCAGGGCATACCATTCCTGGACATCCACTCTATCAATTCCGGATGATGCCTTTCGTTCTATGCAACGCTGATCAGCGGCTGTGTCACTTGATTGACTGGAAAATACCCAAACGTTTTCGGAAGTGCGTGTTCGCGTATCTCGACGATCTGTTAATTATCTCCCGCCTTAAAAGAACGGGGATGCCAGTTTTGTGAGTGACGGGAAAGCAACAAAGAAGAGCATCAAGAACAGCGGAGGAAACAGTCAACAACAAATCGCATCGACCACCGGCTACACTAATTATGAATTAAGAAATCATGTGAGGTGTTCTCTTTTTGCCAAAAAATTAATGTCGTAAAAGAACCGAATTGTTTTAAAAAATAAAAAGTTAAAGTTGTATCTTTGCCTACAACAATTGTGTTATGATAAATATTAAAATTGAATAACATATTTTTTCGGTATCCTATTTCTGAATTCTGCCAACGTTGAAAACATTTTTTTTGCGTTAGTGTTTGGGCTTCAATAAAGTTAAACAAATCTCCTCGTGTTTCTGAATCTATGCTTAGACCACGAGTACCAAAAGACTGGGACAGTGACAGTAAGTGGTAAAGAGCTCAATACATTCTACATAGAAAAAATGAATGAAGACAGAATTAAAGACTTGGAAGCTCAGGTGAACGCATGTCTTGCCAATCAAAACACACTTATTGAACTAAAAATGTGTTTATGCGCAAAAGTTTATTACGTAACTTATGAAAAAATTGTAACACACTTAACTAACACATCGCTGACTGCACATTGTACAACATGTGTCGCTAACAATACACACACACACCCTTTACATGTACATTTCGGTGACACTGGCAAAGGACTCCTAGGAAGGAACCTGTCTACAACATATAACTCGCTACTCCTTCGACCACACCACACGGTTGCGAATAGAAGCGTAATCCAGCTCAGGCCGAGCGAATAATATACTTCCACCGGGTCAGGAGTAATCAAAGAGTTACATCAAAGAGTACATCAACAAAACAAACGTGATTCTGGTAGCTTATTCATTGTCAACAAGGCGACAAAATAAGCACAGAGAAATCACTTCTATTGAAAGATGTCCTATCTGAGCAGGAATTCATAAGCCAAGAGATATCATGGCTTGTCAAGAACTGCAAGAAGGACTCAACTGAACGCAAGGCAAAACCTGGCTACTATCAAGCCAGGACCTCAATATTAAAGGAAAAGTGGACGGCGTTCCAAACCAACAACGAGTTCATCAAGGACTCTAAGAACTTAGATGAGTCACATCGCTACTTCTAGTTCTATGAGGAAGTCGCGGCAACGGCTTAGTGAGCGGCAGACCAACCAGCAATGACAAGATCAATGCATTGTGCCGACGGCAAAAGGCGACGATTACGTCAATCAATCGCGCCCTGCAACACAAGCCCGTTAATGCGGACATTATTAAGTCATTATGGGCAAAAACACAAGAGATCTATTTCAAAATATACGAGGAATTTGAGGACCCAAAAGAGAGTGGCTACAACACCACCAGGTATCTCCAGGCAGAGTCTGATGTGCGAAATGCACTTACGAGCAATTCAAGCAGTGTGTGCACCGATAACATCAACTTACCACAAACATATTTCCATTCCCAAATTTGATGGTGATACGCTTAAATGGCGAATAATTGTATACTTGTAGACACATCCATTCGTTTCACAAGTTACAACGCATTGTGGCTTACATGTTACGCTTTTGCTACAAAAGGTCCAAATCAGCAACTGTCACTCTACGCATCGAGAAATTGGATCACGCTTGCAACGTAATTTTACGGACAATACAACAAGTGGAATTTGCTGCTGAGCTAAAAACGTTGCAGCGTCCCAACATTGTGGAAAAAAGGAGTTCCATTTTATCGCTGTCCCCACTACAAGGACCCGACGGACTTATACGAGTTGGTGGCAGATTGGATCAAGCCCCACTCCCGTACAATGCAAAGCACCATATTTTGCTGCCCTACAATGACCCAGTAGTAAAAATGCTACTAAAAGATCTGCATGAAGATAAAATACATTGCGGTGCCCAAGCCTTTTTTTAATTTTTAATTTTATTTAAAATATTCCTAGTGCTACAAGTTTTACACTTTTAGATTAATGCACTAGTCACTATCAGATTTGACATGAAAACAGTTAAACTAAACTTAAAATTTTAAAACTTAAAATACTAAACAAATCACATTAAAAGCAAACAATTTAAAACATTTGCGACATTTAAAAACAAAAAAATTAATTCTTAAAAATAAAATAAAAATGGAATGAAATTTAATATTTTGGTAATATTTTGGTAATACATGCCTATTAAAGTTTATAAAGTGTTGTTTTGATTTTTTAAATAATTCTTTAATTTCTTGTTAAAGGTCTGTATCCAGTACAGCAAAAAATTCCTGGCCGGAATTTGAGATATATTTTGGAAGCGTGGGCAGTGTGACCATGGTCGTCCCCCAATGTGTGGTAAAAATATGCTATTTTGCATAATATCTTAGGAGATACATGGTCACACTGAGGCATTAAATTTAAAAAAGTAAACAATGCGAGTATGCTTATTCCATTGTTGGCAGCATATAATGTTGCAAAAACAAGCGAGAAAGAAGAGCATCGGAACCGTCAACGCCGACAGCACAAATCGTGGGTCAACCCATATTTGCAGCGAAGGCATCAGAAAGGACGACTTGTGAACGACGCAAGCATTTAAATTTAAATACACACATTTTATAAAAAATATAAAAAATAATATATATGGTGCAGAATCCAATGGAATCCATCCAAAATTTCCGTCGTGGCTACAATTTTCCACCCGTTTCTTAGATTTTTTTTCCATTTTTATTTTTCATAAAGTGTTTGTTGTTGCTGTCGGCACAAAAATATATATGATTTGGTATTTCCTGAGCCGAGCGCCAGTGTGTACCTATTTATTTAATCGCTACTATCGATAAGAAGTTTAGTATTTTTGCTACGTTACTGGATACCCAAAACACACGCAGCCAAAAAAAAACAATTCCTGCTACGACGATTTTGTATGGGAAATTTTTTTTTTGCTGTACTGGATACCCACCTTAACCCTCTAAGACTATTTTCCAAAATAATTGAAGAAAATTCTTAGAATAATTTTTTTATAGTGAATTGTGGCTTCTAAACTCAAATATGTAACCAGAAATAGTGTAGGAGTTTTCGTTTACTTGTAAGGTGAGAAAAAGTGAATAAGTGCCTCAAGGCACTTTTGGGGCTTTGAGTATAAAAAAGTCAGTTTTAAAAATCTAAGTTTTTCTTTATTTTTTTGTATGATATTGTGAAAAACAATTTTTTTTGGCTGCGCAGCACAAATACAGGTTGAATTTTAGGCAAAAACATTGCGTTTGCGAAGTTTTGCAGTGCTTACACCATCTTTTTCCACTATTCCGATCCAACCATTCCGGAAAATGGTTTACTTGGGCAAACCGCAGGTCTAATATTGGATGCCTAGTTACAGCAACTGTTTATCAGTCAAGTCGGATAACTTAAAACGAATACGCGCTGTCATTTCTTCCAAATTTCTAGAGAAATCACACAAAAAGCTAAAAAACAACGCAAAAATTGCATGCAGTCGGAACAAGATGCTAGCAACAAAATTTAGCGTGGAGCCCCAAAAGTGCCTCAAGGCACTTATCACTATTTCGTTGCTAAAACGCACATCTTTTATGTAATTTCTGTTCTGTAACTTTAATTT